>SJYO01035988.1:7035092-7095293 GCA_006410555.1 Capra ibex
AAAAAAAAAAAAAAAAAAAAAAGATACTGAAAGATGAACTCCCTAGGCCAGAAGGTGCCCAATAATGCTACTATAGAAGAGTGGAGACATAACTCCAGAAAGAATGGAGAGACACAGCCAAAGCAAAAACAGTACCCCATTGTGGATGTGATGGGTGATGGACGTAAAGTCTGATGCTGTAAAGAACAATATTGCATGGACACCTGGAATGTTAGGTCCATGAATCAAGGCAAATTGAAAGTGACCAAACAGGAGATGGCAAGAGTGAACATCGACATTTTAGGAATAAGCAAAATAAAATGGAATGGAATAGATGAATTTAATGCAGAACAGCATTATATCTACTACTATGGGCAAGAATCTCTTATAAGAAGTACAGTAGTCATCATAGTAAACAAGAGTCCAAAATGCATTACTTGGATACAATCTCAAAAATGCAGAATGAACTCTGTTCGTCTCCAAGGCAAACCATTCAATGTCACGGTAATCCAAATCTATGCCCCAACCAGTAATGCTTAAGAAGCTGAAGTTGAACAGTTCTATGAAGACCTACAAGACCTTCTAAAACTAATATACAAAAATATGTCCTTTTCATTATAGGGGACTGAAACACAAAAAAAAGTAGAAAGTTTGCCTGGAGTAACAGGCAAACTTGGCCTTGGAGTAGATAATGAAGCAGGGCAAAGGCTAATAGAGTTTTGCCAAGAGAACACACTGGTCATAGCAAACACCCTCTTCCAACAACACAAGAGAAGACTCTACACATGGACATCATAGATGGTCAACACCCAAATCAGATTGATTTTATTCTTTGTAGCCAAAGATGAAAAGCTTTATACTGTCAGCAAAAACAAGAACAGGAGCTGACTGTGGCTCAGATCATGAACCCCTTAATGCCAAACTCAGACTTAAATTGAAAGTGGAGAAAACCACTAGACCATTCAGGTATGACCTAAATCAAATCCCTTATGATTATACAGTGGAAGTGAGGAATAGATTTAAGGGACTAGATCTGATAGAGTGCTTGATGAACTATGGACAGAGGTTCATGACATTGTACAGGAGACAGGGATCAGGACCATCTCCAAGAAAAACAAATACAAAAAAAAGCAAAATGGTTGTCTAAGGAGAGCTTACAAATAGCTGTGAAGAGAAGAAAAGTGAAAAGCAAAGGAGAAACGGGAAGATATAGCCATTTGAATGCAGAGTTCCAAACAATAGCAAGAAGAGATAATAAAGCCTTCCTCATTGATCAGTGCATAGAAATAGAGGAAAACAATAGAAAGGGAAAGACTAGAGATCTTGTCAAAAAATTAGAGATACCAAGGGAACATTTTATGCAAAGATGGGCACAATAAAGGAAAGAAATGGTATGGACTAACAGAAGCAGAAGATATTAAGTGGTGGCAAGAATACGCAGAAGAACTGTACAAAAAAGATCTTCACCACTCAGATATTCACAGTGGCATGATCACTCACCTATAGCCAGACATCCTAAAATGTGAAGTCAAGTGGGCCTTAGGAAACATCACTACAAACAAAGCAAGTGGAGGTGATGGAATTCCAGTTGAGCTATTTCAACTCCTAAAAGATGATGCTGTGAAAGTACTGCCCTCAATATGCCAGCAAATTTGGAGAACCCAGCAGTGGCCACAGGACTGGAAAAGGTCAGTTTTCTCTCCAATCCCCCAAAAATGCAATGCCAAAGAATGCTCAAACTGCCACATGGTTGCACTCATCTCACACTCTAGTAAAGTAATGCTCAAAATTCTCTAAGCCAGGCTTCAACAATACGTGAACCATGAACTTAGAGATAGTCAAGCTAGTTTTAGAAAAGGCAGAGGACCAGAGATCAAATTGCCAACATCACTGGATCACTGAAAAAGCAAGAGAGTTCCAGAAAAATATCTACCTCTGCTTTATTGACTACACTAAAGCCTTTGACTGTGTGAATCACAACAAACTGTGGAAAGTTCTTCAAGAGATGGGAATACCAGGCCATCTGATCTGCCTTTTGAGAAATTTGTATGCAGGTCAGGAAGCAACAGTTAGAACTGGACATGGCACAACAGACTGGTTCCAAATAGGAAAAGGAGTACATCAAGGCTGTATATTGTCACCCTGCTTATTTAACTTATATGCAGAATACATCATGTGAATTGCTGTGCTGGAGGAAGCACAAACTAGAATCAAGATTGCCGGGAGAAATATCAGTAACCTCAGATATGCAGATGACACCATCCTTATGGCAGAAAGTGAAGAACTAAAGAGCCTCTTGATGAAATTGAAAGAGGAGAGTGAAAAAGTTGGCTTAAAGCTCAACATTCACTAAACGAAGATCATGGCATCTGATCCCATCACTTCATGGTAAATAGATGAGGAAACAGTGGAAACAGTTGTAGACTTTATTTTTTGGGTTCCCAAATCACTGCAGATGGTGATTTCAGCCATGAAATTAAAAGACACTTACTCCTTGGAAGAAAAGTTATGACCAACCTAGATAGCATATTAAAAAGCAGAGACATTACTTTGCCAAGAAAAGTCCATCTTAGTCAGGGCTATGGTTTCTCCAGTAGTCATGTATGGATGTGAGAATTGGACTATAAAGAAAAGTGAGGGCTGAAAGAACTGATGCTTTTGAACTGTGTGTTGGAGAAGACTCTTGAGAGTCCCTTGGACTGCAAGGGGATCCAACCAGTCCATCCTAAAAGGAATCAGTCCTGAATATTCATTGGAAGGATTGATGTGAAGCTGTAACTCCAATACTTTGGCCACCTGATGTGAACTGACTCATTGAGAAAGACTCTGACGTTGTGAAAGATTGAGGGCAGGAGGAGAAGGGGACGACAGAGGATGAAATGGTTGGATGGCCTCACCAACTCGACAGACATGAGTTTGAATAAACTCCTGGAGTTGGTGGTGGACACGGAATCCTAGCATGCTGCAGTCCATGGAGTCACAAACAGCTGGACACAACTGAGCAACTGAACTGAAGGAAGTAAAGGTAAATAACTTTGAAGCAAACATTTGTTGTATGAATCTGAATTTAAATTAATGGAGACAATTTATCTTAATAGAAAAATATAAGAAATATGTGATCTAAAAAAAGAGATGTCATCTAGGACTTTGAGGTTTTTGAGCATGAGTAGTTTCTTGATAATTCATATCTTTTATAATTCACATATTTTAAATGGGAAATTAGATATATTTTAGAAATAACACATGTTTTGAAAATTAAAAATTAAAATAATCATGTTGTTGAGAATTAATGCCTTGTTATACAGATAGTATGTTTAGATATGTTCTGGGTTCAGGCATAAACTCTTCAATTGGGTATGGTAATTAAACCTTGGCTAGCTAGTGCAGAAAACAGAAGGGTGGAAGTCCAGTGTATGATTTCTGGAAGGTAATTTTTTCAGGAAGGTGTACTGAAAACAAATAACAACAATGAATAACTTTTAATGGTGGAGGATGGAGTTTAGAAGAAAAACTATGTGTCCAGGTCTTCTAAGTTTAGAAGAAAAACTAAGGGCATTAATATTCCCTTTCTCAAGTTACCCATAGCCCATTTTCATCTTTCCATTAGAGATATACAATATGACTATTCTAAAATTTAAAAATAGTATATGAGGTATGCTGCTGCTGTTGCTAAGTCGCTTCAGTCGTGTCCAACTCTGTGTGACCCCATAGACGGCAGCCCATTAGGCTCCCCCATCCCTGGGATTCTCCAGGCAAGAACACTGGAGTGGGTTGCCATTTCTTTCTCCAGTGCATGAAAGGAAAAGTGAAAGTGAAGTCTCTCAGTTGTGTCCGACTCTTAGTGACCCCATGTACTGCAGCCTACCAGGCTCCTCCGTCTTTGGGATTTTCCAGGCAAGAGTACTGGAGTGGGTTGCCATTGCCTTCTCCATATGAGGTATAAAAGGTACAAATATAATGATGGAAAAGATAATGTAGAAAATATAGAAGCATAAAAGATCAAAGATAGGTGATCCATAGTTTAGACACAATGGTCTCCAAACCATTGTGAGGATTCAAATAGAATGAATTCCTAGTGTTTTGGAAATTTTCTGCCTCATTTAGGTTTGACTGCCATCTTACATCTAAGAAACATTATATTGGTAGCTAAAAATAATCGGGTTTGCTTCCCACTTCCACAATGTGAGTATAAATTTAGGCCAATCATATTCAATTCACTGGTGAATACACCTAACTTACTTGATTGTAATAGAAACTACTAATATGTTTATAACCTGCTTGTATGTACACAGACACACATACACACACCCACACATATACACACCCACACACTCACACACAAACATAGGGTATATATTCCCTTTGACTAGATTTTTGTACCTATATTAAAATATTTAGGATCAAATCCTAGCATAAAAACTTAGAAATTATAAAACAAGTGGATCAATTCTATTCTTTGACAGTTTGAATGGATAAGACTATTTTCAGCTTTTGTTTTTTTCTGGGAAACATTTTCCTCTTTCTATGAGATACTATCATTCTTCCTGTAAAATGAGGGAGGCAGATACTTCTTACTCTATTTTTCAAGCAGGGGTAAAATCTCACCTGACAGTCTTCCAGTCAGGCAAGTAAAATGAGTGGTGTGCACCAGGTGGGCAAATGGAAACTGATGTTCTCAGCCAACTGTTGCTATGGAGAGATGAGGGTTAGGTTTTACCATAGCTCTGATTTAATTTTTTTAAGCTGAAAATGCAGCTTTTTAAGTGAAATACTCTGATTTTTTTCTATATGAGATGAATCTAAATATTTTAAAACATTATGTGAGTTAAATAAAACTTGAATAGCATCATCTGATGTGCTGTTTCTATTAAAACAATCATCATCATCAACAGTGAAAGCATGAGCCGGTAGCTGAAGGTTTGAATTTTCTGATGTAACACTGGAAAACCATCTCTATTTAAATCAGCTGACTCTTGAACAATGAAATCCATGTGCTTTAAAGGGCTTTTCTGGTCCCAGCTGCCCCTAGCAGGACTTAATATGCCCTTTCTCAAGTTACCCATAGCCCATTTTCATCTTTCCATTAGAGATATACAATATGACTATTCTAAAATTAAAAAAATAGTATGTGAGGTATAAAAGATACAAATATAATGATGGAAAAGATAATGTGGAAAATATGGTGTGTGTAGTATCTTAGAAAAGTCTTAGAGCTATGGCTCTCATGATAGAATATGTATCACAAGTTTATCACAGTTAGAAAAATATACAGTCATACACACATTATATTGTAACATTTTAAGGAAAAAGAAGTATAGTTTTCTCTTTGAATTTTTATCACTTTGGCCAGACTTGGTTTAATATGTGTAGAATCAAATTAAATGTATCACTAAAGGTTTATTTTGATTTTCCATGTCTTACCTACTCAGGAGTAGTGATTCTTGGCACTCATATACTGAGGAAACTATCAATGCTCATTTATTCTTTGGCCTCTTAAATGTAAAGGTAGTATTATTAAAGGAGGGTTGATACATAACGTGCATGAAAGTAACCTGGAAAGAATGAGGTATAGCAAATGGTAGAGCATTGAGAATTAGGAAGTGGTTGCCTAGTGAGTGAAAATCAGTGAAGGATTACTTTTATTTTATGTTTCTTCATCTGTGGGGAGTCTATTCCAACCCAAACCTAAGCCACAGAGAGCTTTGAATTCAAATCTGATTGAGTAAGGTCCTCCTGTGAGCTTTTTCTAAGGGTTGCTGTTACCAAGTAGTCTCAAGTTTCCTGTAACTATTAAAAGAAGCTTTTTTTTTTTTTTTTGGTATCAGTGTTGAATTCTGAGAGTGAACATTTTCTCTTGAATGATTTTGTTATGCCCGTGACTTTTAAAATTTGTTCTGATTATATTTTCACTTCTGTGTACACACACACACACAGATATATTCAGCTGAAATTTTGAAGGGGAATTTTTAGAAAAAAATCTTCTATTGAATTTGTTGAAGATTACAAAATAAGGATAATGATGGAAAGTATCAAGCTGCCAAATTCTTAAACCCTGTTTCCTCTCTGTAGATATTAAACTGAAAACATAAATAATTACATAGACTCACTTGATACATCATGACATCAAATCATTGTCTATACTTAATAACTTTTTTCTGAAAATAGTCCCTAGTATATCTCTTGACACAGTGGTCACACACACACACACACACACACACACACAGGAGTTTACATGTAAGAATTAAACATTATGATTTGGAACCTGCTTAGACAATTCTTTACTATACATTATTTCACACAGGTCTTTGAAATACTATGACATTGATAAACTGTGAACACCTGGCAAGCTATCACTGGTAATGGCAGCAGGCTATTTGATATATATTCCTTCTCAATAGGAAAAGTAATTAGACTTTATGGAAGCCATAATCCAAAGGGTGTACAGTTGGCATTTTTAGAGTCCTTAGGATGATTTTACTCCTAAAATAAAAATTTAACTTAGATTTAAATAGTAGACCTTCTGCATATTTTTAATATTGTGATGTTTCCAAAATAATCTTTAAACCAAAGTTTCTGGAAAAAATCCTTTATTTAAAGGTAGGAAAAATATTTTTTAAGAGACATCTAAGATGAGTAATAATTCCAGGAGTCACTCAAGTTAATTTTTCATTAAATGAATTATTTCTATATCCATATAAGAAGATGAACCTCCTACAGCAGCATTCTAATAAAACATGGAAAGCTAGCTATATCCATTTCTGTAAAGTAAAATGGAAACTTATTTGAACTTTTCTATGAAAAAATAAAAAGTTGTCAGTTACTTGAGTTAGTGTTTCTTCCAATTCAGGACGTCTTAAAGAGTTGAATTTTCTTGACTGGAGAAACTACCATTTTATATTAACTATTTAGATACTGCTGCTTTTTAGAGTCTATGTCTCATTAATATTGCTTCTGAGAACCTGACATATATGGACTGTAGCCCACCAGGCTCCTCTGTTCATGGGGATTCTCTAGGCAAAAATACTGGAGTGGGTTGCTGTGCCCTCCTCCAGGGGATCTTCCCGACCCAGGAATCAAACCCTTGTCACTTACATCTCCTGCATTGGCAGGCAGGTTCCACTGGCCCCTCCTGGGTAGCCCATATATATATGATATGTATATCATATATATATAAAAGAAACATAAAAAAGCTGAGCAAAGTCACAGATTCCTAACATGTTCTAAATTGTACTGAACACAAGCTGAAGACAGGTCTAAAGGTGATCATAATCAGCAAGGTCTCTTTGCTCCCTTTACTTCTCAAAAGGATTTCTTCCTTAGAGGATCTTTAATGTGCCTAGCCAGTCAACAACTAATGGCAGTCATATTCTTGACCAATTTACTAGGGTAAAAGAAGTCCTAAGGTGATCAACACACATATCTAGACTAATCTATTTGATTATCTTGTTAACAAAAGTTGAGACTCAATTCTAGAGAGAACTCATAAAAGAGTTTTAATTAATGTGACTCTATATTATCTGAGTGAGTAAATGGAAGAAAATCAGTACAGTGTAATTTTTTAAAGGTCAACTTAAGACATGTGAGCCATATTTTTATTTTGTCATTATTATATGGGTAAAATTTTAAGAAAATATACTTAAATGTGTTTCACATGACAATGTTAATATTACATATTTACAAATACATCATGATATAATTGTGTCTTAAGGTTAAATCTACAAAACATGTAAGCAGAAACCATCTCTCTTAACAAATTTAGCTCAAGTCAGAGTATTACTGAGTATGATTCCCTGGTGGCTCAGTGGTAAAGAATCTACCTGCAATGCCGGAGACATGGGTTCAATTCCTGGATCAGGAAGTTCCCCTGGAGGAGGGCATGGCAATCCACTCCAGTATTCTTGCCTGGAGAATCCCATGGACTGGAGAGTCTGGTGGGCTACAGTCCATAGGGTTACAGAGAGTCTGACAATGGAAGCAAATGAGCACAGCACACACAGAATATTACTGAGAACTAAAAGCCACACAGAGTAGTATTAAAAACTTACCAGGGTATTTCCATGAATTAGTGTTCAAATATAAGTTAAAACAGAGCAGTGTAGAAATCTGAGATTTAAAAACTGAAGTATTGTTTTCCCATCTTGGCGCACAGGCAACATAAAAATAAATGAAGCCAAAAAAAAAATAATAAAAAAATAAATGAAGCCCAAATACCTTCATTTTTGGTAGCACTCTTGATGGAGAACAAACTTGGAAAGTTTCAGCCTGAAGCAATCATTTTTGTCAAGGTTATGATAAGCCTGAATACATAATTTTAAATAGGCATGTCTTCCCTTCTTAATTACTAATATCATAATAAATTTATTTTAAAATTAAGCCTGGCAAGTTAGCTCTGTCTTAAGAATTAATTTTTAATGATCAAAACAATGCCAAAAATAATATTGATACCTTCTCACCCATAGACATATATGACTGACTAAATACAAACATAGGCTTTCAATCATAGATGTTGAAATCATATATTTATATATAAATCATATATTTATATATCATATCAGTGGTAGAGGAATAGGGAGTATATCAATGATATATAGCTAGGTAGAGGAGAAAAGAAAGGGAGGGAGGAAGGGAGAAAAAGGAGAGAGGGAAAGAGGAAGAAAAAATAAAGGAGGAAAGGAGGAAGGAAGGAAGAAATTGAGAAAATATAAGATGAAAGTACATAGAACTTTATGAAAACTTATACAAAATATATACAAATTGGGGTTTATAATATCAAAAATAACCCTGAATTTGTACATTAAATACATAAGATAAAACAAGCAGTTTAAAGTCAGTGACCTTACGCACATGATTCTAGCACATTTCTTTGGTATGTAGTCAAACCAAGCTATGTATGAGAAAACATACATTATTTGCTACAAAAGATCTCTTTTGCGTATAGATTCCTGGTAAGGTTGTAGTTGCCTGGATATGAAGGGTAGATTAATAAATCAGTAAATGTTAGGTGAAACATCAGTCTCTACCACTATTTTTTCTTTCAATTTTATTGAACAATTGAAACACAGCAGTGTATAAGTTTAAGGTGTATAGTATAATGTTTTGACATACATACATCATTAAATGATTACCATCACAAATTTAGTGAACATCCATCATCTTTCATAGATACAGAACTGAACGGTGGAAAAACTGTTTTATTCTTGTCATGAGAACTCTTAAAATTTATTCTCTTAATTTTCATATGTAGCATACATCAGTCTTAATTGTATTAATCACGGTGTTCATTGCATCCATATTGCTTATCTTACAGCTGCAAGTTTGTGCCTTTTGACTGCCTTCATCTGGTTCCTCTTCCCCAACCCCATCTCCAGTGACCAGCAATATGATCTCTTTTTAATGAGTTTGTTTCTGAAGAGTAACTGGCCTCTAACACTGTTAGTTCCAATTATACAACATAGTGACTTGATATTTCTGTACATTTAAAAATGATCACCATGTTAAATCCAGTACTTCTTATTCATCCTCTACTTTGTCATCCACTTGTGCATTTCCAGCAGTTATTTCCCACATATTCATTAGGATATATATATATTCAAAATATATATAGGATATATATATCCAATATATAGGATATATACACAAAAGAATTTATAGGTTAATATGTATAGGTTATATATATATAGGTTAATATATATAGGTTAATATATATGATTCATATATAGTTCTATAATATTTTAAGTATAAAACAGTACATAGAAAAATAATTGATAAAATCATTAATAGTAATCACTAAACAGCAGTATCTTAGGGAGTCTAGACAAAATTTTGAAAGGAAAGACTTTTTGACAAGATTTCAGTTGTGTGTGTGTGTGTGTGTACACAAATAGAGTTGCTAAAATGCCATGATATTTTCCTAATAAATACTAAGGAAGTAAAGGTACATAAAATAATACAATGAAAATTATTTGAATAAGATTAATAATAAAATATATTAATAGTATATAATCTAATGTTGTTATGGCATATCTATTGGAAAATGTCTACTAGATTGCAATAATCTAAAATAACAGCACTTAAACTGTAGAAGAATTAACTTTCAAAATGTGCAACATTTTCCAATATAGAATATAGTTCAAACCATTTCAGAGCACTTCTCTGTTAGAAGGTGAAAGTTCAGGAAATAATTTAATATGAAACTGATTGTGGTTAGAAAACCAGGAGCTGGCCTTGTTTTTCTTGAAAAAGCAGAAGTAAAAGGGACCTCAAATTATACCCTTTTCCAAAACCCAACACCTAAAGCAACATTGTGACCTCTTCTAAAGTTGCCTGGGGACATAAACTCAGAGCTTATTTGCAAAATGGCTATGTAATTGAAATTCTAATATCACTTTCTAAGCAGACTTACTCTCCTTGGGTGTCCAAAGAGTGCCACAGACACCTTTGGGCTGCAAGTTCCTTCCTTATGGGGTCCCAGAACAAAGTGGGAGGCCTTCAGACCACAGAAAGTAAACTCAATTTTCTACTCACTTTGAATAAACAGAATTACAAATTGTTGTGAATAGAAGACATTTCAGAATTCCCTAATAAGAAAGACTGTATCTCTACTTTTTCCCCCTGCCTTAAATTGAGTCCCATGGGTAACACTGTTAACTCTTCTGTATACCTATGTCTACATAGTAATACACAAATTTTTGCTAGATTGACATTGCTAGATTGCAAAGTGAAAAGTGTCTCATAGTTGACTGTAATGCAAGGGTCCAGAATTTTGGCAACCATGGACTCTGACAGGTCTGTGAGTCTGTTCTTGTCAAAGAGTATTTTATTTTTTAATTTAAAATTTCAGTATTATAGAGCCATTTTGAGCACACGGACTCACTTAACCTTTGTAAACTCTCTCCTGAGACACAGCAGCTTTCATTTTCCTGATGCAAGCTTTTTAGCGGGGAAGTAAAACAAAATCAAGGGGAAAAAAAAAAAAAAAGAAAACAAAACAGCCAGCCCCAAACACACTATATTTCCTCATCTCAGTCTATTTCCTGGCATTGGCTACATCCAAAAAAGACAGAGTTGAGCCACCACAAGAAAGACTTTTGTACTTGAATTCCAAGCCAGGCACAAACCAAAGCCTACGGAAAATCTCAAGGGAAAAGTGTTTAGTAAGGTTTCCACTCTCAAGAACCTCAGTCCATCATTTGAGTCATCAGGTGGTTCAAGACCATCCATTGTTAATCATAGATTTATTATTTTTAAAAAGGTCCATCTTTACGTCCTCAACATTATTATGAAGAATTTGTTTCCCAAAATATATTGCTCCAAATGTAACCATTTCTGAAAAACACAGACTTCTATAATTTTCTTAGGTGCTCTTCAACCACAGAGTCTCTTAAAACACCATGACCTTATCTTTGTTACATCTAAATTTTTGATGAAGCCTTTTTTTTTTCTTTCTGTTTTAATTTATTTTTAATTGGAGGATAATTGCTTTACAAAGTTGCATTGATTTCTACTGTAGAACAATGTGAATATATATATATATATATACACCTGATGTATATGTGTATGTGTGTATATATATATATATATATATCCCCCTACCTCTTGAGCCTCCCTTCTACCCCCTCCCCCATCCCCTCATCACAGAGAACTGGGCTGGGCTCCCTGTGTTTCACGGCAGTTTCCCACGGGCTATTTTACACATAGGATCGGAGAAGGCAATGGCACCCTACTCCAGTACTCTTGCCTGGAAAATCCCATGGACGGAGGAGCCTGGTAGGCTGCAGTCCATGGGGTCGCTAAGAGTCCGACACGACTGAGCAGCTTCACTTTCACTTTTCACTTTCATGCATTGGAGAAGGAAATGGCAACCCACTCCAGTGTGCTTGCCTGGAGAATCCCAGGGACGGGGGAGCCTGGTGGGCTGCCGTCTATGGGGTCGCACAGAGTCGGACACGACTGAAGTGACTTAGCAGCAGCAGCAGTGTATATTTGTCAATGCTACTCTCTCAGTTTGTTCCAGCCCCTCTTTCCTCTGCTGTGTCTACAAGTCTGTTCTCTATGTCTGTGTCTTCATTCCTTCCCTGTAGATAGATTTATCAGTACTATTTTTCTAGATTCCATGTATACGTGTTAATATATGCTATTTGTTTTTCTCTTTCTGACTTACTTCACTCTGTATAACAGGCTCTCAGTTCACCACCTCAGTTCAACTGATTCACATTTGTTCCTTTATAGCTGAGTAATATTCCATTGTATGTATGTAAAACAACTTCTTGATCCATTCATCTGTCAGTGGGCATTTAGGTTGCTTCTATGTCCTATTTATTGTAAAAAGTACTGCAATGAACACTGGGGTACATGTGTCTTTCTGAATTATGATTTTCTCAGGGTACATGCACAGTAGTGGAATTGCTGAGTCATGTGGCAGTTTTATTCTTAAAGGAATCTTCATACTGTTATCCATAGTGGCTATATCAATTTATATTCAAACCAATAGTGTAGGAGGATTCCCTGTTTTCCATATCCTCTTCAGCATTTATTGTTTGCACAGTTTTTGATGATCATTCTGACAGGTGTGAGATAATATATCATTGTAGTTTTGATTTGCATTTCTTTCATAATGAGCGGCATTGAACATCTTTTCATGTGTGTTTTGGACATTTGGAGAAATACCTCTTTAGGTCTTCTGCCCATTTTTCATTAAATGATTTATTTTTCTGATTTTGACCTGTGTGAGCTGCTTATGTATTTTAGAGATTAATCTTTTGTCAGTTGCTTCATTTGCAGTTAGTTTCTCCCATTCTGAGAGCTTTTCATCTTGTTTTTGGTTTCCTTTGCTAGGCAAAAACTTTTAAGTTTAATTAGATCCCATTTTTAATAAACAGAAATTCTGTATTCACACTTTGGTTTTTATACATTACTTAATATATGGGAGCAGAAAATTCGAGACATTGTAGAAACTCAAGGTAAAAATAGAAAGAGCACCACGTTGTATGGTGAAAGAGGGCAGACTGTGGATCCTCACTCATGATGTGGGGATTGTGCCCTGGGTAGATGCACTGCCCAAACCCTCTGATTCTCTCTCGAAGTCCTTGATTTGACCAACATTCTCTGCCATTGCCACATTCATCTTTCCCCTTCTGATTGTCTTTCCCTTTAAGAAATCTACAGAGCAAGGTAGTATTTCTTGGTCATGTTCATATCTGGTATCTCTGCACAAAGCACATCATCACCTTTTCATGTTTTAAGGATTTTTGAATATTCTAGTAAACAAAACAGAGTTAAGCAAAATAATGAGCTTTGAAGCAGTGCTCTTTATCTTTTCCCTGTCTCAGCCTCATTGGTCTTTTCATTTCCTGCAAAATTCAAGTGCTTTTATTATTCAGGACCTTTGAATAAGCTGTACCTTCTGCACTGGATAACCACCACAACTCTTCACCTGTTGTGCTGTGTTTAGTTGCTCAGTCATGTCAACTCTTTGCTTCGCCTGTTAAACCATACAATTACACAGGCCTAGGAAACTCCAGTTCTTTGGCCACCTCATGCAAAGAGTTGACTCATTGGAAAAGACTGATGCTGGGAGGGATTGGGGGCAGGAGGAAAAGGGGACGGCAGAGGATGAGATGGCGGGATGGCATCACCGACTTGATGGACGTGAGTCTGAGTGAACTCCACGAGATGGTGATGGACAGGGAGGCCTGGTGTGCTCCGAATCATGGGGTCGCAAGGAGTCGGACACGACTGAGCTACTGAACTGAACTGATGATTCAGTATCTTCCTGAATACACAGTCTAATCTAGATGGCTTTTGTCATTCCTTTTCATGTTGTTCAGTTCTTACCTTCAGAGGAAATTGCAGAGATAGCAATAATAAAGTTTCTATTCTTGGATTCTTGTCTTTCCTACATACTGGATTATAAACTTTATCGAGCCAGCAATCATTTCCATGTTTTTCAATGGCACACGCTCAACAACCTGTGGGTTTCAGAAATTTTGTTCAGTGTTTTTGGGCTATGATAGCCTTTACTGCCACCTTCATCTACTGCAATCCTCTCTAAGCCTTACTAATGACCCAGAGGGATGGTATGGGGAGGGAGGTGGGAGGGGGATTCAGGATCGGGAACACGTATACACCCGTGGTGGATTCATGTTGATGTATGGCAAAACCAATACAATATTGTAAAGTAAAAAATAAATAATAAAATAAAATAAAAGATTTAAAAAAAAAGTACTTTGGTGCATATTCCTTCTCTTTATCTCTGCCCTTGTCCTCCTTCCTCTCCTTAAACTCTGGAGTTCAATCCAGACGATGCTATTGGTGATGGTAATTCCAGAATTTCTCTTGCACGGACAGTGGCTTGGTCTGTATGATTAATTCTAACCAGATCCTTTGTTGTGGATGGTAATTCCCCAAGTGACTCAGCAGAATTCCATACAGCAATCCAGTCACTGATTCCCATCTGTAGATGTCTAAGTAAAGTGAAAGATGCTCAGTCGTGTCCGAATCTTTGTGACCCCATGGACTGTATAATCCATGGAATTCTCCAGGCCAGAATGCTGGAATGGCTATTTCCTTCTCCAGGGGATGTTTCCAACCCAGGGTTTGAACCCAGGTGTCCTGCATTGCAGGTGGATTCTTTACCAGCTGAGCCACAAGGGAAGCCTGGAGATGTCTAAGTGAAGGGAAAACAAGAACCAGAGTTGGCAGATTATGAATGTTGTCTCCTGACACCAAGGGCATGTGGTATCAGAATCTCCATAGAGGTCAAGTGAGCACATAGTCATCATGTAAAAGTGAGATGATACAAATTCAGGAATTAAATGGCAAAGTACTGGTTCTACAGATAACCCTTACTAGGTGGGGATAATGAGATTGTTTCTGTTTGAGGCCCAGCATTCACTCTTCTCTGCAGAAACCATGTTACTTGCATTGGAATGTCTAGTGTCTCTTACTAACGCTATGTGGTTCTGTGTTGTTTACGTATTTATATAAAGTAAAATTTCAGGTCTGAGTTTTTATCATAGAATAATATACCTTCCTTCATACATCCTGGACATTGTAATAACCCAATTTACCTTTAACAAACATCAAAAAAATCTAGGAGGTGCTCTAGTATCTAAATAGAAACTTTGTGTCTTCATCCTTGCAGTGTTATCTGAGATGCGTTCTATCATGTTGCTGTGGTGGAGTATCGGTAGAATATTTCTAGCTGATTTAGTGAGAAGAGATTTCTTTCTTATAGTATAATAAATGGCCCCTATCAAACAGAATATAAATGATCATATTTCCACGATATAAAATTAAAAAGCAACACGGCAGCAATAACTTGGGAAGTTTCACTTACTTCATTAGCAATATAATACAGGTTACATAAATATTATAATAATTTGTTTTGTGTAGTTTTAGAAGTGGTTTTAAAAAGCTCTAAAAAATACCAAACTCATTAATAACATTAGTATCTCTATCAATGACTCAGGCTCTCCTTTAAATAACCATATACTTGGTGGTGGCTTTCCTGGAGAATTTCATGGACAAAAGAGCCTGATGGGCTACAGTCCATGGGTTTGCAAAGAGTTGCAAATGACTGAGCAACTAACACACACATGCACACACACTTGATGAGGGATGGAGACTATTATTGCTCCTTTGAATTTAATATTTGCTCATGATACTACCTGTCTTAATGCAATTATGCTACCAAATACATACACAGATATCCATTGTAAACACCTATGGGTCTGTCCCTCACTTTCTTCAGGGCTTTTTGCAATTTACTTATCACTGAAAATTTCCTTAGAAGTGCTATTTAAAATATCACCCCACCCCCTATCTAGTATGCCCTGTGTCCATTATATTGTTTTGCATCTTGCTCATCTCTTAATACCAATTGGCATGATTATATGCATTTATCATCTGCCTCCCTACTATTAGAATGTGAGCTTCATGAGGGTGAGGCATTTATTCTGTTCTTTGCAATATCCCCTGATGTAAAACAGTGCCTGAGAGTTGTGTGGACGTTTCACTAAAGAAGATAAATGAATGGCTGTAAGCACATGAACAGATGCTCAACATCATGGGTCACTAGGGAAATGCATTTCAAAATTACAAGACACTACTTCACACTAAGTAGGATGGATGCAATCATGATGACGTACAAAACCAAGTGTTGGTGGGGATGTGGTAAAAATTGAAAACCTCATACATTCCTGGTGGGAATATAAAATAGTACAGTGATTTTGGAAAACAGTTTGATAGTTTCTTAAAAGTCACACATTAATGATCCAGTAACTCTACTCTTAGGTATATATACAAGTGAGATAAAAACATATGTCCACATAAGAACATATGTATTAATGTTCATAGCACCATTATTCATAAGAGTCCCTGACTAGAACCAACCCAGATGCCAATCAACTAGTAAGAATAAAAAAAAAAAGTGTGCTATATCCATACAGTGGAATACTAGTCAACAATAGAAAGTAATATATTATGGATACATACTACCACAGGGAATGAACCTCAAAAAATTATGCTGTTGAAGAAGCCAGGTATAAGAGACCTGTATTTACATTTCTATTTATATAAAATGTTCAAAAGAGAAATATAAAGTTGAATAGAAGTTGCCTATGGCTAGGGGAGGAAAGGGGTAATAAACATAAATAGAAGAAATGTTTGGGGGATGAAAATACTTGAAACTGGATTGTGATGATTTTTGCTCAACTCCAAATTTACTAAAAATAATTTAATTTTACACTTAAAACAGGTGAATTTTAAGGAATGTAGATTAGAATTCAATAAAGTTGATAAAAGGACTAATACAAAACAGGGCCACAACATTTGTTGAATTAAAAAATAAATATGCTCCTTACTTAGTAATGGGCTTCCCTGGTAGCTCAGCTGGTAAAGAATCTGCCTGCAATGCAGGAGACCCTGGTTCAATTACTGGGTTGGGAAGATCTACTGGAGAAGGGATAGGCTGCCCACTCCAGTATTCTTGCATTCCTTGGTGGCTCAGATGGTAAAGAATCTGCCTACTACCACTGTTGTCTTCCCTGTAGCTCAGACAGTGAAGAATCTGCCTGCAATGCAGGAGACCCTGGTTCAATTGCTGGGTTGGGAAGATCTACTGGAGAAGGGATAGGCTACCCGCTCCAGTATTCTTGCATTCCTTGGTGGCTCAGATGGTAAAGAATCCGCCTACTACCACTGTTGTCTTCCCTGTAGCTCAAACAGTGAAGAATCTGCCTGCAATGCAGGAGACCCACCTTTGATCCTTGGGTCAGAAAGATACACTAGAGAAGGGAGTGGCAATCCACTCCAGTATTCTTGCCTGGAGAATCCCACGGACAGAAGAGCCTGGTGGGCTACAGCCTGTGGAACTGCAAAAAGTCGGACATGACTTAGCAACAACCACTACCACTATCCACTCCAGTATTCTGGCCTGGAACATTCCAAGGACTGTATAGACCATGGATTCACAAAGAGTTGGACATGACTGAACGATTTTCAGTTTACTCAGTAATGATAACAACCTCAAAAGAAAGAATACATGAAGTGATATGACATATGGAATGTGTATGGCTATACACCCAATGTTGCATAAAAAAAGAAATTTACTTTATGTAATAATATGCACATATATGTAAGTGCATATGGGTGTGTATGAGGAGGTTTGTATGTAAGCCTTGTCACAATCTCAGGAAATTTATAATGTATAAGGTATTAGATCCTAAAATATGCAAGTGATGTTTTTAGATGTGGTTGTAAATTAGGAAGAAACAAGTGAAGATTCCATTACCACACTGTATGCTACAGAGAAGAGTTTTACCCATGCACTATTGCAAGTACTTTGGAGAAGGCAATGGCACCCTATTCCAGTACTCCTGCCTGGAAAATCCCATGGACGGAGGAGCCTGGAAGGCTACAGTCTATGGGGTCGCTGAGGGTCGGACACGACTGAGCGACTTCACTTTCACTTTTCACTTTCATGCATTGGAGAAGGACATGGCAACCCACTCCAGTGTTCTTGCCTAGAGAATCCCAGGGACGGGGGAGCCTGGTGGGCTGCTGTCTGTGGGTTCACACAGAGTTGGACACGACTGAAGTGACTTGGCAGCAGCATTGCAAGTACTGTCATTATGGTTTGAAGGATAAAAATGTAAGGAGTAAGGGCTTCTGTAGTCTTAGTGAAGTAGTCAAATGACCAGAAAGCTGCTTGGATTTGATGGTCTACTGAAGACATGAGTACATGAGGCTTCTGCAAAGACTCAGTACTCTATGTCTCAGCGCCTGATGCACTCTCTCTTAAAGGTAGCCAGGACCATTCAAAATAATTATTTCTGATAATAATGGAAAACAACATATGTGTATAGCATTCTGAAGCCATTCATGCAGCAGAGCGGCAAAAATGAAAAGATGGAAAACTGAAATTTTGAAAGGTGCTATTTATAAAGTAGCATCTATGAAAGAAGTTCTGTATGAGGTTTAAAATAGAGTCTGGGGTTTTAAAAGTTATTTGCAATAATGGAAGCTTGCTTTGTAAATTAAGCCTTGGCATTACATTCTTTCATTGAAAAGTTTCAATCTTGGTTTTTCCATTTTAGAAATGGTTCCAGGTCTCATCATTTCCTCCATGAGGGGAAACAATTGGACTGAGTTACTATGTTCCAATTTATGAATTTAGACATGGCTTTTTTCCTGAGTACCTTAGAGTCAGCTAACAGTCACTGCTTTAAACAGATTTATGGAAGCAAGCAGCAGGTTCATGAGGAGAAAAAGTGCTCTGAGAACAAATGGTCAGGCTCCTGTCCACGGCTGCCTGTCTGGTGTGAGATCGTAGTAGTTGAAACAGTTTTGTATCTTCTACTGTTATACATTATTAAAAATAAAAACAGTACTCAGAGAAAAACAAATGAACACAAGTTTTATTTCAGTTGTTTTTAGAAAGAAGCAGCATTGCTGAAAGAAAGAAGACTACTTCACGTTATCTGAAATATTTAGGCTTTCTTAACTGACTGATTTCCCTGGTCACACTCCCCTTCAATAAAACTTGCAGAACAATGTTAGTAGTAATAAATTGGTCAAGGATATTAAAATGTTCTTTTCTTCTCATTCGGATCCAAAAGGCTATCAGCCAAAGTGTATTAATTGGGTATTTGCTTTCGAAATTATTTACATATCTGCCAAAAGTGCTTTTGAAATTTTTGGCATGGGTTCCTCTGGATAAAAAGAAATATGAGCTGTAAAATAATAAAATAAACTGGAAAATAGCAGCTAAGTGTGTTTGATTTCTTTATGAACAGCCAATACCTCTATTATTCAAAGTAATTTGAATCCTTTAAAAATGATATGTGTAGAGTACAGAGGATAAAACAACCATGAGAAACCTAATCATAACAATATTCCTCATGTTCAAAATTTGCTATAAGAAGGGACCATTTGTTATTCACATAGAAGAGAGTATAGTTATAGGTGGATGAAATGGAGCTCGTTATTAGGTGATTTAATTTTTTAGAAATCACATGGCATAAAACTAAAGGAAAACATCAGAGAAATGTGCTAATATACATGGATAAATGAGCTCTTTAGAGATGAGTATAAACAGAACATTTATTAAAGTACTTCTGAAAATTACATAGTGCTTAGAGAAAAGTCTTACAGAAACATCTGTAAGGAAAATAGTTCTGGCTAGTATTCAAAGTGGCAAGAGTTCTTGGTGTGTATCTACCTATGCTTCTCCCACCTCATTCTATTCATTCTTATATAATAAACACTTACAGTATAAAGGGTTCCTTATTTCATACTTATCTAAGATATTTTTCACCTGCTGACTTTAAAACTTTGGAGCCACTTGACTTAAATTGTCAAACAGTCCAATGCAATGTGAGTTCATACTCGCCACTTGAGTGAGGAGAGCCTGTCTTGAGTTCAAATTTTTACCATCTCTGGAATAGTCCTAAATTGTATAGAAGCCAGTTTGTGAACTATCACTTTAGAAGGGCAACAGACATTGGTAGGAGGGGAAATGCTGAAGGAGAGGGTTTGCATTCCTAATTTGAAATAGAATTTCAGCTCATTACATGGCTTCTAAATTTCAGCTTTAGGTCTGATGTTGATCTATGATTCTTTTTTTTTTAACCACACTATGACAAATGTGGAGAATAATAATATAGTGATGTTTTAGATAAATTTTAGACTAACGTGACTGTTAGTTCTTAATATATACAAACACACAAACACACAACTATATATGTATATGTGTATACACGTGGGCTTTCCTGGTGGCTCAATGATAAAGAATCAACCTGCCAATGCAGGAGATGCGAGCGATGCCAGTTCAATCCCTGGGTCAGGAGGAACCTCTTGAAGAGGAAATGGCAACCCACTGCAGTATTCTTGCCTGGAAAATTCCATGGACAGTCCATGGGGTCACAAAGAGTTGGACATGACTAAGTTCACTCAGACATGACTGAGCTCACTCATACATAGGTGTGTGTGTGTGTGTATATCTGTACCTTTATATATGTGTGTGTGTATATATTCATAGATAGACATACACACGTGCACACCTCCAATGTATTAAAAATGGCTAAAATTCTCCTTTTTAATGAAATCATGGTATATGCTAAGTAGTTGCTTAGAGTAGTGAATGATTAGATGATTGATTGATTGATTGATTGATTTTAGCATCCTGATCTGAAAAAATTAAAGATACCAACCCTAAGAAGCTCCAAATGTATGAGGCAGGAGTCCAGGTCCCACAGCCAGACCCCCACACACTCCTCCAAATCCAATCCTCCGCATCAGCCCCTTCCCAGCTGCCCCTTCACCAACCTGCCTCCCTAGACCTCCACTCAATGAGGAGAGTCCTTCAAGAGGAGAGCCTGAGATCAGAGGCCCAGCACTGGAAAGTCGTGGAAGGGAGCTTTTCAGATAGGAAGCAGCCCTCAGAGGAAAAGGATGAAGGCCTCACCAAAGAGCTTCCACTTTACCACTGAGTCAACTGGGGGTTTGATCCCTTGTAACCCTTGAGGTGCCTGTTAATTCTCGTGTTTTCACTACAGACCTTCACTCCAACCTTTGATTCCAAATCTGATGAATTTCAAAGCAGCTACCTTTTAATCAATCATGCTGTAGTATGAATTTGAGTCACTATTATCTCTCAGGTTTCCTTCAAGCTAAGAATTAAAAGCAAACAAATATTTTTCATCTGTCTAAAGTCCTCTAGGCATGAACAAATGTGTTACTTGTAAGGAGGTTGGTCAATTCTTATCACTGTCTAAAACCCCAGGCCACATCCCTATAGAGGAAGTGATTTCTCGCCCAGAGAACTAGAGAAATGAAAATAATGTGCCACCGTCTCTTTTTCCCTCTAATATCCAATTCATTGATTCATTACAGACTATTCTTCTCTCTAATATTCAATGTTTATGCATCAAAATAATTTACATTCAGCTCTACAGCTGCATGGAACATCAATCAAGGGTTTCATGTAATTAAAAGGGAATAATTACATAGGAAGATAATTTCTTTTTAATGTGCTTCATATGAAAGTTCCAACAGCTCCAGGTTCTTAGCTTTGTTTCTTTAGCCTCAGATCTCCCTCACTCAAAAATGACTTCCAACCATTGTAATTCCCCCCAGCTTCTGGAACACCTTTCTTCCTGCTCACATCGATAGAGATATCTGGAGGATTCCTACTATTTTCTGTGTCACATTTCACCAGTTTTGGTTAGATCAGTCTAAACTAACAGTCAACTGCTGCCTACCAGGGATGAGGAGCTGTTAGAAACTGTCATTTAATTCTACATGGAAGAAAGTGACAAAAGTTTTCTTAACTTTGTCTGAGTTTCTGAAATTTCAATTATGATATATCAGAGAGTTTGTGGCTGTGACAGCCATTATATCTTAGAATTGCTGGGTCATTTTATGTTTTTTAAATTAATTGTCCGATGCAGGATACAGCATGCTTGGGGCTGGTGCACGGGGATGACCCAGAGAGATGTTATGGGGAGTGAGGTGGGAGGGGGGGTTCATGTTCGGGAATGCATGTACACCCGTGGTGGATTCATGTCAATGTATGGCAAAACCAATACAGTATTGTAAAGTAAAATAAAGTAAAAATAAAAATTTTTTAAAAAGAGCTAAAAAAATAAAAATTAAAAATAAATAATTAATTGTATTGGATAAAATTATTTATTGGATAATTTTATTGGATACATTACTGGATAATTTAAAATAAAAATTTATTTTATAAATTAATTTTTATAGTCACTTTACAATGTTGTGCTCATTTCTACTGTATAGCAGAATGAGTCAGCCATACATATAAATATACCCTCTCCCTTTTGGACTTCCTTCCCATTCAGGTTGGAGAGAACAAGTATATGGATTCCAAGAGGGAAAGTAGGGGTGGGAGGAATTGGGAGATTAAGATTGACACGTATGTTATTGATATATTTATAAAATAGATAACTAATGAGAACATACTGTATAGCACTGGGAACTCTACGTAAGAATTGTTGCATCTCAGATGGTAAAGCATCTGCCTACAATGCGGGAGACCTGGGTTCAATCCCTGAGTTGGGAAGATCTCCTGGAGAAGGAAATGGCAACCCACTCCAGTATTCTTGCCTGGAAAATCCCATGGACAGAGGAACCTGGTAGGCTACAGTCCATGGGGTCGCAAAGAGTCAGACACGACTGAGCGACATTTACTTTTACTGTGAAAAAGTAGTGTTTGTTTTTACCTAGCACCAAGTGAAATTCTTAGAAAAATATGGCCTTCTCAATACAATATGGTAGCAGAAGAAATGTAATGTGAGGGTTTGTGATTCTTGGGTACAAGCTATCATCAGAGGTCCTGAAGGACGTGTTCATTTTTAATGAAGTTGAAATGAAATTTCTTTATAGAACGATACCATAACAGTTCAGAATTCTTATACAGGACTCTATTCTTTTTCTCAACCTTCCCAAGGAATATGGAAAAAAAGAAGTTTTTACTCAGCCTTTGATGTATAGTCGCTCAGTCACGTCAGATTCTTTGTGAGCCTATGGAGTATAGCCCAGTAGGCCCCTCTGTCCATTGGAATCTCCAGGCAAGAATACTGGAGTGGGTTGTCATGCCCTTCTCCAGGGGATCTTCCCAACCGAAGGATTGAACCCAGGTCTCCCATATTGCAGGCAGGCTGTTTACTGTCTCAGCCACCAGGGAAGCTTGATGTATAAGGAGGCACATTTTTCATTAACTTTGTATTCTACCTGTTGATAGAGACATTGAAATCCTGTCAAATGGTGTATTCATCTGTTTTTTATGTAGTTATAAAGTGCTTGCTTTGCCAATAGATGGCCAGCATAAAGGTATAGGGGAAAAAAAAAAAAAGAGAGAGAGAGAGATTATCTTTGTGGTCTTTTTCACCAAGGATAATGTGCTATCAACCCTTTACGTGAATTTGCCACATGTTTATTTTAAAATTATTTTTAAAAAATCATTGAGTGTACAGTTTGTCAATCTGAATTTTATGGAATTCAGACTACCTGTATATAAGATATCCTGATAGATGGACTCCTCACAATTTTTCTCTTTGGAAGATCTTTCTTCTGTTAGATTCTCATTGGCAGTTCAAGACTCTCACAGTGCTATAACATGCATTAGTGATATGCATTACATTTTACTGATATGAAATCCAGAGGATAATTCTGAGCTGGGCATTTACCTTGTTCTGTATAGCATAATATTTCACTGGGGGTTATCATAGTTTCAGATTCATAAATGTAGCACCTGAAAAAAGGACTTGGTTGCTAGTGTATTGTTTGAAAAGTGATCAGAGGAAGTGGGTGAGAGAATTAGGGAAGTTAGGTGGGAAAGAAGAAAAAGCCAATAAATGTGATTACTGCGTATGCAGCACACAAGCGCTTGACTCTGTAGGAACTTTCTGAGAAATTACACAGTTATCTCTGTTCCATCCGAAGTATGGAAACTGGAGCATGTGTCTACTGGCTTCACCGCTCTTCATAAGTTGAAAATTGTCCTCACAGCACTAACCCTACCTCCCACACTCTCAACCTTTTTGGGTTGCAGCCACTGAAGGATTGTGAGCTTTGATCTTCAAAGAAAGTCCTGAGGCAGAGAAGCAGGGAACTACAGAGCATACTAGAGATGAGGTGGCCTGGCACGTTCAGAATCACCCACCTGCAGCTGTGGCTAAAGCGAGAGGTGACCAGGAGAGTGTCTGATCTGAGGCACAAAAAGCCTCTGTCTCAATGACCAAATGGATTTATCAGAATATTAAACTTACAGCTAAAAATCAAAATATTAGAGACTTCTCTAATAGAGTCGATGTTGTAGATATGTGCATGTCAAACAAAGCCTCTGTACTTATACAATTTCCATTTAAAATGAAAACCACTTTTCATGTGAAATGACAGCATGCTTTTATAGCTACATACCAAGCAGTTTTATTTACTAAGATTGTGGGCAATCCTGCTATAAGGTACAGGTAAAGATCTTTACATTAACAATGAAATGGCAAAACCAATACAATATTGTAAAGTAAAATAATAATAATAATAAATTTCAAAAAATTGGAAGGAAATATTTTGTTTACCACATGTCCAATTTTTTTCTTTCTTTTGAATGTTCTACAAAGATTTAGGTGGAATTTGATTCTGTCCAAATTCAATTTGCTTATTCTTTCATCCCAAATGGAGTGATGTCAGAAAAACATAAAGCACTGTTCATTTAATATGGATGAACTGAAGTGCTGTAGCTGCTGTGTCCGTGATGAATGGGAGAGAACAGGATATCCTGGAAATACGTGGTGGCTCTCATCCACACAGGCACACAGGCATCAGCACCTTGTTCTTTAGGCCTTCCCTCTGGCAGATGAGATGGGGGTACATGCAGTGTTGGAAATGTGTTTTTCAGTATCTGTGCCTACTGTAATGGGAAGAAAATCAAATTTTGTTTACCCATCTTGTCTGTATGTAACGCCAAGGCAGCTGCAAGTCTTGAATTTGTTTATTCTGAAGTTTGAGAGGAAGAGAGTGTCTAGACAAAAGAATGGCTTGTTAGCTTCTTGCCACTGTCAGTCAAACGCAGCGTGTTCTTCGTGCCATGGAGCTGCTGTTAGGTGTGTGCTCTTCAGATTACACTGAGGCTGTTAAAGTCGTAGATATAGCCGGCTCACTCAATGAGAAAAATACTAGACATTCTGTCTTACAATAAGAAAGCAAAGAACAAGAACAGTTACAGCTTTAAACATTTGAGAATGAGGATCAAATTCTATTTTTTCCTTTTCTCTTCCTGGCACGGACACCAGGGTGTAGATAAGTCCAAGAAAAATACAAAACATCCAAATATTATGAACATAAGTCATGCTGGTCTCAAAATCCCTACAAGATACATCATACATACAAGTTGGCTCACATGTCTTTGAAATGAAAAGTAAAATGTTAAACAGCTTTGCATATTCTATGAAAAAGATTACTCAGAGATACTGCCTATTATTTAAACAAAAATACTTTGGCCATTTTGTTATTTTAAAGTAGAAGTGGGAGGTTTCCTGAAGTTTACTCTTCTGGTTTTAATGGCTGAGCTTTTTTTAAAAAATAGGTTTAGAATTATAGTGTTATATTCAAATAGTTTTATTAGGAATAGCATTGTGAAAACAAACTGCTTTATAAATTCTGGACAACAGTTTTCCTCAAAAATAACTTTGTTCCATGTAACATTTACCATAGTAAATTCTGAATAGTATCTGTTTTTTTTTTTTCTTTTTCATAGAATAAGTTCTGTTTGTGGCTTCCGCATGTTGTTTTTTAATTGAAGAATAATTGTTTTACAATATTGTGTTGGTTTCTTCCATCATCAACATGAATCAGTCATAGGTATACATATGTCTCCTCCCTCTTGAACATCCCTCTCACCTCCCACCCCATCCCCACCCCCAGGTTGTCACAGAGCACCAGTTTGAGCTCCCTGAGTCATAGAGCAAATTCAGAATTGTCTGTTTTTATATTTTATCCATTTAAAAGTTTCTCCATATGGCAGTGAATATAGGCAATATAACATTTCTTCCACTGTTCATGTTGGGTCTCTGAACTGGTTTTAGGAAGATGTTTCTCTAGTCATCTAAAAGAAAACTTGTTAGTTGCTCGCTCATGTCTGACTCTTTGCAACTCCATGGACTGTAGCCTGCCAGGCTTCTCTGGCCATGGGATTTTCCAGACAAAGAACGCTGCCGTGGGTTGCCATTTTCTTCTCCAGAGGATCTCCCAACCCTGGAATTGAACCCAAGTCTCCCAAATTACAGGCAGACTCTTTACCATCTGAGCCACCAGGGAAGCCCTGTGGGGAAGAAGGTTCAAAAGGGAGGGGATATATGTATATCTATGGCTGATTCATGTTGAGGTTTGACAGAAAACAAAATTCTGTAAAGAAATTATCCTTCAATTAAAAAATAAGTTAATTAAAAAAAACTTAATGCTGTTTAAATATATGGTTAACAAATTCATATCTAAGAATCTCTTTGGAAGAGTGGTATAAGGAGGGTGGTAAAATCAGCAGAAATTAATGTATAATAGAAAGGGGAATATGTAATTCCTCTCAAGGTTATTGTGACTGAAAAGACTTGTGAATAGGAGGGGAGAGGAGAGTGTCTCTCCCCAGGGGAAGCTGTTTGTGCCAGAGATGGTCCGACAGACTGCTGTGAATTCTGTACCTAGAAATCTTTGTGGCACCACCTCCAAAATATATGTTGGATTTATCCACTTCCCTTCATATTGACTTACCTTCTCTAGAGTGCAAGCTACTCTGACCACTTCCACGAACTATTAAAATTGTCTCACACCTCTATTCAGACAACCCTGCAGTTTTGACAGCCAACATGTGCTTTTAAAAATTATATTACTTATGTGTTGAAAAGGCTCAAGTCAGTAAGGTACAAGTGAAAGAATGCTCGAGGTTTTTTTTTTTTCTTTTTGAAAAATAATATTTTTTAATTGAAGGATAATTGCTTTACAGTATTGTGTTGGTTTCTGCCAAACATCAACATGAATCAGCCATAAGCATATCTATATCCCCTCCCTCTTGAAACTCCATCCCACCTCCCTCCCCACCCCACCACTCTAGGTTTTTGTCACAGAGCCATGGCTTGAGTTCCCTGAGTCATACAGCAAATTCCCATCGGCTGTCTATTTTAGTTTTCTTTCTCCTTTTCAAACACAGACGTACATACACAGAGCTCATGCCAAGGCAACTAGCTCTAGGTTCTTCTTTTAACGAGCTCTTTTACCTGTGTCTTGAAACAATTTTAGGTCAGGTTCCATTTTTGGTCATTTAGATGATATAATGTCATTTCTAATCACAAGAATTATTAAGTTTGATAATTAAAATGGCCAGAAATTTCTCAAAACAGTGCTTAAAATTCAGGCCTCTTTTCTCTCTCGACCTGGGTTTTCTTCATGCTATAGGAAGCGGCACAGGACATGCGGCATCTTCTCTGTCTCATCTCTGTGGCTCTGCTTCCTCTCTGCTCCTGTCCCATCCCAACCCAGCCTGTCCTGGGATACTCCCAGATCTGGAAAAAGGAAAGAAAGGGAAGCAATGAGCAGGAGAGGTCAGGGCTCACTGCTCTCAGGGCAGGACTTAGATCTCACACTCTTTAATATAACCCTTTCATTCAGAAATGTCCCCACTGAGAAATTCTAATTACAAATCCTCTGACCTGCATAACTTACTTTTCCTTTCATTAGTTACCTAAGGACAGAAACCTTTAAGATCTAGGCAACTAAGATCTAGGTGGCTCAGGCCATATGGATTGCACCTTTCTGTTAGTGTCTTATCACCCTTGTAGCTTAATAGGCAACATCAAGCTGGTTTACTGTCCTAAGAAATAATCACACATATGTTGCCCTGACATCTCTAAAAGGAAGGGACAATGTTTGTTAACTTAGAAGCCTCAGACTGTTAACAACAACTTTTCAGCTTCAGATTTCTTCATCACTGTATCCCCAGAAAGAAGGGATCCTAGTCAATCTTTCTGCTTGTTTCCTTATATCCCCTCTTATTTGACTTTAGTACAAGGAGAAATGACTCTTCACAGAGTGTCACAGAGTCCAAGGAACACTTTTTCTCTTCAGTCTTTTCAACATTAATCCATTTTTTTTTTCCTGAGAAGAGTGTTTGCTTATGAGAAATAAGATGGTTTTCAATGATATCCTTCCAATTCCCAAACAAGTGGACCAGCGCCTAACTTTGTCATGAGGAGATACTTGGCACATACTGTGTTGTTCTTGACTTTCAAGACTTGAGTCAAACTGTATGGCATTTTACTGTCCTGGTAAACATAGAAATCATATGCTTCCCGGCTTAAAAATTCCATTAAGAGAAATCAATTAACATTAGTTTTGCTTGTGAGTAAGAAAAGCTCAAAATACCTAACCTAAATAAGACAGAGTTTTATTTTTATCTCAGAAAACAGTAGAATGGTAAGGGGATCCCAGCTGATATGATGACTCTGCCCTCACTAGATCATCAGGAACCTTGTTTATTATATCTTAATATAAAGCAGATACAATAAGACACTCACTACAGGCAATTGATGCCTTTTTTAGCTCTAGTCATTATATCCACATTTCAGCCAGCAGGAAAGAAAGAGACACTGAGGCAAAAAGCAAGAGGAGGCACATGGCATTTGAATTTTAGGAAGTTTATTTACCAGTTTATGCATCTGCTTGTACTCCATTGGTTCAAACTTCTCTGGGTGTATTTAGCTACAAGGGAGGCTGATAAATGTATCTCCTTGGCCCACCTTTGTGTGGTTATGTATTCAATCACTATGGAAGTGTATAGTGCATGGATAGGTGATAATTACGGGTCTCTTCCCAGCTTCCAATAGGAGTTACAATGAAATCTAATTCCCTAATAAGGCTTACAGCATAGTAGATTACCTGGTACCTGGCTGCCTTGTCAGCCTCATGAGACTTTTCCCCTTATCACTGCATTTCAGCCATATACAACTACTCCTTGTTTTCGGAACTTTCCAGGCTCATTTCTTTTCTTTTCTTTTTTTTTGTTACGTCTTTTAAAATTTAAATTTATTTATTTAAATTGGTGGCTAATTACTTTACAATATTGTATTGGTTCTGCCACACATCAACATGAGGCTCATTTCTTACTCTCACTTTGGCACTTGTGCTTCTTCCAACCTAGTACTTTCCTCAAATCTGCTAATTGATACCTGTATCCATGCATCCTCAATAATGTTTTCTGCAATTATTCTAAGTCAGGAAGTGACTTTCTCCCCATTGCTATCATCACTCTTTAATATAACCCATTGTCAGCAGAGACGATATGCCACTGTCTGAAATTGTTTGGTTATTTATTATGTTTCCCCACAATAGTACTATAACTGCAGAGGATGCTGTCTCATTTCTTCACCACTGAATCTTCAGTCCCTACGACTGTGCCAGACATGTAGTAGGTACTTGATAGTTACTGAATTAATGCATGAATATATTAATACTTTTTTCAAATGCAAGTACCTGCAAATGTAGGTGGTTGTATCCAAACGATTTTATAAAGCTTTTCACGGTGATGATAGTAGTTGTTGTTCATATTCACCCATTCTCCCCAAAAAAGCCTTTCCTTACCAGGTTATTTTTTAACTAGGGCAACCCTAATATTTATTAAAATGACTCAAAAATAATATAGAATAGTTTTCAAGGAGTAAAAACTGCTATAATTTACTTTCTTTAAGAAAAGTAGGCTATATCACCCTGGGAACTTGCAGTGATTCTAATTTCCTACTTATTTTTTCTAACAGTATATGAACCTCAGAGTTAATATCCCCATTTAGATAAACCATAGAGAATTTGAATGTCCTATTTTCTTCCATATTAAATTGTAATATTTCAAATATAAGTTTAGTTTTATCCTGTTACTTACAATAGGTAAATATAGCTCACAGATAGTTATTCTTAACAATTTAAGTAATGATGTCTTATTACTATTAAAAATAGAATTTATTTCTTGTAGAAACTCCTAATGTCAAGGAGATTGCCTGGATATATCTCTTAACAGTCCTAAGGTATTGCTTGTCTTTCTTTCCAGTAATCCTTCACATACTCTTAGAACCAGTGCTAGTTACGATCTGCCATTGCCATATTTTGAGGTTTGGGCAAGAAGCAATGCGTTTTTAATTGCATGTCATTTTCCTAATTTGCTATGTGATTATTTTTTAAACACTGTTGCTGTTTTTCTTTTCTTTTCTTTCTTTCTTTCTTTTTTTTTTTTTTGCAATTGAATGGTACAAACAGTCTTTTCTACACCACTATCGACTCAGTCTTTTACTCCCCAGACCTGCAATTGCACATTGATTTGTTGAGCAAGATTTCTTTCACTTTTTTTCCTTTTAATGAGTTTACACAATGGGCAGTATTAATTTTTATTTTCTAAAATTAGGTGTTACATATGTATGTTTTATAGACTTTATTGAAATAATCTCTAATTTAAATCATCTGATCATCTCAATGTATGTACATTTTCTATAAATCTAAAATCAGTGTGTATATAATATATACTTGCAACATCTATTCAAAGCAGTAGCATGATGAAACCTACTTTACTGTGCTTAATTCACATATTCTACCATTTGGTCTCTTTCTTTTCAAATGGATTACATTCAACTTTCTGGACAGAATTGATGCTTTTATTTTTCTTTACCTCTAGGAATTGTGTGTGAGCTCAGTAGTGTCCAAATCTTTGCGACCCCACAGACTTTGGCCCACTGGGCTCCTCTGTCCATGGAGTTTTTCAGGCAAGAATATTGCAGCGGGTTGCCATTTCCTATTCCCGAGGATATTCCCAACCCAGGGATCAAACACACGTCTCTTGTGTCTCCTGCATTGGTAGGCAGATTCTTTGCCACTGCACCACCTAAGAAGTCCACCTCTAATAATTACCTCATATGTATTCTCTTTATCCTTGCCTTGCCTTTTTTCTGTGTCTCTGCTACTTAGAACTAATCTGTACCCATTGTTGTTGTTCAGTCCCTTGGCCATGTCCAGCTCTTTGCTACCCCATGTACTGCAGCACGCTAGGTTTTCCTTCCTTCACCGTCTCCTGGAGCTTGCTCAAACTCATGTCCGTTGAGGCAGTGATGCCATCAACCATCTCATCCTCTGTCATCCCCTTCTTCTTCGGCCTTCAGTCTTTCCCAGAATCAGGGTCTTTTCTGAAGAGTCAGCTCTTAGCATCAGGTGGCCAAAGTATTGGAGCTTCAGCATCAGTCCTTCCAGTGAAGGGAATAGCTTCTTATTTTCTCTAATAGGATGTAGCTTCTTCTACTGTACTGCCTTAGCCTTTTGCACTTTATTTTAACCTATTTTTTTTTAACCTCAAATAGTACATTTGTGAAAGTAAGTGTATATGTATATAAATAATTTTTTGGACATTATCTTAATGTACTCATCTTTTTCTACTCATGTATCTTGATATTATATTGTAATATTTGGTGTGCAGAAACCTTGTTTTGTTTTCTGTTTATCTGGTAAAAGGCCAAATAACTTTACTTGCCTTCCGTAAAATTTTGGTTGCACTCATCTGAATATATACGAAACCTGTTTTCCATGAAGTACTTCATTGCCTGAAAAAGTATTGTCTAAATCATTTCCATGTGACCATCCTAGTTAAATCAGTTTCTTCCTCTCTTCCCCCTTCCTTTTTATCACATTACCCTAGTTTTTATTCATCAAAGCAGGTAACTGTAACTATTAATATATACATTTTGAAAGTTAATATAGTGTGAATATATGTGAATAAGGTAAAATATAAAATACTTTGTACTTTTAAACATAATAATTTATTACCTGTTTCATGACTGAGGATACCAAGAAGCTTAGTCAAATGAAGAAAAAATATATAAGGTGGTTCTTCTGATAAAGTAAATAGGGAAACCACTGTTGGTATATCCTTAAGGAAGAATATGATATCAGAAGCGCTGTAATCTGGAGAAAACAACTGCTATTAGGAGTCTAACCAATAATATTAATAATGTTCCAACATCAGGGGAAAAATAGCATAAAAATGTTATATTTCAAAGTCTACAGACATGGAGCTGAAGAGTATAAGAGAATTTTGTCAGCAGACAGAGGAACTGTCAGACTTCCCTGGTGACTCAGACGGTAAAGAATCAATCCGCTTGCAATGCAGGAGACCTGGGTTCGATTCCTGGGTCAGGATCATACCTTGAAGGAGGGAATGGCTACCCATTCCAGTATTAATGTCTGGAAAATTCCATGGACAGAGGAGCCTGGAGGGCTGCAGCCCATAGGGTGGCAAGAATTGGACAGGACTAAAGCAACTTAGCATGCAGAGGAACTGTCAGATGGGGCTACCAGATACTTAGCACCATAGTATTCATGAAGTAATCTAGACATTAACTCAATTACAATAAATTAAATAAGGAAACTGTTACCATTCCTAAGGCAAAAGTTAAGAATTAAGCTTTCAGGTACAAGCTGAATTTTAATTTAACAGACTAGATTAACAGATTAATAGTACAAAAGTCACAAAGGACTAGTTACAGAGAACTCAGAATCGGTCTAAAACACCTAACAGATCACGTGCCTGAGATTAAAATAGATTCTATTGACCTAAAATATGAGAGCTAAAGGGGACAAAAGGCAATCCATTTTGAAAATAGGCAAAGGCTGAAATAATTAAAATATATTTATTAAAATCTGTGGTTGCACATTGATTGAATCATGAAATATTCAATAATATAAATATATTTCCTAAGTATATAATGAAACAAATTAGTATAAACTCTACATAATTTTAAAACATTGTCTTGGCTCCTTATGGATTTTCCCATGTCTTAGTATCACTTGATTTTAACCTGAGTATATTTAAAAGTTTAAATAGATTTAACTAAAAAAAACTGTACCATAACAGCAAGTGAAAAATCTGTTAGAGGTATGATTAAAAATAGCTGTGGAAATAAATGCAAATAAAATAAAAATGCAACGATATCATGACATTTTTGCTGTATCCATTTGCTTGTCAACATCTGAGCCCTACTGTTGCTCTGTTAAGGGGATTAGCATGTGCTTAGAGGGATACTAATGAGTTTCCCCATTATTTAATCAGAAAGATTAAAAGTCAGTTATTTCCAAGCTCTGTGGTTCCAAGTTATTTAAGTACAGCGACTCTGCCTCCCCTCAGATCTTCTCCAGAATCACCAGAACCCACTTTTGGCAAGATGTTAATGGAACCAAGATGCCTCAGTGCATGCAAATTTTAATCACTCTGTGTTCAAGGAAAAATGAATAACAGACAAAGAAAGAAATCCTAACCACAATTTTCTACTCAACATTTTTGTTTTAAACATTAGCCAGATTCTTTCCAATAATTGATATTTAGGCTTATTTTCTTTAACTATAGCACAGAAACTCATATATCAGTAAATATATTTAAATATTTGGGTTGTTCAAGTTTGAGTAACAAGATTATGCTTATAGATTTTTTTCTACAAATCTCTCTCTCCCCCTTTCTCATACTTATTCACTCTGACTAAAGCATGAATTCTGACTTCTCTCTTCTTAATCATATATAGTTAAAAATCTCAATTACATACATGTATATTTAAAAATAAAAATGTCAGTTTTAAAATAGTATATTAGTATATTATATGCTACACATATTATTGATGCTTAATGTTGTCTAAACATAAATCTAGCATCTATGCACAATTATTTTGCAAACTGTTCTACAAAGTTGAGAGTTTGAAGAGTGAATAGTAACATCTAATTCTGAGATATATTGACTCAATGGCATGAAAATGTGGGGAAATAATTATACTCTTGGAGACAGAAAGTTTAGAAATCACTTTTATTAGTCTCTCACTTTCTATTAAATTTAACCTGGAGCTATTTTTCAGTGTTAGTTGGGAAACTCAACTTTCATCATTTATCAAAGGTCTTTCTTTGGAAATGTAAATAAATTATTTCCAATTGGAATGAGGCTCATCTTTTCTATGGAAGGCACCTGTCTATGGTAACAAGACTAAGCCCACCACTTCATTATTCACATGGCAGATGGCAGATGACAATGACCTTTAGTCATTTTGTCCAGTGAGAGATTAAAGTTAGCTCATAAATTGCCAATCTGTTGAGCCATCTGGTCTTTCATGGTGGATTTTTTAAAGTAATTCACAAGGCTTAGGAAAATAATTTATTGACCACCTATGTACTATAGATTAAATGCTGTCAAACAATGATAACCTATAAACATTTTGGGTTGTACAATAGGAGAATGAATACTCTATAAATGCTCCATATGAAATGTGTGCAGTGTATCTTGTACGTGCATGCTTTTAGAGTATATAAATTTCTTTTACTTTAGATGTTTTGACATCTCATGTGTTTTCTCTTATAGAAGTGAGGTATGGTAGAGTAGAAATATGCTCAATATGAACTCAAATAGTGAAGAGATTTTTCCTTAGAATTATCCATAAAGTTCTCTAAAACAATTTTTTGCCACACTGACAAGTTAATAATTCACATTTTTCCAACAGTTAGGTGTTATGTCATTATTCTTGTATTTTAGAAGAGGAATTGGAATAATTTCACCAAATTTAAGACTCCGTTTTTAACTTTGTTACGTGACAAAATATTAGAATAAGACCTCAATCTGACTTTAATTTCAATCAGGGAATTTCTGTCATTCCATAATGTAATATGAGGGGCTCAGAAAAGGGGATCGTCAGTATAGTTGCAGTAATTATGAAAGCTTGGGGAATTTTATGGCTGTAAACACCCAAAATTGGTGTTCATTTTTGTGGAATTTAGAGAATATCTCAATTAACCTCTTTGCAATAAAAGCTAATGTGTATATCAAGTATACTTAGTATACATAGATTTCAAGCTTTTGTAATACTACAATCCTTGATAATTTCTAAAATTAATGTAATTAACAATTGTCATCTGAAAGTGAATGTAATTATTATACAAAGAAATAGCTAACTCTTTCCCAAGCCAACTGCCTCCTTGGCAAGAAGTTAATAGGAGTTATTTATTTGTATATTTCAAATGTATCATTACTACTAATATTGTTTTATAAAATAGGGATCATTCTAGGAACAATCCACATTTTTTTTCTTTCCCCTTTCCTTTTTTGTTTCATTTTTATCCCAATTCCATGACTGCTAAATTGATGATGGTCTCTGACTTTCGGGAGCTTGCCAGATAAGAGAAGTGTAAGCGTCGTACTTGACTTCTGTATTCCTGGCAGTCCACTCTTCACTGTGATTATAGAAGTCTAAGATTCCATCCATCTGTCTCCGGGCTGCAGGGTGGATGTTGCATTTGCCACTGCTAAAGAGTGAAGACAGTGGGAAACAATAATAAGTGTACAACATCTAGAATAGAAGGTTAAGTAAGACTATAAAATGTTACTTTATAAAAATTGTGCATGTTTGGAAATACTCTAACTTTATTCTAATAGTTATTTTCCCCCATCGCCCTGTGTGTAAGGCAGCAGGGTGTCCTGAACTTGTCAGGTGACTTTCACCTTCATGTTTCATATGCACACCTACCACATTAGCTATCATGTATTTCCTGTCTTCCTCTGAATTGACTTGTTTGAAGCCTGGAGATTCTAATGTACACTTTATTAGAACACAGGAGACTAACATCATCACCCACTAATACAGCAAAAGCATATGGAAAGAATGGAAATACAAACATTTATACAGATATTGTTGTCTACCAAAAGCTCTATCCTGAGGTGTTCTGTTTCTTAAGAGGAAAAATGAATTGTCTGAACCTCCTTTTTCTTATTTTAACATTTAAAACAGCATTACTTTATAAAGAAGCAGTGAGGGCTCAGTAAAGATGTGTGTAAAAGTTATCCTGTAGCTAGAATGTACAGTTTCTGCAACAATCCATAGTTATTATAATTGTTGAAGGAATAGCATCAAATGAAAATATGAAGCTCCTAGTCAAGGTGTGCAGACTTAGTGTACTGCCTAAGAAATTTCTTTGTATTCTTGTTTTCTTTTAAAGTGTTTATGACATGTTTAAATGTTTATGATGTTTATGACTATTATGACGTGTTTATGGTTCTTTGACATAATTTTTCTTCTACTTAGATTAGTTTTTATTCTTCGATTACTTGTGGACCCAACTAAATTATTTTATGAATTGACATCAGTTTTAATACAACAAAATACATTTTTAATAAAGTTATGTTTTCCCAAGATAACCTCAATGTTAACTGCCATCCCACTTGCTCTTCTTACAGTGTGATGGTGACATTTAGAACTGGGCAGATTTTTGTGACTGTTTGCACCACTGGAATACAGTGGGAAAGATGCTAGGTGTCTTCTCAGGGCAGGTCATAAAAGGCCAAGCAGGTGCTATGTTGGTTCAGCAGACATGCTTACTGGAGCCTTTAGCTGCCGTGTGAGGAGTCTGATGGCAAGTGGGCTACCATGCAGAAAAAGTCCAAACCAGCCCCCATAGACAGACTGCATGGAGCAGCCCTGAGCAGACATGAAGAGAAAGGGGCCTGCACAGACTCCAGATCCTCCATATTCCCCTTCACTGTCTCAACTCTGGCCCCCATCTGGCTGCTACCATGTGAGAGACCCCAAACTAAAGAGCTCAGTTAGGCACTTACTGCAGAAACCATGAGCAAAAACAAAATTCCTGCAGAGACCATGAGCAAAAACAAAATGCTTTTCATTGTTTTAAGTCTCTAAATTTTGCAGTCATATGTTTGTCGTAGGACCATAACTAATTAGCTTCCCTCATGGCTCAGATGGTAAAAGCATCTGCTTGCAATGCAGGAGAGCCGGGTTCGATCCCTGGGTGGGGAAGATCCCCTGGAGAAGGAAATGGCAACCCACTCCAGTACTCTTGCCTGGAAAATTCCATGGATGAAGGAGCCTGGTGGGCTACAGTCCATGGGGTCGCAAAGAGTTGGACACGACTGAGCAACTTCAGTTTCATAACTAATTATAACAAAATCCAACATGATAGAATTCTTGACATTTTTATGCAAACAGCCATATACTACAAATACTTCTTTCTAAAATGGTAGTAGGCTACTCTTCTGTCTAGAAACCATTATTTCCTCAACTGTTACCTTCTAGTAATCCTAGGACCTGCTGTATTGTCCTGAGGGGGGCTTTTTGGGCAGTTTTTTGGTATAAATTTTTTTTTTCATTAATAAAATCCATGAAGTCCAAGTAATTTTAAGTAGATACTTTAAAATAATTCTAAATTACATATTATCTGTTTTTTAAAGTTGAGTTCAATTTTTTTTGATTGAAAGTCCACATTAATAAAAATAAATCAGAAAATGCTAACATTGAAAGAAGCTAATAAGGAAAATCCATACAATCTTGAAGAAAGACTTCTAATTTCTAGAGGATATTTGGATTATTCACATTTTTCTTTTGTATTTGCCCAGAGAAGAAGAAAAGTTAGCAACAATAAATCACATATTTTTAAAGGAAAAATATTTTAGGGAAAAGCAATTAATTAAAAAATATTTTGAAGTATTTTTGAATAGCTATGAAACTATTCCCATAATACTACCAAAGGATAAATATTAGAAGAAATAAGAGGAATGACTCAGGGAATATTTTTCCTGTTATCATTGTGAGGAAAAAAATAGTTAAATTATATTTGGAAAAGTATCTGAAGCTACACACTAAAGTTTAACATTTCTTGAGGTCTAGTTTCTCTCCTGTCAACCTTTCATTCTAAACCACAACCTTAATTCTCTCTCTTTTTTGCTCATAAGAAGTAGAAACATTATTGCATAAGCACCTGGTCCTTTTGCTCTGAAAATTTTCAGCCAAAACATAAATTCAAAAAGGAATTTTTTGGAAGTTTTATTTTTATTTTTTTAAAGTATATATTTATTTATTTTAATTGAAAGTAAGTTTCATATGTTTCTGGTTTTAGTTGTTTATAAGCATAGCATTTTGTTTACTGACTTAGTTTGTTTTGAAAAATAAACTCAAAATTATATACAAAGATTATGAAGATTCATTGTATGAACGTAATTGCCAAACATGATTTCATTTTGATATGTTCTATCAATTCTACTTTCGTTGTTTTTGTTTGTTGTAAATTCTTAAAATGATATTTATAGTAATATCACACAGATTAACTTTAGCATAAAGTCCTTCTGATCTTATAAGTTATATTTTGTTTCACCATTTAAGCATCATGTGCAAGTTACTCTTGCCCCACAGATCTCTGAGAATTTTGTCCTTAAAAAACACCTTTGGAGTAGAGATTTTCCTTCTTTTGTTGAAAATCTTTCCTTGCATGCAGCTTATTAGCTTGTATGTTTCTATAGAATACACACACACACACGCACACACACACACATATGTATGTAGACACACACACACATGAATGAGAGAGAGGGAGAATGAGAGGGAGTAGATTGGTTTCCCAGTTTCTAATCTTTCATAAGAATGTCTTTCCAATCACCAGGAAATAAATATTGACATATATTAATATGTTTTCTAAATATTATTTGTTTCAGATAATCATAGCAATATTCAGTAAAGAATGTGATCTTATCACATCAAAGTAAATAGGTAACAATGTCAGTGAATGTTAATGAAAAAATTTATCTTTTCCTAATAGCGTGATATATGTTAAACCCATTGCTTTTCTGAGCTGTGGGATTGAGCATGCACACACAATCATGTCCTGTATGGCACTGATCTTTGCCATTCTTGTATTATATTTCTCCAAGTTTTTCTTATTCTTATCGCAGGAAAGAAAACCCATTTCCAGTTCTGATAGGAAAATTGTTAAAATATTTGCCATGTATTTCCTTACTCTCATCCCTTGAAACACCATAGCATATATTGGTATTTCATCAGAGTCTTCAAAAATACTTTCCATGAAAAGTTACTAGAATGAAAGTGCAATATGTGTATCTGGACAAACTCTGAGAGTACACTTAGAAAACCAAATTTCCTATGGAGACTCTCATGACTACTTCTACTATTTTTATTTCTCTCTCCCCTCAAACTCATCTGAAATTTTCAAGAAAAGCTATTTATAAGAACTCTATATAATTACATTGCCATTAAACTTAAAAAAAATGTTTTCATAAATTTTCCCAGATTATTCCTTCTGAGTTAAAAGTTTTGAAAATTCTGAATGAGTCTGCCTCATTGTATGGAAACTTTTTCTAATGTTCTAGAACTTGCATTGTTTATATTTCTAAAATTACATATAAAAGTAACCTTCTGTTGAAGACAGGTTTAAAATAATTATTATAGCTATTATAATGCCCATCACAATATAGAATTTAATTGCTGAGCATAGTATTAATGAGTGCTAATAAAATGCTCTGTGCACAACACAAAGGTTTATTTCACCAGGAAATATTTTGAAATAATTTGCCTTTTACATTATGCCATGGTGGGGCAGGGCATTTCCTGCTCTCCGAATTCAAATAAAACACATAATTTTAAGTTAACCTAAATTTAAGTCATATAAACATTTAATCAAGAATGAATGAAATATTGTCTTTGAACAAAATGTAAACACAAAGCATCTGCTGGGCAATTTCTGAAAGACGAGCTGTATTACAATCTGTTATAGGCATTTTTAAAAGAAATGTATAACATAATTTTAAATGGCAGACTTTTTTCTTATAAATACTGCCAACTAGTTTTATAGGTTGTGTTATTCTAGAATGTTACAAAATCTTGACAAAATACATGCCAAACAATATTTCCCCTCCCACTCTGTAGACTGAATCCACCCACATTGCAAATTTTGGTTTTTGTTAGGAAGCTAGAATTCATAAGATTTGTCATTACCTGTTCTGCATGAGCCCAGACTGAATCATTTTCACTTCATACAATGAACATCTCTTACTTTTTCACTTCATACAATAAACATCTCTTACTTAGATTTTTATAGTCATCTTTGGCAATTTTCTCCAGAAGAGATCAGTTTTCACTTTCTAAAAATATCCCTATAAATGATAAAAATCAGCTACAGATAAATGGAAAATATTTTTGGTGAATTAATATTACCAAGATTTATAGGTTGTATTGTTAAAAATTCCTAACACTTTTATTTAAAATATCTTTAATGGGCTAATTAACACTGGAGTCTTTTTTGTTCTTTTCTGTGTGAAATTTCAACACTATTTAAAGTTCAATTTCTTTTTGTTTCCTTTTATTTTTTTTAACTTTTTATTTTTACTTTATTTTACTTTACAATACTGTATTGGTTTTGCCATACATTGACATGAATTCACCATGGGTGTACATGCGTTCCCAAACATGAACCCCCCTCCCACCTCCCTCCCCATAACATCTCTCTGGGTCATCCCTGTGCACCAGCCCCAAGCATGCTGTATCCTACATCGGACATAGACTGGTGATTCGATTTTTACATGATAGTATACATGTTTTAATGCCCTTCTCCCAAATCATCCCACCCTCTCCCTCTCCCTCTGAGTTCAAAAGTCCGCTATACACATCTATGTCTTTTTTGCTGTCTTGCATACAGGGTCATCATTGCCATCTTTCAAACTCCATATGTATGTGTTAGTATACTGTATTGGTGTTTTTCTTTCTGGCTTACTTCACTCTGTATAATCGGCTCCAGTTTCATCCATCTCATCAGAACTGATTCAAATGAATTCTTTTTAACGGCTGAGTAATACTCCATTGTGTTTATGTACCACAGCTCTCTTATCCATTCATCTGCTGAGGAACATCTAGGTTGTTTCCATGTCCTGCCTATTATAAACAGTATGCAATGAACATTGGTGTACATGTGTCTCTTTCTATTCTGATTTCCTCGGTGAGTATGCCCAGCGGTGGGATTGCTGGGTCATAGGGTAGTTCTATTTGCAATTTTTTAAGGAATCTCCACACTGTTCTCCATAGTGGCTGTACTAGTTTGCATTCCCACCAACAGTGTAAGAGGGTTCCCTTTTCTCCATACCCTCTCCAGCATTTATTGCTTGCAGATTTTTGGAACACAGACATTCTGACTGGTGTGAAGTGGTACCTCATTGTGGTTTTGATTTGCATTTCTCTAATAATGAGTGATGTTGAGCATCTTTTCATGTGTTTGTTAGCCATCTGTATGTCTTCTTTGGAGAAATGTCTATTTAGTTCTTTGGCCCATTTTTTGATTGGGTCGTTTATTTTTCTGGAATTGAGCTGCATAAGTTGCTTGTTATATTTTTGAGATTAGTTGTTTGTCAGTTGCTTCATTTGCTATAATTTTCTCCCATTCAGAAGGCTGTCTTTTCACCTTGCTTATATTTTCCTTTGTTGTGNCCTTTGCTGTGCAGAAGCTTTTAATTTTAATTAGATCCCATTTGTTTATTTTTACTTTTATTTCCAGAATTCTGGGAGGTGGATCATAGAGAATCCTGCTGTGATGTATGTCTGAGAGTGTTTTGCTTATGTTCTCCTCTAGGAGTTTTATAGTTTCTGATCTTACATTTAATCTTTAATCCACTTTGAGTTTATTTTTGTGTGTGGTGTTAGAAAGTGATCTAGTTTCATTCTTTTACAAGTGGTTGACCAGTTTTCCCAGCACTGCTTGTTAAAGAGATTGTCTTTACTCCATTGTATATTCTTGCCACCTTTGTCAAAGATAAGGTGTCTGTATGTGTGTGGATTTATCTCTGGGCTTTCTATTTTGTTCCATTGATCTATATTTCTGTGTTTGTGCCAGTAACATACTCTCTTGGTGACTGTGGCTTTGTAGTAGAGCCTGAGGTCAGGCAGGTTGATTCCTCCAGTTCCATTCCTCTTTCTCAAGATTGCTTTGGCTATTCGAAGTTTTTTGTATTTCCATACAAATCTTGAAATTATTTGTTCTAGTTCTGTGAAAAATATCGCTGGTAGCTTGATAGGGATTGCATTGAATTTGTAAATTGCTTTGGGTAGTATATTGATTTTCACTGTATTGATTCTTCCGATCCATGAACATGGTATATTTCTCCATCTATTAGTGTCCTCTTTGATTTCTTTCATCAGTGTTTTATAGTTTTCGATATATAGGTCTTTAGTTTCTTTAGGTAGATATATTCCTAAGTATTTTATTCTTTTCGTTGCAATGGTGAATGGAATTGTTTCCTTAATTTCTTTTTCTACTTTCTCATTATTCGTGTATAGGAATGCAAGGGATTTCTGTGTGTTGATTTTATATCCTGCAACTTTACTATATTCATTGATGAGCTTTAGTAATTTTCTGGTGGAGTCTTTAGGGTTTTCTATGTAGAGGATCATGTCATCTGCAAACAGTGAGAGTTTTACTTCTTTTCCAATTTGGATTCCTTTTATTTCTTTTTCTGCTCTGATTGCTGTGGCCAAAACTTCCATTTACTTTATTGTTTTGGGTTCAGATTTATAGACCCTTTTTGTGTTTCCTGTCTAGAGAATATCCTTGTGAATTTGTTGGAGAGCTGGTTTGGTGGTGCTGAATTCTCTCAGCTTTTGCTTGTCTGTAAAACTTTTGATTTCTCCTTCGTATTTGAATGAGATCCTTGCTGGGTACAGTAATCTGGGCTGTAGGTTATTGTCTTTCATCACTTTAAGTATGTCTTGCCATTCCTTCCTGGCCTGAAGAGTTTCTATTGAAAGATCAGCTGTTATCCTTATGGGAATCCCCTTGTGTGTTATTTGTTGTTTTTCCCTTGCTGCTTTTAATATTTGTTCTTTGTGTTTGATCTTTGTTAATTTGATTAATATGTGTCTTGGGGTGTTTCGCCTTGGGTTTATCCTATTTGGAACTCTCTGTGTTTCTTGGACTTGGGTGATTATTTCCTTCCCCATTTTAGGGAAGTTTTCAACTATTATCTCCTCAAGGATTTTCTCATGATCTTTCTTTCTGTCTTCTTCTTCTGGGACTCCTATAATTCGAATGTTGGAGCGTTTCATATTGTCCTGGAGGTCTCTGAGATTGTCCTCATTTCTTTTAATTCGTTTTTCTTGTTTCCTCTCTGATTCATTTATTTCTACCATTCTATCTTCTATTTCACTAATCCTATCTTCTGCCTCCGTTATTCTACTATTTGTTGCCTCCAGAGTGTTTCTGATCTCATTTATTGTGTTATTCATTATATGTTGACTCTTTTTTATTTCTTCTAGGTCCTTGTTAAACCTTTCTTGCATCTTCTCAATCCTTGTCTCTAGGCTATTTATCTGTGATTCCATTTTGATTTCAAGATTTTGGATCATTTTCACTATCAATATTCGGAATTCTTTCTCAGGTAGATTCCCTCTCTCTTCCTCTTTTGTTTGGTTTGGTGGGCATTTCTCCTGTTCCTTTACCTGCTGAGTATTCCTCTGTCTCTTCATCTTGGTTATATTGCTGCATTTGGGGTGGCCTTTTTATAATCTGGGAATTTGTGGAGTTCTCTTTATTATGGAGCTTCCTCACTTTGGGTGGGGTTGTATCAATGGCTTGTCAAGGTTTCCTGTGTTGGAGTTCTGGTGGGTGGAGCTGGGTTTCTTCTCTCTGGAGTGCAGTGGAGTGACCAGTAATGGGTTATGAGACGTCATCAAAGGTTTTGGAGTAACTTTGAGCTGCCTGTATATTGAAGCTCAGGGGTGTGTTCCTGTGTTGCTGGAGAATTTGTGTGGTATGTCTTGCTCTGGAACTTGTTGGCCCTTGGGTAGAGCTTGGTTTCAGAGTAGGTATGGTGGCGTTTGATGAGCTCCTATTGCTTAATGTTCCCTGAATTCAGGAGTTCTCTGATGCTCTCAGGCTTTGGATTTAAGCTTCCTGCTTCTGGTTTTCAGTTTTATTTTTACAGTAGTCTCTAGATTTCTCCATCTATACAGCACCGATGATAAAACATCTAGGTTAAAGATTAAAAGTTTCTCCACATTGAGGGACACTCAGAGAGGTTCACTGAGTTACATGGAGAAGAGAAGAGGGAGGGGGTAGTTAGAGGTGACTGGAATGAGATGTGGTGAGATCAAAAGAGGAGAGAGCAAGCTAGCTAGTAGTCACTTCCTTATGTGCGCTCCATAGTCTGGACCGCTCAGAGGTATTCACGGAGTTATACAGGGAAGAGGAGAGGGAAGAAGTAGACAGAGGTGGCCAGGAGGATAAGAGAGAGGAATGAAAAGGAGAGAGACAAATCCTGCCAGTAACCAGTTCCTTAGGTGTTCTCCACCGTCTGGAACACACAGAGATTCACAGAGTTGGATAGAGAAGAGATGGGGGAGGAAAGAGACAGAGGCCACCTGGTGGAGAAAAAGGAGAGTCCAAAGGAGGAGAGAGTGGTCAAGCCAGTAATCTCTCTCTCAGGTAAAACTGGGTAGTGAAGTTTGGGTTTTTAAATGTACAAAATTGACAACAAAAACCAAAAAGCAAAGATTAAAAATCTAGAGTAGATGTTGGATTTCAAAAATATAATATTAAAGAAAAGAAGCAGAAGGAAAAAAGAAAAAAGAAAGAAAAAAAAAGCCACAAGAATTATTAAAAACACCAACAACAACCACACAAAGACTATATATGGTGTTTGCCTTAAAAAAATAGTCTTTTTTTTTTAAAGTAATAGGTTATAGAAATAAAAATTAGAAGAGAAATAGAAGACTTAACAATTTTTTTTAAAGTTAGAAAAAAAAAAGAAAAAAAGAAGAAAAGAAAAAGGAATAATTGTAAAAATAGTAAAGATATATCTAGCCCTTCTCTGATGTTGTGGGCAGTGTGGGGTCACTTCCAAGGCGGTTCCCTCTGTTTGACTTCTTCTTTATGCTGGTTTTTTAGGCTCACTAGTTCGGTCGTGCTGTGGGGAGGGGGGAGGCTGCAAACAAATAGCACTGTCATGTGCACACAGTGTCTCAGCCTCGCTGGACCTGTCCCTTCTCGCGGTGCACAAACTGCTCCAGCTCTACGATGCTCAGCTGGGAACCATCTGAGACTGGCCCTAGGCTGCGTGCACCTCCCTGGTCTAAGCCGCTCAGGTTCAGCACTCAGGTAGCCCTCAGAGGCACAGATTCGGTTGGGACTGCGTTTTGTGCCCTTCCCAGGTCCGAGTAGCTCAGGAGTTTGGCGAGCGCGGTCGCTGCGACTTGTCGCCTTTTCTGTCTCTGCTGCTCAGTTTTCTGGGTGGACCCATGGCGCCCCTTGTGAGGCAGATGGTGACTATCCAGCACCCCCAGAAGTCTTAGCAAAGAAGCCTGCTTGCAGTTTGGTAGGTAAAGTCTGTCCAGGGCTGCAATTGCCCCTTTCCATCCCTTACGGCTCTGGCTGCCTGTCCCCGGCGGGAGATGGTCTGCAGCCAGCTATTTCCGTTCTGTCCTTTGTTCTGTGCGCGGTCCTGGCGGTGTCTTATGTTTGAGCTTTTCACGTGGTAGCTATCCCACAGTCTGGTTTGCTAGCCCAAGTTAGATCGTTCTGGTTGTGCATGGGGCATTCCTGCCCAATTCTTACAAATCTCTGCAGCCCGGGCCTCCCGCGCTTCCCTGCCCTGCCCCCACTTGCTAGTGGCGGATGCAGGCGTCTGTGCTGCTTTTCCGCTGGGGGAGTTACTGTTGGGCTTGTAATCTGTTGGTTTTAATTATTTATTTATTTTTCCTTCCTGTTTTGCTGCCCTCCGTGTTTCCAAGGCTCGCCACAGACTCGGCAGGGAGAGTGTTTCCTGGTGTTTGGAAACCTCTCTTCTTAAATTCCCTTCCCGGGACGAAGCTCCCTCTCCACCTCCTTTGTCTCTTTTTCTGTCTTTTATATTTTTTCCTACCTGTTTTTGAAGACAATGGTCTGCTTTTCTGGTTGCCTGATGTCCTCTGCCAGCAGTCAGAAGTTGTTTTGTGGAGTTTGCTCAGCGTTGAAATGTTCTTTTGAGGAATTTGTGAGGGAGAAAGTGGTCTTCCCGTCCTATTCCACCGCCATCTTAGGACCGCCCCCCTCTTTTTGTTTTCAAGCTCATCTTTATTGAGGTAAAATTTATATGAAATAAAAATTAAATCATGCAATTTTAAATAATTTGAAATAAAAATTAAAGTGCATGATTCAATTTGACAAATTTATTCAGTTAAGAAAGCATTAGTCACTCAGTCAAGTCCAACTCTTTGTGACCCCAAGGACGGTAGCACATCAGGCTCCACTGTCCATGGGATCTTCCAGGAAAGAATACTGAAGTGGGTTGCCATTTCCTTCTCCAACAGTTATGTAACCACCCCCACAGACAAAATATAGAACATTCACATCATTTTGAAAAGTTCTACAGTAGCCCCTAATCACAACCCATGACAACCACTGACCTGAATTCTTCCTGTTTGTGTTGCTGCTGTTCAGTATCGCAAGCATGTCTGACTCTTGTGACCCCATGGGCTGCAACATGTAAAGCTTCCCTGTCCATCACTATTTCCCGGAATTTGCTCAGACTCACATGCATTGAATCAGTGATGCCATCCAGCCATCTCATCCTCTGTCACTGCCTTCTCCTACTGCTCTCATCTTTCCCAGCATCAGGGTCTTTTCCAATGAGTCAGCTCTTTGCAACAGGTGGCCAAGTATTGGAGCCTCAGCTTCAACATTAGTCCTCCAAAGAATATTCAGGGCTTATTTCTTTCTATAGTGTTGCATTTTTCAGAATGTCATATAAATGGAGTCAAATAGTACATCACCTTTTATGTCTGTCTTTTTTTATGAATAAAATGCTTTTGAGATTCACTATCATATCAGATCTAATCCCTTGAATCTATTTGTTACTTCCACAGTATAATTGTAAGGGATTTTAAGTCTGAATTTTGCAATAAGGAGTTCATGATCTGAGCCACAATCAGTTCCTGGTCTTTTTTTTTTTTTTTTTTTTGATGACTGTATAGAGCTTTTCGATATTTGGCTGCAAATAATATAATCAATCTGATCTGAGGAAAGTGCCTGAAGTACTAAGGACAGAGGTTCGTGACATTGTACGGGAGACAGTGGTCAAGATCATGCCCAAGAAAAGAAATACAAAAACGCAAAATGATTGTCTGAGGAGGCCTTACAAATACCTGAGCAAAGAAGAGAAGTTAAAGGCAAAGGTGAAGAGGAAAGATACACCCATTTGAATGCAGAGTTCCAAAGAAGAGCAAGGAGAGATAAGAAAGCCTTCCTCAGTGATCAGTGCAAAGAAAGAGGATAACAATAGAATCATAAAGACTAGAGATCTCTTCAAAAAATTCAGAGATACCTAGGGAACATTTCATGCAAAGTTGGGCACAAAAAAGGACAAGAATGCTATGGACCTAACAGAAGCAGAAGATATTAAGAAGAGGTGGCAAGAATACACAGAAGAACTATACAAAAAAGATTTTCATGACCCAGATAACCACAGTGGTGTGATCACTCATCTAGAGCCAGACATCCTGGAATGTGAAGTCAAATGGGCCTTAGGAAGCATCACTACAAACAAAGCTTTCAAATCCTAAAAGATGATGCTGTGAAAGTGCTGTACTCAATATGCCAGCAAATTTGGGAAATGCAGCAGTGGCCACAGGACTGGAAAAGGTTAGTTTTCTTTCCAATCCCAAAGAAAGGCAATGCCAAAGAAGTGTTCAAACTACAACACAATGCACTAATCTCACAGCCTAGCAAAGTAATGCTGAAAATTCTCCAAGCTAGGCTTCAACAATACTTGAACTGTGAACTTCCAGATGTTCAAGCTGGATTTAGAAAAGGCACAGGAACCAGAGATCAAATTGCCAACATCCTCTGGATCATGGAAAAAGCAAGAGAGTTCCAGAAAAACATCTACTTCTGCCTTATTGTCTACACCAAAGCATTTGACTGTGTGGATCACAACAAACTGTGGAAAATTCATAAAGAGATGGGAATAATAGGCCATCTTATTTGCCTTCTGAGAAATCTGAATACAGTTCAAGAAGCAACAGTTAGAACCTGTCATGGAACAGCAGGCTGGTTCCAAATCAGGAAAGGAGTACATCAAGGCTGTATATTGTCACCCTGACTATTTAACTTATATGCAGAGTGCATCATGAGAAATGCTGGGCTGGATGAAGCACAAGCTGGAATCTGATTTTGGGGGAAAATATCAATAACCTCAGGTACACAGGTGATACCATCCTTCTGGCAGAAAGAGAAGAACTAAAGAGTGTGATGAAAGTGAAAGGGGAGAGTGAAAAAGCTGGCTTAAATCTCAACATTCAGAGAATTAAGATCATGTCATCTGGTTCCATCACTTCATGGCAAATAGATGGGGAAACAATGGAAACAATGAAAGGCTATTTTTTTTGGCCTCCAAAATCACTGCAGACGATGACTGCAGCCATGAAATTAAAAGACACTTGTTCCTTGGAAGAAAAGCTATGACAGCATATTAAAAAGCAGACACATTACTTTGCCAACAAAGGTCCATCTAGTCAAAGCTATGCTTATTCCAGTAGTCATGTATGGATGAGAGATGGACTCTCAGGAAAGCTGAGTGCCAAGGAATTAATGCTTTTGAACTGTGGTGTTGGAGATAACTGTTGAGTTTCCCTTGGACTGAAAGGAGATCAAACCAGTCAATGCTAAAGGAGATCAGTCCTGAATATTCATTGGAAGGACTGATGCTGAAGCTGAAACTTCAATACTTCGGCCACCTGATGCAAAGAACTGACTCATTGGAAAATACCGTAAGGCTGGGAAAGTTTCAAAGCAGGAGGAGAAGGGGACGACAGAGGATGAGATGGTTGGATGGCATCACCAACTTGATGTTTATTAGTTTCCATAGGCTCTGGGTTTGGTGATGGACAGGGAACCTAGTGTAATGCAGTCTATGGGGTCGCAAAGAGCCACAAAGACATGACTGAGTGACTGAACTGACTGACTGACTGAGATTCACTAAGACTGTTGCACGTATTCATTTATTTTAATGGCTAACTAGTATCTTACTATATTGATATATCACTATGTGTTTATTAATTCACTGGTTGATTATTTCCTGTTTTTGGCTACTTTAAATGTTGTTGCCTTGAATATTTAAATAGAAATCTTATTGTGGACATATGTGTACTGAGTTTTCCAGAGAAGTAAAACCAAACTCTACCAATACAGTACAGTTAACTTTTCAGTCTCTAAAGGCCCAGTAATGGGCCAAAAACTGTTTCTCAAAAGGAGAACAGTTTTCAGAAGAGGATGACAGATTTTTGCTCCATAATCCTAAGGATCTGAGTTATGATTAACCTATCAGGGCCTGACAAATGCCTCAGGCAGCAGCCCTATCTGCCACTTGAAGCACTTTTGAATCCCCTGGATTATGTGGCACAAGAGGGCAGAGTGGCTTGCCTAGCAGCCTGGACCTGGTGCAGAGCCTTCTTTAGTTCTGGGTCCCACTCAAAACTAGCAGCTTTTAGGTTCACTCAGTAAGTGGGCCAGAGTAACACACCCAAAGAAGAATATGTCACCTTAGAAATCCAAAGAAACCCTGGAAAGTGTTGTGCTTTTTGTTAATTCACTTTTGTAGGGAGACCAAATGCAAAAACATATCCTTCTTCTTAGAATGTATGAGCTTCCCTGATGGCTCACACTTTAAAGAATCTGCCTGCAATTCAAGAGACCCGGGTTTAATCCCTGGGTCAGGAAGATGCGGTGTAGAAGGAAATGGCAACCCACTGCAGTATTCTTACCTGGAGAATTCCATGGACAGAGAAGCCTGGTGGGTTACAATTCACGGGGTCCCAAAGAGCCAGACGTGACTGATTAACTAATACTTTCATTTCAGAAGGTATATCTCAACATTTCCACGCTACACATCTTGAATCCCTAGACATTTCACTGTGGTAGAAGGCCCCTGAACTTTTGTCGGATTGTACCCCACTCTCTGACACACAGATGTCTCACCAATTCTAGAGTAGTTGCTACTACTTGTTCTCTAGGTCCAATTAGCATAGTGCCATCGCTGTAATGCACCAGTGTGATATCTTGGGGGACTTAAAGGCAATCAAGATCTCTGCAGACTGAATTATAATGTGATGGAGAATTGATATAGTCCTAATTTAGAGGAGTCAAAGAAGATTGCTGACTGGATTAATAACCATATTCCATGAACCAGAGCGTGTGTTAAGTTGGTCAAGCAATAATTTGCATCTGGTACAGCAGCTACAATTGAAGTCACCAGCTGGTTAAACTTAGGATATTCTGTGGTTATTCTCCAAGATCTGTCTCTCTTCTGCACAAGCCCAAATTAGTGAATTGAATGAGGATGTGGTGCAACTCCTCACCCCTGTATCTTTCAAGTCCTAGATAGTGTCATTTATCTCCACCATCTGTCCTCTAATGAGGTAATTTTTTTGGTTTACTATTTCCCTAGGTAGAGACAGTTCTAGTGGCTTCTATTTGGCCTTTTCAAACATTTTAGGTCTTAACTCACAGGCCAGGGAATCAGTGTAGGGATTCTGCCAGCTGAACATATCTGTTCCAGTTATGCATTCGACAAGTGGAGAATAACCACACAATGGCTTTAAGAATCAGTTGGGCCCATTGTGAAGTGGACCTGAGGTAAAACATCATTCATCACCTGGAGTTAATAAGTCTCCACTCTGGTGGACCACAGTGACATTTTGGGTCTCCTAGAATTAGTGTCAGTTCAGAAATGGTGTCAAGTAGTGCCCCCAGAGTCCTTCCTTTTTCTTAATGTCTAGTTACCCTGGTAAAAGAGTGTGGATTCCTTTAGTGTAGACTTGGAGAAAGGTTAGCCATAATTTTTTTTTTTTTTTTATCAGTGTAAAAGGATCCTTTCTCAAAGGGACCCAGCCTCTTCTTCATTACAGAGATTCTAGGTTAGTCAACTGGCTCTAATCAGGGAGTTAATAAAAAGACCATGGGTCATTACTGTTATGATTCAGGTTATCTTTTTATTCACTTGACCTCAAACCTTCCTGCTTATATAGATCAAGTAAGAATTTAGTAAGCCTTCTTACATATTTCACTTCTAGGAATACTGTGACCAACCAGTCAATGCCATTGGTCTGTATGAGTCAGACTATCCTGTTTTTGTTTGTTTGTTTTACTTTATTTAATTCAAGTATAGTTGATTTACAGTGTTTTACTAATTTCTGCTGTACAGCAAAGTGATTCAATTATATATACATATGCACGTGTGTGTATATACACACACACACACATATTCTATTCCATTCCATTCCACTGATGGAATCCTGTGATTTATTTATAGTTCTCTCTGCTATACAGTAAGACCTAGTTGTTTATCCATGCTATGTATAATAATCTTCATCTGTTAATCTCAAACTCTCACTTCAACCCTCTCACATCTGCCCCTGCCCCTTGGCAACCATAAGTCTGTTCTCTATGTCTGTGAGTCTATTTCATAGATAAGTTCATTTGTATCAGGCCTTAGATTCTACATATAAGTGAAATAATATGGTATTTTTCTTTCTCTGATTTACTTAGTTTAGTATGATAATCCCTGGGTTCATCCATGTTGCCTCAAATGACATTGGTTTATTCTTTTTTGTGGCTGAGTAGTATTCCTGTGTGTGTGTGGTATGTATGTATTTTGTTGTTGTTGTTTGATTGCTAAGTCATGTCTGACTCTTTGCAACCCCATGGACTGTAGCTGCTAGGCTTCTCTGTCTATGGGATTTTTTGCCATTTCCTTCTCCAGGTGATCTTCTTGACCCAGTGGACCCAGAGACTGAACCTGCATCTCCTGCTTGGCAGGCAGATTCTTTACCACTGAGTCCCCTGGCAGGTCCATTCATCTGTTGATGGACATTTAGGTTGTCTCCATGTCTTGGCTATTGTGCAGAATGCTGCTGTGAGTATAGGGGACCATGTATCTTTCTGAACTATAGTTTTGTCTGGATATATGCCCAGGAGTGGGATAGCTGGATCATATAGCAACTCTATTTTTAGTTTTCTGAGGAAGCTTGATGCTGTTTTCCATAGTGTCTATGCTAACTTATATTCCCACCAGTAGTCTGGGAGACTTTCCTTTTCTCCACACCATCTCTAGCATTTGTTATTTGTAGATTTTTTTTAATGATGGCCATTCTGACGGGTGTGAGGTAGTAGTACCTCATTATAGTTTTGATTTGCATTTATCTAATAAGGAGTGGGGCTTCCCAGGTGATGCTAGTGGTAAAGAACCTGCCTGCCAATGTAGGAGACATAAGAAATGTGAGATTGATCCCTGGGTGGGAAAGATTCCCTGGAGTAGGAAATGGCAACCCATTCCAGTATTCATGGATGGAGAATCCCATGGACAGAGGACCCTAGCAGACTACAGTCCATGGGGTCACAAAGAGTCACACACTACTGAGCACACAAAGAATAATTAGTGATATTGACCCTCTTTTCATGTGCCTGTTGGCCATCTGTATGTCGCCTTTGGAGAAATTTCTCTTTAGGTCTTCTGCCCATTTTTTGTTTGGTTGTTTGTTTTTATCATTGAGTTGTATTCCTTGTTTATATATTTTGGAAATTAAGCCCTTCAGATTATTCCCATTTATGCTTTAACACTGTTGTGCATTATAGAATTCATGCCCAGCTTGTCTTTAGTGACTGGATGTTGCCACATGGCCCCTGCCACTTGGTCCCTCTTGGATCCCTAGATCCAGTCACTTCCATCGCATTTAGGTTTCTCAGCTCACTGATGGTAATTCACACTGTAAGTTCTCGCCTACAGAGAAGAGTAGTCAAACAGCACTTCAAGGACTCTGGAGCTCATCTCACAAAATTTTTTCACAGTATTGGTGAGAAGCAAATTTTCTAGACCATCCCCATGTGGGTAAATAGGTCTTATGTGACAAATCCACTATAATGTTTACATATACCTGAGCCATTTAATTCTTTGCTTTATATTAAATCAAAATTCAGTTCAGTTTAGTTGCTCAGTAGTGTCTGACTCTTTACGACCACATGGGCTGCAGCACTCCAGGCCTCCCTGTCCATCAAAAACTCCTGAGTCTACCCATATTCATGTCCATTGAGTTGGTGATACCATCCAACCATCTCAACCTCTGTCATCCCCTTCTCCGCCTGCCCTCAATCTTTCCCAGCATCAGGGTCTTTTCAAATGAGGCAGTTCTTTGCATCAGGTGGCCAAAGTATTGGCGTTTCAGCTTCAACAGCAGTCCTTTCAATGAAAACCCAGGACTGATCTGCTTTAGAATGGACTGGTTGGATCTCCTTGCAGTCCAAGGGACTCTCAAGAGTCTTCTCCAGCACCACAGTTCAAAAGCATCAATTCTTCAGTGCTCGACTTTCTTTATAGCCCAACTCACATCCGTACATGACCACTGGAAAAACCATAGCCTTGACGAGATGGACCTTTATTGGCAAAGTAATGTCTCTGCTTTTGAATATGCTGTCTAGGTTGGTCATAATTTTCTTTCCAAGGAATAAGTGTCTTTTAATTTCATGGCTGCAGTCACCATTTGCAGTGATTTTGGAGCCCAAAAAATAAGTCAGCCGCTGTTTCCACTGTTTCCCCAGCTATTTTCCATGAAGTGACTGGACTGGATGCCATGGTCTTAGTTTCCTGAATGTTCAGCTTTAAGCCAACATTTTCACTCTCCTCCTTCACTTTCATTAAGAGGCTTTTTAGTTCTTCTTCACTTTCTGCCATAAGGGTGGTGACATCTGCATATCTGAGGTTATTGATATTTCTCCTGGCAGTCTTGATTCCAGCTTGTGCTTCATCCAGTTCAGCATTTCTCATGATGTACTCTGCATATAAGTTAAATAAGCAGGGGAACCATATACAACCTTGAGGTGCTCCTTTCCAAGGCAGATCAGGTATTTTCAACTTGCTCACTTTGGTGGGCCCCTTTTTCATCATATTCTAGCCAACTAACCAAACCAACCAAAATCCTTTCTACCTCCTTGAGCTGCAACATTAAATGCAGAATGTCTGCTTATTGAGCCCTATCAGTATATTCAAACTTATTCAGTTTTGTTTATTTTTTTCCACCATTATCCCACACTTAGTATCCATTCTCACACATGTTCCCCAGATTTCTGTCTGCATCAATTAGAAAACTCAAGTAGGTCTTTTGGAGTATAGTGCATCTATGATGAGTCACACTTTTAACTTCATCTTTAGGGCATACTAGGACTTGGATTAACCATAAGTCTTATGGGGTTGTGGGGGTGTTTCCTGTGGAGACTCAGCATTGTCTTGCTCAGCAACTACCTCATGAGAGACTATTACAGCTTCCTCATGCAATGCCTGGTTAGTCTCCTCTGATGGGGGTGCTGAGGCCACTCCCACTGGGCTAGAGAGGCCACTTTCACTGTCTGAAACGTCAGCATTTAAGGGCTCAGTGTCCCTAGATTCATCAGGATCTTCCCACATGTCCTTATTCCAACTTGAATGATCTCACATTTTCCCAGTCAGTGTCCTAACATTAACAGTAGAATAGCTATGAGGTCGGGAGGTCAACTTGGTTATAATTCAGCCAATCACAGGATGAGGTTCTGAATTTCATTTCTAGCAGTCTCAGACCTATGACTACAGGAAATAAACATCACCTTCAGAGCACATAGAGAAGCTATCAGATCATTTATGTGGCACTTGAGGTGGAAATTTGAAGCCCTGAAGTCATCATTTTTTAAAAACAAATGATGTTGTCTTTAGAAGCCCTGAACCATGTTATTTTTATTATTAAAAAATTTTACTGCTAGTTAGATGTAATCAATACATGTTATGGGAATATATGAGAATTTTCAGAGTATAATTTTAAATTTACATTACAAAATTTTCACAGTAATGCATATAGTACTGTCCCCTTGCATAGAAGTGTGCTAATGCATGTCTGCACATATGTGAAGTGTGTGTGTCTTTATGTGGAGAGAATAAGCCAGGAAGATATAAAATAAAAGTGAAAAGTGAGTTTGTTTTCTTTTTCTGGAAAAGAGGAATAGAAGTTAAGGAAAAGGAGGTTAAACGGTTTGAAATGAATCTTATTTCAGGGACAATATGTTGGTTTCGGGCTGAAATTCTTATTGCTTTCTAGTGTGCCATCATTTTATGTGTGTATATCCTATAAGCTACCTTAATTCTTCTGTATAAAAAAATAGTTAGAAATAGCAATGTGCTGTGATAGAATATATGATATATGTAGCATGCATCAAATCCTTAGAGGCATAGGTTTTATCTAATATCAAAGCATTCCACAACAATTTTGGAAACTAGGATAAAAATATTGTTAGCAGTATTTGGAAATTAAGATTATACTACTGGTTAATAATTTATTCAGTTTATAACAATTTAGTGAAAATTGGTTGATGTAATGAATAGGGATTAGATTTTATGTTTCTTACATAAAATTTCATTATATTCATCTCACACTTTATTTGACTATCTGTCTCAACATTAAAGAAATGTGACATAGAAATATTGAAAATCATGCTTCTTTGAAAATATAGAAGACTAGGTTAAAGATATGGGATCATATGGGATTACTAAATTACATGATATGGGAATATGTCAGGAGTGAATAACTTTCTTTGTCAGTTTTTGGTAGAATAATTTTCTTCTAAGTGGAGAAAATCAGGTTAGTAGGATATTTGGCCAATTGAATAACTGACATTGGAGCTTTCAAAACAGGAATTTTTAAAATATGCATAGTTTTATGTGTGATCAATTGTGAAAAAGATTTTGATTTGACTTGATAGGATATGAACACTGTCCATAGAGACAGAAGATACAGTTCCATGTCTAGATTTTCCTGTGGAATTATGAAAAGATAACCACTGTGAAAATTATAAATGATACATTTTGTTAGAACTAGCTGATTGCATTAGAAGCCTCAAGAACCTCTTTGTGTCAGCACAGTATGGTATGGTACAAGCACAGCATGGTAGACACATGATATTGGTATATAAGAAAGATATGTTTTATGATAATAAAATCCAGTTCATTCTATGAAGATACTGAGTACTTGCTTTTATCATAGAGGCAGAATTCTTTAATTATATGATAAAATGTCTGACATTTGATGACAAGATGTAACAGGATTTAAAGACTATACTGGAAGAAACACAAGGTGGAATCAAGATTACCGGGAGAAATATCAATAACCTCAGATATGCAGATGACACCACCCTTATGGCAGAAAGTGAAGAGGAACTAAAAAGCCTCTTGATGAAAGTGAAAGTGGAGACTGAAATAGTTGGCCTAAAGCTCAACATTCAGAAAACGAAGATCATAGCCTCTGGTCCCATCACTTCATGGGAAATAGATGTGGAAACAGTGTCAGACTTTATTTTGGGGGGCTCCAAAATCACTGCAGATGGTGATTGCAGCCATGAAATTAAAAGACGCTTACTCCTTGGAAGAAAAGTTATGACCAACCTAGATAGTATATTCAAAAGCAGAGATATTACTTTGCCGACAAAGGTCCATCTAGTCAAGGCTATGGTTTTTCCCGTGGTCAAGTATGGATGTGAGAGTTGGACTGTGAAGAAGGCTGAGCACCGAAGAATTGATGCTTTTGAACTGTGGTGTTGGAGAAGACTCTTGAGAGTCCCTTGGACTGCAAGGAGATCCAACCAGTCCATTCTAAAGGAGATCAACCCTGGGATTTCTTTGGAAGGAATGATGCTAAAGCTGAAACTCCAGTACTTTGGCCACCTCATGCAAAGAGTTGACTCGTTGGAAAAGACTCTGATGCTGGGAGGGATTGGGGGCAGGAGGAGAAGGGGACGACAGAGCATGATATGGCTGGATGGCATCACTGACTCAATGGAAGTGAGTCTGAGTGAACTCTAGGAGTTGGTGATGGACAGGGAGGCCTGGCGTGCTGCGATTCATGGGGTTGCAAAGAGTTGGACGCAACTGAACTGAACTGAAGACTATACATAGAAATCTTATAATTTTCCAAGATGTGTAATAACATATCTTGAAAAATCTCTGAAGACCTTTGTCATATTAAATCTTTATTCTCTTTTTCCTGGTCTTCATCATGTTTTATTTCATTGTAAAATTTTGGTTTATCTTATCTTTGGTTTATCTTAAGCAGTCATGCCTGTGCAAATGTGTGTGTGTGCGTGTACATGCATGTGTATGTGCGCATACACACAGAGCCAGATTGAAATGTTCACACTTCACCTAGAAAGGAGACTCTTTAGCTTATTGCTATCAAGTTAGCTTAAATAAATCACTTTATTCTTAATTTTATTATCAATAAAAATGAAAATAGAATGACATTGTTATTGTTATTTGATATCTTTCCAGGGTATAAAAAGACAGTGTGGTAGAATAGACAGCAGCGTTGGTTCTGGGGTCAGATTGCATGGATTTTACACAAGTCTCTCAGTTTGGCAAGTATGCGAACTTGGTACCACCAGTGGGAATAATAAAAAATCTCTCTCATTTGTTGTCACAAGGACTTGAATTCAGTTAAAATGTTTAGAAAAATGTGGTTCCAGGTGTAGCCTAAAGTTAATCATTGTTAGTTTACTGCCTGGCTTACTTCTAGACATAAAATAGGCAAGGGACTTTCTTATCTGTATTAAAGTAATAATATCCCACAGAATATTAGTATAATGAGGAGGAGTCATGCAAAATAATCAGTATGTTCCTTTTTAATGACTCCAGTTGCATAAAATCTTAGACTTCATTTTATAAATTTCATGCACAGCTTTGTGCATTTTTGTCTTAGTAGTTAATGGTAGGTCATAATTTAAACATAATGATGTTTGAGGAATTGCCACTCACAGGACTACACTAAAAGGATGAATAAAGGAAGTTTTCTAAACAGGGAGTAAAAAATAAAAGAAGCAATGTAGGAATATCAGAAAACACAGTAAGCAAAAATGGGGAGTAAATAAAATACTGTTTGTTTCTCTCCTTGAGGTTTCAAAATTATATTTCATGATTGGAGCAGAAAAAAAATTTAGCAGTGTTTTAGTGATTCTGATTTATTAGGAGAAACTAGTTTTTAAAAGAAAATTGTTATGATAAAAATAAAAACATAAAGGAAGATTAGATTTCTACACTTCATTGGAACTAATATTATTGATAGTGTTACATATATATGCAAACTTATTCTGAGAGCAACCATGAAAGTTATACAAAGAGATACACTCAAAAACACTACAAATAAATCAGGATAAATTCTAAAAAAATGTTCAAATACCAAGGTGAAGGCAGAGAAATGAAAATCAGAAAGAACAAACAGAAAATAGTGCTGATTTATTCATAATTGCATTTTTAGTAACCTAAAGAAATAATTGAAAAAGTGGTCAAATTGTCTTTGAAACTATGAGTATTATCCAGTAGTCTGTCTAATAAAATATGATTTGTAATATTGAATAACTGTAAAAGAAGGAAATAGTTAAATAAAATATTGCATATATTATTTGCAGGCACTAAAACTATATTCTAAACATGTTTATAATGATAGTAAAAATAGTAAAATATATATAATATTGTCATCTTATATGAAAGTTACCAATATTTGCTCCACACATATTTTTTGCCTTTTTACTTAAGTAAAATATAATATAGCTACAGAAAAGCATATTGTATATATTTACATTGTATCATATTATGTTGTATGTGTATTTACATAGATAAAAATTATAAGACATTTTACAAATATTAATAGGGTTTATCTCTGGAAATGGCATGTGATGTTTTTCTCCAAATATAGTGCTAAGGAATTTGAATCTAATTAAAGAAACCAACAATGAAGAAGTACTCCTGATTGTCATCAGATGTAGGGGTTAATTTAGGTAAAGGAACATACTGATCAAAAGGAGTGGACCCCTTGAGATGCATTTGACCTGGACAATTCCTTCAATAATCTGGTCTAGCAGGCTCAATTTCTCCACATTCCCTCTAGTCCAGTCCCATTAAATCATTCTAAAGAGGTTAAATAACAGACATCCCAACCCAGATGCCAAAAAGTATTTGATGATGGGTTAGATCTGCCAAGCAATCATTGCTATTCATCGGTAAAATTAGATGTCCATGTGAATGTGTATATAGAAGGAAATTTCAGTATATATTGTAACTGTGTGTGGCAATCTGTTGCCATGAAACGCTCACTTCTCTGATATTTACTGTCAGACTTCATTCACAGATATTTCACAGGCAGATGGTTTCTTTCACTGGCTCAGGAGCCACTTCAAAGTGTTTTGATTCCTGACCAAGTCGTATATCATACTTCCTTTAGGAAGATTTTCTTCCCAGCTGCCGACTTTAAAATAAAATCAAGAATAATCAGAAGGTTGCACAACCCTTTCAGCTTAACTATCTTCAAAGAGCAGATAGCAAAATCTTCTTTACCATAGAGAAGTATTGGAAATTAAATAATATCTAACACTTCTTTAAAGGCAAAATTAGCATCATGGGAGAGGCTCTTATTAAGACAACTGACAGAAAATGTAACAGGAAAATCCACAGAGATTAGTGTTTGTCATTTCCATTACTTTCAAACTAAAACTGAAGGCATTGAATATACTGTTTTTTCTCTTAATTTGCATTCAGCCAACCCATTCAGCCCTGAATTCTTTCAGCATTAGAACATTTTCCCCTGCTTGATCAGAATCTGGAAGTTGTAAGATATATTAACTTTTTATAATATGAGTTTAAAATTGGGAAGAAGTTTTCTAGGAAAAATTGTTTTCATTATTATTGAAATAGTTTAAGTTTATAGAAAAGTATGATTTTGAAATAAGATTAAAATATAAGATAAATATTAGTGAAAATTATTATAACAAACATAAAGCAATCATTTTGAATTTCCAGTTCTTGTAACATCATCTGTGGTGTTTCTTTGGTGGTCTTGTTCATTCAAATTTGGTTGTAATTATTGCACATAGTTTAGGGACAGATTCCCCCATCTGGATTTGGGGAAGCTGCCTTTAAAAGTGCCTCTTTTGTGCAGGTGATAGGCAATTCTGATAAATTTCAGCTATCACTGGTGAATATAATACAAACTTAAATAATATTAGTTTCAATAATTAAAAGGGCTGACCTAAAAGAAGCGGAAGAATAAATTCAAATTGTTATTCCTTAGAACAAGAGTACATTCTATTTAAGTTTTTCATACTAACAAATAAATAAATAATGACATTTGGGTCTCTTGCCCTCTCCTCCATTACTTATTTTTTTTTAGATGTAATCACAGTCACCTGGAATTAAAAAAACTAAAAATAAAAAACAGTCATCACAGGCTATAAATATCACAATACTCATACAAATAATAAGAATAATTGTATTAGCTGTCAGGC
>SJYO01035988.1:7095376-7538660 GCA_006410555.1 Capra ibex
CAAAAATATATCCCACTAAGCCAAAACTAAATATACTTCCAACTCAACTTCCTTTTACCAGATCCCTCAAAATGACTGTGGCCACTGCAATGCTACCTTAGATGAAAGATTGTGTCTGAGGGAGGTCTGAGTGGAAAAAGACAGTACTCTTTACAATTGTGGTTAAAGTATCTTACTCTTGCACATTTCACAAAAACATATGACCGTGAAAACAGATTTCTAGAATCCCCTCTGGGGATTTGAAATGGGCTCTTGTAGGCAAAAGATCCTTCAGCTTGAGCTTCATTAGCTTTATGGCAAGGATCCTTATGCATATCCTTATTATATTTTCACATACATCCCCACACTTTCATGTTACCCCTGTCTTCTCATATTGCTCATATTTTAAGCCTAGATTTCCTTGTCTGTTTCTCCATTGTCCTCTCGACAGGGAAAATATAGAGCTTCATCCTGTATTTCAGTGCCTATCAAAGTACCTAGCAAAGAGATGCTAATTAAAACATAAAGGAAAAAAAGCTTTATAGTTCCTGTAATTAAAAATAAATATATAAATATATTTTAATTGAAAATCTGTACATGAAATAACCAAAATAAATTGAAAGCACAATTAAGTACTTAACAAGGAAGAGCAAGTAATATATAATAACGATTTGGACAACGTTGGTAGCTATGAAGCTGGGGACAAAGGATGTTTCAAAATCTACCTTGCTGAGCTAGAGTTGGCAAAACTTGTTGATGGATTGAAACCCGTGAAAAGAGGGAAAACATCAAGCATTTAGTTAAACTATTTGTATAGAGTGGAACTAAAAAGAAAAAGACTGAAAAAAAATTAGGTTTTAGGTGGGAAGTCAAAGACAATGTTTTGACATGTTGATTTTTATATGCTTGTGAGATAGTTAAGATTAGATGTCAAGTAGGCATTTCAGAGTAGTTTATAGCAGAAAAGACCAAAAACCCTCATGATATCAGAGAGCAGAGGCAATGGCTTTGACAAACAGCCCTTCAATAATCTAATATAGCCTTGGAAGTCAGAGATAAGGGGAAGCAGGGGGTCAGTATTGGAGAGTGATGAGTAGATGAGGCAGTGTAGGAAAGGAGTCTATTGTGAGAGGAAATTCCATAGTTTAGCAGTGGGTGTCTGAGTTAGTGGGAAGCGCAGATGTGCTTGATGACAAATTACAATCTGAGTGAACTGCTAATACCAAAGACCCACTAAGCACTAAATATGACAGAATCATATTTATTGACCTTATACAATGAAGAGGGCAACCCAGATGAACCATGGAATGCCAGTGGACAAGAGGAAGGAGGGAAGCATCTTTTGAATGGTTTGGGATCCTTCTGAGGGATTCTGAGGTGGAGACTAAGGGCAGTTTAAATCAGTTGTGTCTCTGTGGTCAGACTGTGTGTGTGCTCAGTCACTTAGTCGTGTGTGACTGTTTGCAACTCCATGGACTGTAGTCCACAAGACTCCTCTGTCCATGGGATTTTCCAAGCAAGAATACTGGAGTCAGTTGCCATTCCTCCTCCAGGGGAATCTCCCCAACCCAGGGACTGAACCTACATCTCTTGAATTAGCAGGTGAATTCTTTACCACTAGGAAACTCTGTGGTGAGATTAGGAAATGGAATATTAAGTAGATATAGGTTGCTGCCATGAGGTGAGAATGGTTTAGCATTTGGGTATACCGGGTGTTATATGAGTATAGCAAAGTGGGTCTGTGAACATCATTGTTAAGAACGCTGGGGTTACATAGAAGTGGTTGTTCTGTCCTTTTATAGCTCCTGCATGACCTTGGGAGAAACAATGTTTCCTATTAACTTTTCAGCTAGCATTGTTAAGCATTCTTTCTCACAGTGTTTACAGTGAGGTTATTTGTTTTGTTTTCAGTGTCAGCTGCTTTTCAGGTGCTCAGTCCCAGCTAAATTTTAACTCTCCTGCAGAAGTTGGAGAGGCCATGTTAATAGACATGGCTGCTTTAGGGAAGAAACCAGCAAAGTTGGTCCAGTGGCAAACACTGGAAGGTACAATGGAGAGAGGAACCTGAAGGCAGGTGTCTGACAGGTGTCTTTGTTTCTTTAACTGGGGGATTTATGATCATGATGCTATTCACTCCTCTGTATTTTACATTCTTTGAACTAGAAATTCTGCTTCTAGAAATATATCCCAAGAAATCATACACAGATGTACACAGGGTTTTATACAAAGATGTTCATCACCACATTGTTTATTTTACCCAGATGTTAGTTAAAATCACTCTGTATTTTGAGGATCAAAAAAGATTAACTCAATTGGCCTCTTTTTGAGGGCCCATATATTTTAATATAATTGGTTTCCTTCAAACAGTTTTTCATTTTCCAAATGTTTTCCCTAAATTTCCATGTGGATCTGAATTTTTCCTCCAATAGAGTTTCAAGTGTAAGTAATGTCCCAAACTTCTCCTCTCCACTCCAAAATTAACCAAATTTCATTTTTGTTTGATTCCTATTTCTCCTATAATACACTTTTGTGTGAATAGTAGGTTTCCTTGGAGTTTTGAGATGCAGAGTTTATTTATCTTGTTCAAATGATTTAAAACAAACTTTGCTATTCTTAACTTTTTGTCTCAATCTCAACAGTTATCATAAGGTCCCCTTTGTGACTGCTCTTAAATCTTCTTATTTGTCTCTACACTAGAGTTAATAAGCTAGAAAGAAAGCCTCAAAACATGAAAGAGTTTGCAAATGAAAATGCTAAGGGCAAGTTGTATTATTATGAGTAAAATAATGTTATTCCCTGTTGTCACTAACTTCTGAACTATTAGCAGTAACTGTGAGTTTGTCACCAAAAGCAATTTCTTTGATGTAAATTTGTTCAATTACAATTTCTGTAAAAATTCTGAAATACTGTTTACTCTGTAACTCCTTTGGAATTATGATTTTAATTATACCCAGAGTATAATCTGCTTATTTAAAGCTTAATTTAAAGGTCCATTTATTTCAACATAATTGTTTTTTCTTATAATTTCTGTATTTTATTTATATAAGAGCACTATTGTGAGCAGAGGTCCATGTGTGATAACTGTGTGATTCTTTGTTTGAGATGTGGGGCAAACCCTATACCTATGGGTAGAATTTGGACTTTCCTCAACAGAAAGTTGACTTTTTCAATGTCAGTCATTATGGGAAGAAATTGATCATGGAAAATAAAATATGAATTTTAAAGATAGGATACCATTTTCTCTCACTGAGTTCTGTGAATAACTAGGTCTAATTCTGAGAAACGTGTATAACAGAAAGAGACTTCTCCTGGTAAAGAGATGTCATCTGACCCCTTCCTGTGGAGATAGGCAGTGGACCTGGGCAGGCAGCTGCTTCAGGAATCTTAAATCATACCTCAGTTAGCAGCTTCTTAGGGGACTCCTGTCTGTCAGTCTCCATAAATGACATGCTGTGTTGTTTTTCTCTTCAGTAATCTGTATTTTCTGAATGACTTAGAGGCAACCAGAAGATACTGCTTCTTCTCTCTCTTAAAGTTAGATAAGATCTGAGAAACTTTGTAGTTGTTATATATAATTTGCAATTCAAATTTAATTTAAAATCTAACAGTAAGAAAATAATCTACAGATGATGGTGCTAGTGGTGGTGGTTTAGTCGCTAAGCTGTATACAGCTCTTTTGATTCCATGGACTATAGCCTGCCAAGCTCCTCTGTCCCTAGAATTCTCCAGGCAAGAATACTGGAGTGGGTTGCCATTTCCTTCTGCAGCAGATCTTCCCTATCCAGGGATTGTACCCATACCCACGTCTCCTGCTTTGCAGGTGGATTCTTTACCACCACAGGAGCCCATGAACTTTGAAATGAGTATAGATAAATATGCAGTGCATTCCATCAGAAACAGAACTTTTCCTCTAAAATTTCTATCATTCAAAATACATCAAATTTTAGAAAATCTTTTAAAATATGTTTATTTCACCAAGAGTAAACCTTGGAGAAATTATTTAACTTCTCTATTCTCCAGTTTACTCATATGTAAGATTCAGATTATGTGATGGCTAATTTCATATGTCAACATGACTGGGTGAAGGGATGCCAGATAACTGGTAGACCTTGTTTCCAAATGTGTCTTCAGAGAGATTAGCATTTGAAGTAGCAGACTGAATAAACGTCTCCCTCACCAAGGCAAGTGGACATCATCCAGCCTCCTGAATAGAACAAAAGGTGAGGAAGGGCTAATTTCCGCTTGAGCTGAAACTTCCATTTTCTCCTGTCCTTGAACTTTGGCACTCCTGTTTCTTAGAGTTTCTGACTCAGACAAGAACTCACAACATCTACCCCTCTTCCCCTATCCCATTCTCATGCCTTTGAACTGTGTAACTCAGTAGAGTTACACACAAGCTTTCCTGGTTCTCCAATTTGCAGAAGGCAGACTGTGGGACCTCTTCTTCTTACATACATACTTATATACATACATATATATATTATATTTCTTTGGAGAACACTGACATACAGGTAACAACAAGACTTAATTCACAGAGTTCCAGTGATGGTAGATGAGTTAACACAGATAAACCACACAGAAGTGTGCTTAGCATATATATGGCAAACGCTCAACACTGTTGTTGTTGTTATTGAGCCTTTTGAAAGCCTTTTGTTGTTGTTATTCAGTCGCTCAGTCATGAACAACTCTTTGCTACCCTATTGACTATCACACCAGGCTTCCTTGTCTTTCCCTATCTCCTGTGAGTTGTTCAAACTCATGTCCTTTGAGTCAGTGATGCCATCCAACCATCTCATCCTTGTCACCTCCTCCTCCTGCCTACAGTACTACAGGAAAATACCCTGATACTGGGCAAGATTGAAGGTAGGAGGAGAAGGGGATGACAGAGGGCGAGATGGTTGGATGGCATCACTGACTCAATGGACATGAGTTGTGCAAACTACTGCAGATAGTGAAGGACAGGAAAGCCTGACGTACTACCATCCATGGGATCACAAAGAGTCAGACACAACTGAGCAACAACAAGTACATATATAGAACTGCAGTATTTTGGCTTATGCAGCACAAAATAACATGGGATTCCTGGCACCCAAACATAAATGCAATTATACATTCCACACTAGATTTAGCTACATAATGAAATCCAAATTACACCCCAAAACACCCTATGTTTCTTATTAAACACTATTGTATTCATGACATATAATACAATAATAGGATAGATGTAGTTCTAAAACATTTCAGCTTATTTCCAGTCTATTGCTATCAGTCACAAGTCACAGGGTCTTGAATATATGCTCAAATTGTAATTTTCCTTACTGGCATCCTGAATATCTTAATATAAGTGCCTCATTTTGGATAAAAGCTAGTTTTGTGAACTCAAAGTGTGTAAGATTCTTACTGATAATTCAAACTTTGTAAGGAAGAGTTTAGCTCCTTGTAGGGAAAAGGCAAATTAGCCAAGATGGTGTGGTTAGGCCCTCTCACCCCATGTTTTGTAAACAATGACTTTGCATGGTTAGGTAACAGCTGAGATTGCTTATAGTACCACACATGCACATCACGAGGAACTCGCTTGGTCATGCGCTACTTTGTGCAGTATGTTTGTAAGAACTTGACTGTGAAAGCCCTGGCTACTACTGCATCACGTCTACATTGGGGCAGCATCATGGTTATGTTACGTGAGGTTATATTGTGGCTACTTTATGCTGTGTTGTGGTTGCTGCTATGGTTGCTACGTGAGCCAGGAGAAAGGCTGAGTTTATGGCCACTTTGCCAGCCAGGAGAGAATAAACGTGTTTGCAGTTCCTACAGCATCTTGAGTCTTCCTCCAGCCTCTCAGCTCGAGCCTTACATAACCTGAGTTCAACAAACAGTGCAGACATTTTGAACTGCAAGACAGTTGGCCTCATGAAAAGGATCAGCAATATGCTCCTTTACCAATCAATGTAGAAAACTCCTATTAAGGACTCAGCTTGTTTGTCATAGAGTGATTCTAGTTAGGGACTTTGGATTTGGGAAGCAAAGCAAACCTGAAGGTATGATATACCTGGACTATAAAACCCTCTTTTTGACTCAGAATTAGAATTTCCATTAGTCATGTATGGATGTGAGGATTGGACTATAAAGAAAACTGAGCAACGAAGAATTGATACTTTTGAACGGTGGTGTTGGAGAAGACTCTTTAGAGTCCCTTGGACTGCAAGGAGATCCAACCAGTCCCTTCTAAAGGAAGTCAGTCCTGAATATTCATTGGAAGGACTGATGCTGAAGCTAAAACTCCAATACTTTAGCCACCTGATGGTGAAGAACTGACTCATTTGGAAAGAGCCTGATGCTGGGAAAGATTGAAGGCAGGAGGAGAAGGGGATGACAGAGGATGAGATGGTTGGATGGCATCACCAATGTGATGGACATGAGTTTGAGTAGGCTACAGGAGTTGGTGATGGACAGGGAAGCCTGGTATGCTGCAGTCCACGAGGTCACAAAGAGTCAGACATGACTGAATGACTGAACTGAACTGACCTAGAATTTCAAATGTCTTTTTCACTGTAATATCAAATACTGTAATGCCTTTAAGTTAATTGCTAATAACAATCAATTCCATTTATTGAATGTTTCTTATATGCTAGGAATAGAGTGAAGTACCTTTACATAGATTTAATTTAAATCTTTTAAAAATTCAAAAACAAGAAAGCTTAAAATTTATACTACTTTTATTTTATCATACATCTAGGTAGTACAAATCAGTGTCGGGTCAGAGTGATGGATTTTTCCAACTACAAAATTATATTCTTGACCCATTTGACTATTTCACATCTGTATATAAAAATGCCAAAAGGTAGTTGTGGAGTAGTTGGCAGTAAGGTACGTGGTACAAATACAGACATAAATAAGAAGCTATCTGAGAGCTAAAATCCATAGGCCTATCCAGAAAGGTCTACAAATTCAACAAGTATAGCTTCTCAGGCCACCATATGAGAAGTATGTGATATATCTTGTGTTCTTTGAGGAAGGGATTTATATATTAATAGGAAGGTAGTTAAGTGATAGCAAACATCTAAAACATTTATTGAATAGTAATTGATTTAGTACATAAGAGTCCTTTAGGTACATTTTGAAGAGCTATTAGGAACTTATAATACTTGCTTTTTAGTATCATCACTGCATAATGTAATTTCTGGTTGACATCATTGCTTCCAATGCCAGTATTCGCCCAAGTCCTTTTTTTTTCCTCTCTATTTTTTCCTATTTCCACCAACAGATTAGAACTCAGTTCTCTGCATCTACTGCCATGTCCTGAAGTTATAATTCTTACTTCTTTCAACCTGTCACTTCCAATAACCACAGGGGGAAAAAAGTACTATACGAGCCAGTTGGTTCCATTTAGTATTGTAGGGGGAAAGTATCTGCTTTTTGGATTAAATCATGCTTTAAAACCATGCCTATTTTGTTGACAGGAAGAAAAAAACATATATAATTTACATGTTTTAGTTATTCCTGTTTTAGTAGACTTCAGAGCTTTAATTCACCCTAGGTTTACTGTTGGAAAAAATACTGAGAATTTCTATTTGTTGGTTCTCTGCCAGCTGTTTTCTCTGAGACTGGCAGCATGATGTTTGCCAGAGTCACAATTACTTATGCCAGTCCCTATTAAAGCCTAAATGCTGTTTTCCCCACACACTTGTTTTTCTGACATAAAATTAGTTGTAATAAAGACTCATCAAAACCCTAAGTTAATTCAGAAGGTATTTTTTAATGTTATAACCAAATGAAGTTTGTTGTAGGAGTGGAATAATTACACAAAACATAAAGTATATTTCAATCACTTGCTCTGTACCTTGTTCAGTAATGGTACTGTGACACAATATAAAGAAATTTACCACATGGCCTATGGTCTTGAGAAGCTTCTAGTTTCATAGTGGAAGGGAAAGGAGGTGGCAAAGCAAAGAAAATGTTTGCACAATAGCTACAGAATCAGATCAGGGTTTATGATTCAAAGATAGGCAGATAATTGTAAATAAGTTGAGAAGAGAAAGAAGATATTGTGTATCATCAAAGGCTTCATGAAGTAGGTGCAAATGGGTAGAAACTCTGAATGTACAATGGAACTCCATCCTCTTATAAGATGGTATAAAACTTTTAATTAGAACATAATCCACTGCTATGAAGATATAAGCTATATGCCAGTGAGAGGAGGATTTTATTCCTTCTAATTTATTGAATCATGAATTTTTTAATTTTTAACAAGTAATATTTTACAAGAAAAGTATTTATTTGAACAGAAAAGATGAATGAGGAGCTGCCTCAATGTAGAACACCAGTTTTACACTAAGCTGGTATTTACACGATTAATATTTAAAATCACATCCTAAAAAAGCTTACGTAGATTTCACCTAGAGTGCTAAACATGTCAAGGTTCAAAAGGTATAAATCCTAATGTTCTCTACATGTTCATTTTCTTTACATTGTCATTGAAAATAAATTGGGAGGGGGCGGTCCTAAGATGGTGGAGGAATAGGATGGGGAGACCAATTTCTCCCTCACAAATTCACCAAAAGAACATTTCAACACTGAGCAAACTCCACAAAACAACCTCTGAATGCTGGCAGAGGACTCAGGCACCCAGAAAAGCAGATCATTGGCTTCAAAAACAGCGCAATTGAACAAGTGAGCCTAGGAAAAAAAAAAAAAAAAGTGTCCACCACCACCTGCCCTGTGTCAGGACGGAAATCAGACACTGAAGAGACCAAACAGAAGAAGTTAGACAAAGGGAACCACCTTGGAACTGATCCTACACTGCCTACACCACCAGAGAAAGGAGAGAAGAGATCCAGCTCCACCCACCAGAACCCCAACACAAGCCTCCCTAACCAAGAAACCTTGACAAGCCACTGACACAACCCCACCCACAGTGAGGAAATTCCATAATAAAGAGAACTCCACAAATTCCCAGCATTAGAAAGGGCATACCAAACGCAGCAATATAACCAAGATGAAGAGACAGAGGAATACTCAGCAGGTAAAGGAACAGGAGAAATGCCCACCAAACCAAACAAAAGAGGAAGAGAGAGGGAATCTACCTGAGAAAGAATTCCAAATATTGATAGTGAAAATGATCCAAAATCTTGAAATCAAAATGGAATCACAGATAAATAGCCTGGAGACAAGGATTGAGAAGATGTAAGAAAGGTTTAACAAGGACCGAGAAGAAATAAAAAACAGTCAACATATAATGAATAATGCAATAAATGAGATCAGAAACACTCTAGAGGCAACAAATAGTAGAATAACTGAGGCAGAAGATAGGATTAGTGAAATAAAAGATAGAATGGTAGAAATAAATGAATCAGAGAGGAAAAAAGAAAAATGAATTAAAAGAAATGAGGATAACCTCAGAGACCTACAGGACAATATGAAACGCTCCAACATTCGAATTATAGGAGTCCCAGAAGAAGAAGACAAAAAGAAAGACCATGAGAAAATCCTTGAGGAGATAATAGTTGAAAACTTCCCTAAAATGGGGAAGGAAATAATCACCCAAGTCCAAGAAACCCAGAGTGTTCCAAATAGGATAAACCCAAGGCGAAACACCCCAAGACACATATTAATCAAATTAACAAAGATCAAACACAAAGAACAAATATTAAAAGCAGCAAGGGAAAAACAACAAATAACACACAAGGGGATTCCCATTAGGATAACAGCTGATCTTTCAATAGAAACTCTTCAGGCCAGGAGGGAATGGCAAGACATACTTAAAGTGATGAAAGACAATAACCTACAGCCCAGATTACTGTACCCAGCAAGGATCTCATTCAAATACGAAGGAGAAATCAAAAGCTTTACAGACAAGCAAAAGCTGAGAGAATTCAGCACCACCAAACCAGCTCTCCAGCACATGCTAAAGGATATTCTCTAGACAGGAAACACAAAAAGGGTGTATAAACCCGAACCCAAAACAGTAAAGTAAATGGCAATGGGATCATACTTATCAATAATTACCTTAAATGTAAATGGGTTGAATGCCCCAACCAAAAGGCAAAGACTGGCCGAATGGATACAAAAACAAGACCCCTCTATATGCTGCTTACAAGAGACCCACCTCAAAACAAGGGACATATACAGACTGAAAGTGAAGGGCTGGAAAAAGATATTCCATGCAAATAGAGACCAAAAGAAAGCAGGAGTGGCGATACTCATATCCGATAAAATAGACTTTAAAACAAAGGCAGTGAAAAGAGACAAAGAAGGCCACTACATAATGATCAATCCAAGAAGATAACAATTATAAATATATATGCACCCAACATAGGAGCACCGCAATATGTAAGACAAATGCTAACAAGTATGAAAGGGGAAATTAACAATAACACAAAAATAGCGGGAGACTTTAATACCCCACTCACACCTATGGACAGATCAACTAAACAGAAAATTAACAAAGAAATGCAAACTTTAAATGATACAATAGACCAGTTAGACCTAATTGATATCTATAGGACATTTCACCCCAAAACAATGAATTTCACCTTTTTCTCAAGTGCTCACAGAACCTTCTCCAGGATAGATCACATCCTGGGCCATAAATCTGACCTTGATAAATTCAAAAAAATCAAAATCATTCCAAGTATCTTTTCTGACCATAAGGCATTAAGATTAGATCTCAATTACAGGAGAAAAACTATTAAAAATTCCAACATATGGAGGCTGAACAACACACTTCTGAATAACCAACAAATCACAGAAGAAATCAAAAAAGAAATCAAAATATGCATAGAAATGAATGAAAATGAAAACAAAACAACCCAAAACCTGTGGGACACTATAAAAGCAGTGCTAAGAGGACAGTTCATAGCAATACAGGAATACCTCAAGAAACAATAAAAAAGTCAAATAAATAACCTAACTCTACACCTAAAGCAACTAGAAAAGGAAGAATTGGAGAACCCCAGAGTTAGTAGAAGGAAAGAAATCTTAAAAATTAGGGCAGAAATAAATGCAAAAGAAACAAAAGAGACCATAGCAAAAATCAACAAAGCCAAAAGCTGGTTCTTTGAAAGGATAAATAAAATTGACAAACCATTAGCCAGGCTCATCAAAAGGATATAAAATCAACACACAGAAATCCCTTGCATTCCTATACACTAATAATGAGAAAGTAGAAAAAGAAATTAAGGAAACAATTCCATTCACCATTGCAATGAAAAGAATAAAATACTTAGGAATATATCTACCTAAAGAAACTAAAGACCTATATATCGAAAACTATAAAACACTGATGGAAGAAATCAAAGAGAACACTAATAGATAGAGAAATATACCATGTTCATGGATCAGAAGAATCAATATAGTGAAAATGAGTATACTACCCAAAGCAATCTACAGATTCAATGCAATCCCTATCAAGCTACCAGCGGTATTTTTCACAGAACTAGGACAAATAATTTCAAGATTTGTATGGAAATACAAAAAACCTCGAATAGCCAAAGCAATCTTGAGAAAGAAGAATGGAACTGGAGGAATCAACTTGCCCGACTTCAGGCTCTACTACAAAGCCACAGTCATCAAGACAGTATGGTACTGGCACAAAGACAGACATATAGATCAATGGAACAAAATAGAAAGCCCAGAGATAAATCCACACACATATGGACACCTTATCTTTGACAAAGGAGGCAAGAATATACAATGGAGTAAAGACAATCTCTTTAACAAGTGGTGCTGGGAAAACTGGTCAACCACTTGTAAAAGAATGAAACTAGATCACTTTCTAACACTACACACAAAAATAAACTCAAAATGGATTAAAGATCTAAACAGAAGACTGGAAACGATAAAACTCCTAGAGGAGAACATAGGCAAAACACTCTCCGACATACATCACAGCAGGATCCTCTATGATCCACCTCCCAGAATACTGAAAATAAAAGCAAAAATAAGCAAATGGGATCTAATTAAAATTAAAAGCTTCTGCACAACAAAGGAAAATATAAGCAAGGTGAAAAGACAGCCTTCGGAATGGGAGAAAATTATAGCAAATGAAGCAACTGACAAACAACTAATCTCAAAAATATACAAGCAAGTTATGCAGCTCAAGTCCAGAAAAATAAATGACCCAATCAAAAAATGGGCCAAAGAACTAAATAGACATTTCTCCAAAGAAGACATACAGATGGCTAACAAACACATGAAAAGATGCTCAACATCACTCATTATTAGAGAAATGCATATCAAGACCACAATGAGGTACCACTTCACACCAGTCAGAATGGCTGCGATCCAAAAGTCTGCAAGCCATAAATGCTGGAGAGGATGTGGAGAAAAGGGAACCCTCTTACACTGTTGGTGGGAATGCAAACTAGTACAGCAACTATGGAGAACAGTGTGGAGATTCCTTAAACAATTGCAAATTGAACTGCCTTATGACCCAGCAATCCCACTGCTGGGCATACTCACCGAGGAAACCAGAATAGAAAGAGACACATGTACCCCAGTGTTCATCACAGCTCTGTTTATAATAGCCAGGACATGGAAACAACCTAGATGTCCATCAGCAGATGAATGGATAAGAAAGCTGTGGTACATATACACAATGGAGTATTACTCAGCCATTAAAAAGAATACATTTGAATCAGTTCTAATGAGATGGATGAAACTGGAGCCTATTATACAGAGTGAAGTAAGCCAGAAAGAAAAACACCAATACAGTATACTAACACATATATATAGAATTTAGGAAGATGATAATGATGACCCTGTATGCAAGACAGCAAAAGAGACACAGATGTATAGAATGGACTTTTGGACTCAGAGGGAGAGGGAGAGGGTGGGATGATTTGGCAGAATGGCATCGAAACATGTATATTATCATGTAAGAAACAAATCGCCAGTCTATGTTCGATGCAGGATGCAGGATGCTTGGGGCTGGTGCACGGGGATGATCCGGAGGGATGATGTAAGGTGGGAGGGGGGTTCATGTTTGGGAGCTCATGTACACCCGTGGCGGATTCATGTCAATGTATGCCAAAACCAATACAGTATTGTAAAGTAAAATATGAAACTGGAGCCAATTATACAGAGTGAAGTAAGCCAGAAAGAAAAACACCAATACAGTATACTAACACATATATATGGAATTTAGGAAGATGGCAATGACGACCCTGTATGCAAGACAGGAAAAAAGACACAGATGTGTATACCGGACTTTTGGACTCAGAGGGAGAGGGAGAGGGTGGGATGATTTGGGAGAATGGGAATTCTAACATGTATACTGTCATGTAAGAATTGAATCGCCAGTCCATGTCTGACGTAGGGTGCAGCTTGCTTGGGGCTGGTGCATGGGGATGACCCAGAGAGATGTTGTGGGGAGGGAGGTGGGAGGGGGGTTCATGTTTGGGAACGCATGTAAGAATTAAAGATTTTAAAATTTAAAAAAAAAAAAAAAAAAGCAACCTAGAGAATGAAAGAAAATAAGAGAAAAAAGAATGGCTAGTAGAAAAGTGGATAAAATATGTAAATTTAAATCAGACAAAAAATGTAGTAAAATCATAACTCTGTTCCTGTATTAAAAATATTTAAAGCATTAAAAATAAAATAAAATAAAATAAATAAAAAAAATAAAAAAAAAATAAAGTGGATAACCAACAAGGACCTACTGCACAGTTCAGGGAACTCTGCTCAATATTATGGGGCAGCCTGGATGGGAGGAGAGTTTAGGGGAGAATGGATACATGTATATGTATGGCTGAGTCCCTTCACTGTTCACCTGAAAATATTACATCAAAACACTGTTTCTGAATCAGCTATACCCCAATACAAAATAAAAAGTTTTAAAGAAAAGAAAAAAAAAAAATAAAGTTAAAAAAATAAATAAATAAATTGAGAGAAAAAGGCTAGGAGTATATACTAAAAAGTATTTCTAAACAACATTACTTTTATGTAGATCAAAGTAAATATTTCAAAAGTGTAGCAAACCAAAGCACTTAGAAGTATTTGGACATGTCCATGAGTTTTTTAAGTGTCAGTTTAACTTGACTTTTATTTTATAAGAAAAGACAGCACAGCTAGGAGGATAAAAATGAAGGTAAACATAAATATTAAATAAAATAAATGTATAAAGTAAATTGTTTAGTTTTGAGTGAATGTTCTTAAGGTCATTAAGGATCTATAATGCTATAAAATAAAACCCAAGTATCTGGTAGACTAGAAGGTGAATATAAGAAATTTCAAACTTTGTTTTAAGGGAGCTTAATTTTTTGTTTTGTTTCATGGTGTTGTTTGTTTTAAGAAAAATTAAACACTGGTTTTTAAAAAGTCAAATTTTCTGAGTTTAATTAGTTCCATAATTAAGATTGCTGTTTGTCATTATACACTCACAGCCTCAGCATAAATAACAAATAATTTCTTACTAAAACTAAAAAATTTAAAGTGGAACTCTGTCATTAGAGCATTTTCCAGCTTTAAGATTACCAAAGATAATAGTCTCAATTTTTCCATTAGCACTTGATAGCAGCATCTTTAATGGGATTAATTTTATAATATTACTCTGATAAACATAAACACAAAATTTAAGTGTTTTATCTTGAAACAAGTGCCAACAAATAGCAAGTTAAAGGTTTCAGCAACAGATGGCTCTTGAAAATATAATATTTTTCCATCTGTAAATAATATGATACAGTTTTTAAAAACCTCATATTTCTAGGTTATTAGTAAAATTCTCATTTCTTTACATACATTTACAGAGAAAATTCTCTGTATCAGTAACCTTTCATTTTGATCAGGAAACTAAGACAACTATATTTGCTTTTTTAGAAAGCTAATTTGTTAAGGAAATGTCTTTAACAAACTGAGCTAAAGAAAAATTTTCCTTGAAAAAAATCTTATTTTTTTAAATGTAACACTATTTAGGAATATTGAGATCTGTGTTTTTGAATAGGTGTAGTATTATTTTTACTAGTGCTTCTTGCAATGAAGCATTATCTGTATGATCCTTTAAAATGATTTTTGGTTCACATTAAAAAGAACAAAATGCTCATATTTCTACCTATTGAATACATATTATAGAAATAAGTTGTAGATGCTTTATATTTCTTGGTTCATCATTTGAAATAAATTTTGGGAAGAGTTTTATGACTGAATATTTTACTACCAAGCATATGCATTTAAAAGTGAAACACCAGATTTTGGACTTAAAATTAGAACTCTCAGTCTAGTATTTTGCTTATATGTTTATTCAATAAACACAGAAGACATTAAGATGAATGTGATTTTCCATGTGAATAAAGACTTCAAGTCCCATAAGAGAGTCAGTCAAACAAACAGATAATTTAAAATATTGTAGAGACAAAGAGGAATGCTCACTTTTCAATAAAAAATAATAATAATTGAGTTGAAAGCATAAAGATTAATTTCATGAAAGGAGCCAGGAAGGGGAAGTCATCAGAATACCAGTCAGTTTAGTGGCAACATGACACCATAATTCTAAATAAAGTTAATAAACTAACTTTTAACAATTAAATAAAGTTAATTGAGAAACTGTTAACATGTAAAAGAGTTTCATATTTACTGTGTTGTTCTGGCTGCATGAGTAACACTTCATACAATTCAGAGCACAATATTTACAAAGGACACTGAGGAACCAAACCATATTTGAGAGAGACCAGGACAATAATAATAGAAACCACTTATGAGAAGTGTTTGAGGAAACTGAACAAACTTGAGATGTGACATTTATGTCAGATATCAGAATAGGGGTTACTCTAAGGAGAATTCATTTCCATAAAGAGAAAAAAATAAGTAGATACAAATTATTGGGAGGCAAGTTTTTATTTAATAATGGTAAGGAAAATATGATAAATTATTTGATCCATCTAACAACACAGATCTTGTTGTACATAGTATTAAAGCCAGTGTCCTTGGAATTATTCAAGTAGGTACCCAATGAAAGAAGTAGTACTACTGGTGGCAGAATTGGTAATAATATAATAGTGGTAGTAATAGTATTAATAGTAATAGTAGTGAAGGCAAGACTTTGTTTGAAAGCTTGTTATGTATTCCCTATTTACATGCATTTTCCTAGTTACATATTAATTATTTCTATCTCAGAAAAGGGGAAGTGAAGCAAGGACCTATTGATCTGTGGCCAAGACCTCATATCCAGTAAGTGCTGTGTGGGCTCAAAAAGCTAATTCAGATCCAGTTCCTTTTCCTTAACACCTATGACTTAGGAAATATTTTTACCAAGGTAGCCCTAATGTAATAGAAATTCAAGCTTATATTGGGTTGGCCAAAATGGTCCTTAGGCTTTTTCTGCAATATCTTACCGAAAAACCTAAACAAACTTTTTGGTCAACCCAATACTATATGGAGATCTCTGGGAATGAAACATGCTACCACCTGCTGTAAAACCAACATTTAATTGTCTATGTTTTATTTTAAAGTTTAGTGAAACCTGTGTCTGTTGGAAATAGGTCCACTTTGATTTTGACATTAAAACGTTAAAATATTTCTCATAAAATATGTGAGAAAAAGAATTCTCCAGTTCGATTTTGTGAAGACAGTTCATGCATCATATGAAGATCAGGATTGGCATTAAGAGACAGCAGATTCTGTCCCTCCAGCTAATGTTATTCTCCTGCAAATCCACTGTAACTACCTACCCTCTACAGACCCTGCAAAAGTAAAATTAATATTTTTGAATGATCAAAGGTAAAGACATTTATAGTCCATATTATATAAACAGGCATAGCCATTAGACAAGACCTTTGGGGTCAGTCATCTTGGCAGTGTTCTTGCACTTCTGTGTCCATATAAAAAGGGATTGAGTCCTCATCCACAACCGATCAGCCTCTTCTCTCTGACTCTCACCCCCAAGGGTTCTACAGACATTTCAGGCTCTCTATCCCTCTGTCTGTCTTCATACTGGAACATTCCAAATCCAAGATGAAAATAAACAGATCCTATTTTAAAACATATTAATATGGCTGGATTCTGTTTTCATCATAACTGTTTTCATTTTGAATGATGTTTGCTTATTTAAGAACACTTAGGAGAGGAACATTTCTAACTCCTAGTATAATACTATTTATCATAATATTAAAGTACTATTTCTGACTTCTGTTAGTACTCCATGATATAATTTTCTCTATATTGCTTGTGTGTATGTTTGTGTGTGTGTATGTATGTGTATATATATATAGGAGTTGCAAATTTTTAAATTTACTTTCCTAAATACTGTGTGATATTAATTCTCTAGGGAGATACTCAGGTTCAAATACTGTTTTTAGTTTATTTCTCCTTGTGATGCAAAGCAATATGTTTCAATGAATACTGCAGAGAAAATGTGTGCTTTGTAAAGGTGCATATTTATAAGATGACATATAAGAAATATTTAAATTCTATTTTTTTAGCTTTAGGTTATAAATGTATTTGTTGTTTTTCAGTTGCTAAGGCATGTCCAACTCTTTGTGATCCCATGGCCTGCAGCATGCCAGGCTTCCCTGTCCTTCACCACCCCCTGGAGTTTGCTTAAACTTATGTCCACTGAGTCAATGATGCCATCCAACCATCTCAACTTTTTCACCCCCGTCTCCTCCTGCCTTCAATGTTTCTCAGCATCAGGGTATTTTCCAATGAGTTTGCTCTTCACATAATGTGGCCAGAATATTTGGAGCTTCAGCTTCAGTCCTTTCAATGAATATTTGGTGTTGATTTTCTTTGGATTGACTAGTTTGATCCACTTGCTTTCCAAGGGACTCACTCAGTAGTCTTCTCCAGCACCATAGTTTGAAATCATCAATTCTTTGGCAGTCAGCCTTCTTTATGGTCCAACTCTCACATCCATACATGACTACTGGAAATATACCTTTAACTAGGATGGACCTTTCTCAGAAAGGTGATGTCTCAAACTGGCTAGGTTTGGCAGGGCTTTTCCTTCAATGAGCAGATGTCTTTTACTTTCATGGCTGCAGTCACCATCCACAGTGATTTCAGAGACCAAGAAAATAAAGTCTGTCACTGTTTCCATGTTTCCCCATCTATTTGCCATGTAGTGATGGGAATGGATGCCATGAACTTAGTTTTTTTTTTTAATATAAATTTATTTATTTTAATTGGAGATTAATTGCTTTACAATATTGTATTGGTTTTGCCATACATCAACATGAACTTAGTTTTTTGAATGTTGAGTTTCAAGCCAGCTTTTTCACTCTCCTCTTTCAACTTCATCAATCTTGATTCCCGCTTGAGATTCATCCAGCCCAGCATTTTGCATGATGTACTCAGCATAGAAGTTAAATAAGCAGGCTGACAATATACAGCCTTGACAGGTTCCTTTCCCAATTTTGAACCAGTCCATTGTTCCAATCTCTAGTTCTAGCTGTTTCTTCTTGACCTGCATACAGGTTTCTCAGGAGGCAGGTAAGATCATCTGGTATTCTCAACACTTTAAAGAATTTTCCACAGTTTGTTGTGATCCACACAGGCAAAGGCTTTAGCATAGTCAGTGAAGCAGAGCTTCAGTTCAGTTCAATCGCTCAGACATGTCCGACTCTTTGTGACCCCATGGACTGCAGCACAGCAGGCTCCCCTGTCCATCACCAGCTCCCGGACCTTACTAAAATTCATGTCCATTGAGTCGTGATGCCATCAAGCCATCTCATCCTCTGTCGTCCCCTTCTCCTCCTGCCTTCAATCTTTCCAAGCATCAGGGTCTGTTCAAATGAGTCAGTTCTCTGGATCAGGTGGCCAAAGTATTGGAGTTTCAATTTCAACATCAGTCCTTCCAATGAATATTCAGGACTGATATCCTTTGGGATGGACTGGTTGGTGCTCTTTGCAGTTCAAGGGACTCTCAAAGTCTTCTCCAACACCACAGTTCAAAAGCATCAATTCTTTGGCACTCAGTTTTCTTCACAGTCCAATTATCACATCCATTCATGACCACTGGAAAAACCATAGCTTTGACTAGATGGGCTTTGTTAGCAAAGTGATATCTCTGCTTTTTAATATGCTGTCTAGGTAGGTCATAACTTTCCTTCCAAGGAGCAAGTGTCTTTGAAATTCATGGCTGCAAGACACCATCTGCAGATATTTTGGAGGCCAAAAAAATAGTCTCTCGCTATTTCCATTGTTTCTCCATATATTTGCCATGAAGTGATGGGACCAGATGCCATGATATTAGTTTTATGAATGTTGAGTTTTAAGCCAACTTTTTCCACTCTCCTCTTTCATTTATATCAAGAGGCTCTTTATTTCTTCTTTGCTTTCTGGCATAAGTTTGTTGTCATCTGAATATCTGAGGTTATTGATATTTCTCCCAGCAATCTTGATTCCCTCTTGTGCTTCTTCCAGCCCAGCATTTCTCTTGATGTAGTCTGCATATAAGTTAAGTAAGAAGGGTACCATAATACAGCCTTGATGTATTCCTTTCCCAATTTGGAACCAGTCTGTTGTTCCATGTCCAGTTCTAACTGTTGCCTCTTAACCTGCATACAGATTTCTCAGGAGGCAGGTAAGGTGGTCTGGTATTCCCATTTCTTTAGAATTTTCCACAGTTTGTTCCGATCCACAGAGTTAAAGGCTTTGGCCTAGTCAATAAAGCAGAAGTAGATGTTTTTCTAGAACTCTCTCACTTTTTGATGATCCAGAGGATGTTGGCAATTTAATCTCTGGTTCCTCTGCCTTTTCTAAGTCTAGCTGGTACATCTGGAATTTCTCAGTTCACATAATGCTTAAGTAAACCCTAAAAGATTTTGAGCATTTCCTGACTAGCATGGGAAATGAGCACAATGGTACTGCAGTTTGAACATTTTTGGCATTTCCCTTCTTTGGAATTGGAATGAAACTTATCTGTCCAGTCCCGGTGCCTCTGCTGTTTTCCAAATTTGCTGGCATATTGGAAGCAGTACTTTCACAGCATCATCTTTTAGGATTTGAAACAGCTCAACTGGAATTCCATTACTTCCACTAGCTTTGTTTGTAGTAATGCTTCTTAAGGCCTGTTTGACTTCACACTCCAGGATGTCTGGCTCTAGGTGAGTGACCACCATAGTGGTTTTGTGGGTCATTAAGACTGTTTTGGTACAGTTCTTCTGTGTATTCCTGCCATCTCTTCTTAATCTCTTCTGCTTCGGTCAAGTCCTTACTATTTCTGTCCTTTATTGCGCCTATCTTTGCATGAAATGTTCCTTTGGTATCTCTAATTTTCTTGAGGATATCTTTAGTCTTTCCCATTCTATTTTCCTCTATCTTTGCATTGCTCACTTAAGAAGGCTTTCTTATCTCTCCTTGCTATTCTTTGGAACTCTACATTCAGTTAGGTATATTTTCCCCTTTCTCCTTTGTTTTTTGCTTCTCTTTCCTACTCAGATATTTGTAAGGCCTCCTCAGGCAAACGTTTGCCTTGTTAAATTTCTATTTTGGGGGATGATTTTGGTTACCATCTCCTATACAATATTACAAACCTCCATCCATAGTTCTTCAGGCACTCTGTATTAGATCTAATCCCTTGAATCTATTTGTCATTTCTACTGTATAATCATAAGGGATTTGATTTAGGTCACACCTGAATGACCTAGTGCTTTTCCCCACTTTCTTCAATTTAAGTATGAATTTGGCAATAAGGAGCTCATGGTCATAGCCATAGTCAGCTTCCCATCTTGTTTTTTCTGACTGGGTAGAACTTCTTTGGCTGCAAAGAATATAATCAGTCTGCTTTTGGTATTGACCATCTGGTAATGACCATGTGTAGATTTGTCTCTTGTGTTGCTGAAGAGGGTGTTTGCTATGACCAGTGCATTCTATTGGCAATAGTCTATTAGCTTTTGCCCTGCTTCATTTTGTACTCCAAGGCAAAATTTGCCTGTTACTTCAGGTATCCCTTGACTTCCTACTTTTGCATTCCAGTCCCCTATGATGAAAAAGACATCTTTTTCTTTTTTTTTTTTTTTTTTTTGGTGTTAGTTCTAAAAGTTCTTGTAGATCTTCATAGAACTGTTTGACTTCAGCTTCTTCAGTGTTAGTGGTTGGGAGCATGGGCTTGGATAACTGTGATGTTGGAATGTTTCCCTTTAAAATGAACCAAAATCATTCTGTTGTCTTTGAGATTTCACCCAAGTGCTGCATTTCAGCCTGGAAAAGGGCATGGTAACCCACTCTGGTGTGCTTGTCTGGAGACTCCCATGGAAAAAGGAGCCTGGAGGGCTATAGTCCATGGTGTCGCAGAGTCAGTCATGACTGGAGGGACTTAGCATGCACACAAGCACTGCATTTTGGACTCTTTTGTTGAGTGTGACAGTGAAAGTGTAAGTTGCTCAGTTGTATCCAACTCTTTGTGACCCCATATACTAAACAGTCTGTGGAATTCTCCAGGCCAGAATACTGGAGCGGGTAGCCTTTCCCTTCTCCAGGAGATCTTCCCAACCCAGGGACTGAACCCAGGTTTCCCACATTGCAGGCGGATTCTTTACCAGCTGAGCCACGGGGAAGCCCTGTTGACTGTGAGGGCTACTCTATTCTTTAGGGATTCTTTCCCACAGTAGTAGATATAATGGCCATCTGAATTAAATTCACCCATTCCCATCCATTTTAGTTCACTGATTCCTAAAATGTCAGTGTTCATTTAGTTTTTACACATGTTAATTATCTTTGAATTCTACTTCATAAATAAACATTGCTACATATGATAGTCTTTTGAGACCTATTATGCAACCAGCATGACTTTTCTAAGTAATCATTTGCTCCATGATATACATAATATTACGTATACATATATGGGGGTCTATATATGGACTGAGGAAACTCAAGGGAGCTGTGCTGAATTAGAATTCACTTTGTGTTTTGTTTTACTCTTGACATAAATTACAACATAAGACAGTATGCAATATGTAATGAAAATTTTGTTAACTATTAGGCTCTTGAGCTTTGGTCATTGTTACCATTTTGTATTCTGATGTGAATATTAGTATGTCTGATATAGAAGTTATAAAGTGCTTTAAAGATTTACACTGGCAGTGATAAAAATAAAAGGGCCATCAATTCTCATGTTTCAAGGCATTAGCTGCTTTCCAGATGGCTTGGTGGAAAATATACCCTGTGGTACAGTATTAGGTGCATTAACTAGGTTTTATGTTTGTTTTTTTTTTTAAGTTAGCAATGGTGACTTAGAACAAAATAGTCAAATAAATGACTTTATTGTGCTTTACCAATTCCAACAGACAGTTTTCAGTTTGTATAACATCAGAAATCAAACACATCTCACATTTCTATAGCTTTCACAAAGTACATGAAATTATTGCCGCTTATGAGATATTGAACATTTTTTCCTTTTTCAACACCTTTTAACAGATAATTATCACTTTTATTGTAAAATTTGTGGGTAAAATATTCATTTACTTCTCTAATATTAAGTGCTGAATATTTTTGAAGGATATTAAGAAAGAGAGGAATTTGATGTGTTCTGATAAGTCCATAAGTCAAAAATGCAGTATTGATTGGATTTCAATGACTATATTCTATTGAAAATTCAATTATTGAACTAAGAATTTAAAGTCTTAAACTTTAAAAAATGAGTACAGAGATAGATTCTTTCTTCTTAAAATTTGGCATACATCACAGCTACCTGAAAATTTCTTTAAAATAGAGTATCCTTTCTAGGATTTCAGAGTCATTAATGCTTATCATAACATCAAGCTTTTAATATTTTATGTAATGCTAAAAATAAGTGTGATGTGTATTTGGACAGTATTCCAAAATTACAAGTAATACTTCTATTATATTTTTGAGTTAAAAAGTTCAACATATTTGAAATTGTAGTTCATCTTTTAATAAATTTAAAGATAATATTTTAATAGCATTGGGTTAATAGATGAATATATCTTCTATATAGTTAAATCTTTATTTCCTCTCAGTCATTTTATAGTTTTCAATGCAGATTTTTTTCAAAATCTGATTATTCTTAAGCATTTTATATTTGAACAGTTATTTTAAATGCATTATTTTAATATTTTCCCCATTGATTCCTGAGAGAAATGAAAATGCAATTGATTCTGTTTCAGTTCAGTTCAGTTGCGTAGTCGTGTCTGACTCTTTGCAACCCCATGAATTGCAGCACACCAGGCCTCCCTATCCGTCACCAACTCCTGGAGTTCACTCAGACTCACATCCATCGAGTCAGTGATGCCATCCAGCCGTCTCATCCTCTGTTGTCCCCTTGTCCTCCTGCCCCCAGTACCTGCCAGCATCAGAGTCTTTTCCAATGAGTCAACTCTTCACATGAGGTGGCCAAAGTACTGGAGTTTCAGCTTTAGCATCATTCCTTCCAAAGAATACCCAGGGCTGATTTCCTTTAGAATGGGCTGGTTGGATCTCCTTGCAGTCCAAGGGACTCTCAAGAGTCTTCTCCAACACCACAGTTCAAAAGCATTCAGTGCTCAGCTTTCTTTGTAGTCCAACTCTCACATCCATACATGACCACAGGAAAAACCATAGCCTTGACTAGATGGACCTTTGTCGGCAAAGTAATGTCTCTGCTTTTGAATATGCTATCTAGGTTGGTCATAACTTTTCTTCCAAGGAGTAAGCGTCTTTTAATTTCATGGCTGCAGTCACCATCTGCAGTGATTTTGGAGCCCCAAAAAATAAAGTCTGACACTGTTTCCAGTGTTTACTCCAGAGTAAATCATAAAAATGTGTACCAGGTAATATTTATAAGAAATTTCTTTGCAGTACTCTGCACAATTCCAAAAAATGCAAATACATGAAACAACAGTCTACTTTAAATAGGCTAAGTAAAGCAAGATGTTGAAGCTGATACTCCAATAATTTGGCCACCTCATGCGAAGAGTTGACTCATTGGAAAAGACCCTGATGCTGGGAGGGATTGGGGGCAGGAGGAGAAGGGGATGACAGAGGATGAGATGGCTGGATGGCATCACTGACTCAATGGACATGAGTTTGAGTGAACTCCGGGAGTTGGTGATGGACAGGGAGGCCTGGCGTGCTGCGATTCATGGGGTTGCAAAGAGTCAGACGTGACTGAGCAACTGAACTGAACTGAAAGCATGATATTCATGTATTGAAAATAAATGATGATTATATGCCACATCTTAAATTAAAACATACATGAGAATGAAGAAAAGCTAGTTCTTAAAGACTACATATATTATATAATTCTATATAATTTAAAAATCAAACACTACTTTTTTTAGATGAAATGACTTTTTAACATTATGTAAATAGCAAGGACCGATTTGATTTAATTGTTACCAAGGAGGGGAGACAAAATAATTGAATAGATGAGAAAAATACTGGTTTGGTAATACCAGTATTTAATATTTATTAACTGCTGTACTAAGTATATATTTAAATACTATATGTAAATATTTAAGTATTTTATTTAAATGTGCAAATATTAAATGTATTTCAAATACTGTATTAAGTATTTAATATTTAAAATGGAGATACTTAATAGGTACTTATTATATTCTTCATCCAAATCATTGAAAATAAAAAATGGTACATTATATACATAGGTAAAATATGTTTTACACTATTGATATTTTGTTCAGTAACTGATTCAATAAAATATGTCAATATTTATTATTAATATTAATATGACAGGAAGTATTCTAGATTGTGTTTTGTACAGCAGAGGGGGGAAGAACAAAAATATATATATACCCTCCTTTCACGAAGGTTATGTTTTCATAGGTGCAGCTAGACTTCATAATTGAGCAAATAACTATGAAACACAAAGACAGGGGTTATTAAAAAAAAATACAGTTTGTCATCTGTGGTGAGAGGCAGAGATCAAGGGGCAGAGAAGATAAAATCAGACGCATATTTATGGACATGATGTTATCAAGGGCATGGGTATAAGTGCTAGCATTAAGGGATTTGAAGGCCGTCATGTGCTTGAAAATGTTACTGACTATGTGGGGTAACTATTGAAGCTCTCAGCTTGACACCACCATAAATGAGATGCGAGGGGGTGGGCCTAGCACACCAGGGTCAAAGACAGATGCAGGGAAGGTTAAGTAAGTAAGTTTCTAAAGGGTAAGTAAGAAAAGAATGGATTCAATTTGGAAGAGAATGAAAATGTTTAATAAATTATAGGTCCCATTACATTTGAATATTTATTGGAATTGGGATATTAGAGGTAGAATATTCAACAGACATATGGCTGTGTTCCAGAAAGTGGCATTTAAATAGAGATAATGTCATTAGAAATAATAGGTTTTTCATATATCATCACATAAATGAGTAGCTGAGATGGTGTACAGGATAAAAAGTCAAGGTGATAGAAGAATAGGCTGCTGAAAGGATCTGATGTGGTGGTACTGAAATAATAAATTATGTAAGAAGAGAGGGTGAATTCAGGTGTTAAAATCTTCAATCAATATAAAGGAAGCGACCTGTAATTCCAGAGAGCTGAAGGCCTTGAGACCCACAGAAAACTATATGCAAGTGGCTCTGAGGAGCCTGGAGAATATATGCTCAATCTCAAGGTTCCTGGGAGTGGAGCTTGGTAACAACAACCCACTCTGTACACACACAAACATACGCAATTGGGAGAGTTGTGACTTTACACATATTAATCTCTGAACAGTGGGGTCATGTTCATCAGCATGCTTTGAGTAAGAAAGAAGGTGAAGAGAACACTCAGGGTGGGGTTCATTATATACAGGCCTTTTCACATAATTGGGTTCTGTTCACAGGAACACAGTAAAAGAGTTTCTAGGAATTAATCAGTTCAGTCGCTCAGTCGTGTCCAATTCTTTGCGACCCCATGAATCCCAGCACACTAGGCCTCCCTGTCCATCACAAACTCCCGGAGTTTACCCAAACTTATGTCCATTGAGTCAGTGATGCCATCCAGCCATCTTATCCTCTGTCATTCCCATCTCCTCCTGCCTTCAATCTTTCCCAACATAAGGGTCTTTTCAAATGAGTCAGCTCTTTGAATCAGGTGGCCAAAATACCGGAGTTTCAGCTTCAACATCAGTCCTTCCAATAAACATCCAGGATTGATTTCCTTTAGGATGGACTGGTTGGATCTCCTTGCAGTCCAAGGGACTCTCAAGAGTCTTCTCCAACACCACAGTTCAAAAACATCAACTCTTCAGTGCTCAGCTTTCTTTATAGTCCAACTCTCACATCCGTACATGACCACTGGAGAAACCATATCTTTGACTAGATGGACCTTTGTTGACAAAGTAATGTCTCTGCTTCTTAATATGCTGTCTAGGTTGGTCATAACTTTCCTTCCAAGGAGTAAGTGTCTTTTAATTTCATGGCTGCAGTCACCATTTGTAGTGATTTTGGAGCCCAGAAAAATAGCCACTGTTTCCACTGTTTGCCCTTCTATTTGACATGAAGTGATGGGAGCAGATACCATGATCTTAGTTTTCTGAATGTTCAGCTTTAAGCCAACTTTTTCACTCTCTTCTTGCACTTTCATCAAGAGAATTTTTAGTTCCTCTTCACTTTCTGCCAAGGGTGGTGTCATCTATATATCTGGGGTTATTGATATTTCTCCTGGCAATCTTGATTCCAGCTTGCGCTTCCTCCAGCGAGGCATTTCTCATGATGTATTCTGCATATAAGTTAAATAAGCAGGGTGACAATATACAGCCTTGACATACTCCTTTTCCTATTGGAACCAGTCTGTTGTTCCATGTCCAGTTCTAACTGTTGCTTCCTGACCTGCATACAGGTTTTTCAAGAGGCAGGTCAGGTGGTCTGGTATTCCCATCTCTTTCAGAATTTTCCACAGTTTATTGTGATCCACACAGTCAAAGCCTTTGGCATAATCAATAAAGCAGAAATAGATGTTTGTCTAGAACTTTCTTGCTTTTTCAATGATCCAGCGGATGTTGGCAATTTGATCTCTGGTTCCTCTGCCTTTCCTAAAACCAGCTTGAACATCTGGAAGTTCATGGTTCATGTATTGCTGAAGCCTGGCTTGGAGAATTTTGAGCATTACTTTCCTAGCATGTGAGATGAGTGCAGTTGTGCGATAGTTTGAACGTTCTTTGGCATTGCCTTTCTTTGGGATTGGAATGAAAACTGACCTTTTCCAGTCCTGTGGCCACTGCTGAATTTTCCAAATTTGCTTGCATATTGAGTGCAGCACTTTCACAACATCATCACTTAGGATTTGAAATAGCTCCACTGGCATTCCATTACCTCCACTAGCTTTATTCGTAGTGATGCTTCCTAAGGCACAGTTGACTTCCCATTCCAGGATGTCTGGCTCTAGGTGAGTGATCACATCATTGTGATTATCTGGATCATGAAGATCTTTTTTGTATAGTTCTTCTGTGTATTCTTTCCACCTCTTCTTAATATCTTCTGCTTCTGTTAGGTACACACCATTTCTGTCCTTTATCGAGCCCATCTTTGCATGAAATGTTCCCTTGGTATCTCTAATTTTCTTAAAGAGATCTCTAGTCTTTCCCATTCTGTATTTTCTTCTTTTCTTTGCACTGATTGCTGAGGAAGGCTTTATTATCTCTCCTTGCTATTCTTTGGAACTCTGCATTCAAATGGGTGTATCTTTCCTTTTCTCCTTTGCTTTTCACTTCTTTTCACAGCTATTTGTAAGGCCTCCTCAGACAGCCATTTTGCTGTTTTGAATTTCTTTTCCATGGGCATGGTCTTGATCCCTGTCTCCTGTACAAGGTCACGAACCTCCATCCATAGTTCATCAGGCACTCTATCAGATCTCGTCCCTTAAATCTATTTCTCACTTACACTGTATAGTCATGAGGGATTTCATTTAGGTCATACCTGAGTCGTCTAGTGGTTTTACCCACTTTCTTCCATTGAAGTCTGAATTTGGCAATAAGGAATTCTGATCTGAGCTATAGTCAGCTCCTGGTCTTATTTTTGCTGACTGTATAGAGCTTCTCCATTTTTGGCTGCAAAGAATATAATCAACCTGATTTCAGTGTTGACCCTCTGGTGATTTCCATGTGTAGAGTCTTCTGTTGTGTTGTTGGGAGAGGGTGTTTGCTATGACCAGTGCATTCTCTTGGCAAAACTCTATTAGTCTTTGCCCTGATTAATTCTGTACTCCAAGGCCAAATTTGCCTTTTACTCCAAGTATCTCTTGACTTCCTACTTTTGCATTCCTGTCCCCTATAATGAAAAGGACATCTTTTGGCGGTGTTAGTTCTAAAAGATCTTGTAGGTCTTCATAGAACCATTCAACTTCAGCTTCTTCAGCATTACTGGTCTGGCATAGACTTGGTTTACCATGATATTGAATGATTTGCCTTGGAAACTAACAGAGATCATTCTGTCAGTTTTGAGATTTCATCCAAGTACTACATTTTGGGCTCTTTTCTAGGAGTATGAGATTGTAAAATCTGCTCATATTTTTTATCCATTTCAAATCTGGATTCTTTTGAGTTTGGAGAGTTATTTTTATATCCCAGATACAATTTCTGTGTTAGATAGTTTATAAATAGATTATCTTAGACTTAAGCTTTCCTTTTAACTTTTTTTTTGTTTTTTGATATTGTCTGTTAGCTTTTTAAAGTAATTTTGTATGATAATGTGTGAAACATATGGGTTTTTTTTTTTTTTGCCAGATTTTCAATAGCTCTAGAATCTTTTGTTGAAAGGGTTATCTTTCCTCCATTGAATTACTTTGCACCTTTGTCAGAAGTCATTTAGAGATTTTAATGTGGCCAGATTTAGAGTTCTCTGTTCTGTTTGATTGATCTGCATGTCTGTTACTGCACCAGTATCATTGATGTCTGTAGTTGTATAGTAAGATTCAATATTGGGAAGAATAATTTCTCCCTCCTTATTCTTTCTCATGATTGTTTTAAATGTACTGGGGCCTGTAACTTACTGTATAAATTTTGGAACAAGTTTGTTTGTGTCTACATGAAACATTCCTTATTTGTTTGTTTGTTTATTTTTAATAGGAATTGTGTTAATCCTGTATTGCAATGCGACGAGATTTGAATCTTTGAGTTTTCCTTTACATAAACATTATGTGTCTTTCAATTTCATTGGGCATTAAAACCCCTTTTATGATCATTTAGTAATTTTAAACACACAAACCATACTCCTGTTCTATTTTTACCTGTGTTCCATTTTCCTTGGAGCAACTATAAATGACATTGTGCTTTTAATTTTAGTTATCATGTATTTGCTATTTTTATATAGACACAACTGATTTTTCTGATTCTGCATCCTGCTACCTTGCTGGACTCATTTATTTGTTCTACAAATATTTTTTCCCCATCCTGAACTCTCAACACTGGGGGAGTAACCGAAATTACTCCGGGGGAAGTGATTGAATCACTCCGGGGGGCGGGGGCAACAGAGAGTGCTCCGGGGGGAGCTTTTGCTCTGAAGAACTTAACTTCGAATAGCCTGTTCGGGCGCCGCTTGCCAGGGTCTAGCCCTGGTGGATCCAGGGTAATTCGAAGGTGGGGCGGAATCGGCATCTTGGAAAAAACTTATTTAATTACAGATATAGAGGGAGATTAGAAACAGGTAGTGTAGTAGAAAAAGAGGCTGAATAACTGGTTTATGTGGAATACTAATCACCACCTACGTAGGCCACAGGCATCTTTCCCTTCTCCCGAGGGAGAGGAGGCACTGAGGCCTCCCTGGTCCAATCTTAGAAGCCCCGGCAAAGTCAGTAGGCTTGGTGCATACCCTCGTACCAGATGGGAATTCAGCCAGGAAAACGGGGAGCGAGAAACAAACGACACAGGGGAATCAGTCTTTCCAGAAACTGACCCAGTTTCTTTATTTTTCAGGTTTGTTTATATACCTTTTTGTTATACATAGGGATGAATACAGAGTCACGTGGGGGTCAGCAGACCTGACCCTTGTCACAATCAGGTGCTTCATATAAAATTATACAAAGGTCTTATGAGTTTCATCATCTTCTGGCCATGAGGTCTGCTGACATTCTATGGCCCTTTCTGATACCGGTCAGTTAACCAGAAAACTTATTTTTCCAGAGGTGATTTTTTCTTAAATCAGGCGCCACCCTCCAAATAAAGTTGCATTCCTATAGGGTGAGGGTGTAGTGAGTTACAATCAAGAAAGAAATTTACTTAACCTAAGGTTTAACATGATTAATTTTAAAGGTTAATACTTATTTCTCCTATATGCTAGTTATATTCATTATAAGGGCAGGAATATGGAGATTTAGCAGCAAATATTGGCTCAACAAATGTAAACCCTTCACCAATGTTCCCCTTAAGATCTATTTTGTCTTAAGATAGTGATAAATTTACATTTTTGCATAGCAAGGACACAGTGATTTATAACAAAGTACAGTGGTCTATTACAAAAGAGAAGATTCATTAACTCATAAAGTCTAATATTGCTAACATCAAAAAACTACCATATTTCCTTTTCTATATTCCAAATACATTGATTAATATATTCCCAGGTGCCTAAGGATATGGAGGCCTGATGGCAATCATTGACTCATCAATGATAAAAGCCCTACGCTAATACTCCAAACTCTCTGTGCTGTTTATGGTTGAGGGGTTGTCACACAAGCTAGTCTGTCAGCAGAGAGGTTTGACCTGAGACATCCTTGTCACACCCAGGGCAGGGAATTAGCAGTAATTATTGGCATGACAAATGAAGAAAAAACCCGTCACCAATATAATTCCTAATCAACCCACTATACTATACTAATGATCTTCTAACTTCTCAAAAGAGTCTGAATTTAGAAAGTTTTAAAACATCCCATGCCTCTCACAGTTGGGAGGCTGTAAACAATCACATGCAGCCGGACGAGCCTGATCAGGCAGGCCAGAGAATCTTCAGAGTTCATAAGTTGAAACACTCTTGTCACACCCAGGAATTTTTATTAACTGGAGCTGCAAGTTAACTCCTTCTATGAGAAAAATGGTTATGGAGGAGAGTTCCCCGTAAAGTACTCTGGTTTTGGGGGTAGATGCTCGGGAACAGGGGGTTTCCTGAGGCTTGATCATGCCTTTGCGTATGCCAAGCTTCCTTCCTCATGACCTTTGCCATGGGCGGAGTTCCTCATGCTGGCTCCCAACAGTGGTGGTTGTAATTTCCTTGAGATTTTCTATGTAGACTATCATTTCATCTTCAAAAATAGGCAACTTTACTTTTCTCTTTTCCAAATTTTTCTGCCCTTTAATTGTTCACTTTGCCATATTACATCGAATAGCAGTATGAGACCAAACATTCTTGCCCTTTTCCTAATCTTCAGAACAAAATGTCTTCCCTCATTAAATAAGATGTTAGCTATAAGTTTGTTGTTTGCTTTAAGATTCTCTTTATCAAATTCTGGTGATATTTCTAATTTACTGAGAACTTTTATCAATGGACCTTGGATTTTTTTTTTATGATATTTTTCTCTGATTGTATGATTTTTTAAATTTATAAGCAAGGTGAAAAGACAGCCTTCTGAATGGGAGAAAATAATAGCAAATGAAGCAACTGACAAACAACTAATCTCAAAAATATACAAGCAACTTATGCAGCTCAACTCCAGAAAAATAAACGACCCAATCAAAAAATGGGCCAAAGAACTAAATAGGCATTTCTCTAAAGAAGACATACGGATGGCTAACAAAGACATGAAAAGATGCTCAACGTCACTCATTATTAGAGAAATGCAAATCAAGACCACAATGAAGTACCATTTCACACCAGTCAGAATGCCTGCGATCCAAAAGTCTACAAGCAGTAAATGCTGGAGAGGGTGTGGAGAAAAGGGAACCCTCTTACACTGTTGGTGGGAATGCAAACTAGTACAGCCACTATGGAGAACAGTGTGGAGATTCCTTAAACAATTGCAAATTGAACTGCCTTATGACCTAGCAATCCCACTGCTAGGCATACACACTGAGGAAACCAGAATAGAAAGAGACACATGTACCCCAGTGTTCATCACAGCACTGTTTATAATAGCCAGGACATGGAAACAACCTAGATGTCCATCAGCAGATGAATGGATAAGAAAGCTGTGGTACATATACACAATGGAGTGTTACTCAGCCGTTAAAAAGAATACATTTGAATCAGTTCTGATGAGATGGATGAAACTGGAGCCGATTATACAGAGTGAAGCAAGCCAGAAAGAAAAACACTAATACAGTATACTAACACATATATATGGAATTTAGAGAGACGGTAAGGATAACCCTGTATGTGAGAGAGCAAAAGAGACACAGATGTATAGAACGGACTTTTGGACTCTGAGGGAGAGGGAGTGGGTGGGATGATTTGGGAGAATGTCATTGAAACATGTATACTATCATGTAAGAAACGAATTGCATGTCTATGTCCGATGCAGGATACAGGATGCTTGGGGCTGGTGCATGGGGATGATCCAGAGAGATGATATGGGGTGGGAGGTGGGAGCGGGGTTCAGGATTGGGAACTCATATACACTTGTGGTGGATTCATGTCAATGTATGGCAAAACCAATACAGTATTGTAAAGTAAAATAAAGTAAAAATAAAAATTTTTAAAAAAGATAATAAAAAAATTATAGTGGATTACATTGATTAATCTTTGAATGTTGAAGCAGCCTTGCATACCCAGGTTTTATTCTAGCTCCTAGGAAACATGCTAAGGTATTAGGGAGTCAACACTTCAGTTCTATAAAAATTTGACCAGTCATTAGCAATAAGCAAAGATTTTCAGTAGTGATAATTGCCTTGAATATAGGGCAGAGAAATAGAATAGGGAATAAACTGAGTCAGTGGCTAGGCAAGGAGGGTCTACAGACAGTTGCATGTGAAATTTGACCTTCATGACTCAAAGGAGGAGAGTTAAAGGGTGTGATAAAAGTTCGTATCCATCCTGGCTAAGATGCAGCTGCACTATAGACTTAATGGAGCATCACTGTGTGTTAATGAGGTACCAGTGACCAGAGTTTTTCAATTTTAACATAAATTAGAAACGGATTTTTATAGGGAAACTCAGAATTTTTAAATGTTGCCAATGAAGTTCAAATTGGAATCAAGACTGCCTACCTACTCAATTCAGTGCAAATGCAACACATTTTTAAGTTAAATCCCTCAGGCCTCTAGTGTGCAATGTCTCTGATAGATCATCTTTGTATGTATTTCAACCATATACAGAATTCATTTGCTTCATTAAAGAAATGGGAATTCTTTAAACCCCATAAGTCCAGTGAATATTTAGTGTCTTAATCCACCAGTTTGTCATCTCTATTCTAGATCATTAAATTTTTCCTTCTACCATTCTTTAGAGTTCATATTGTTTAATTGAAGAAGTGGGAATTCTTAAAGTCCAGAGGTCCAGTGACTATTTACTGCCTGGTGATTTATATCATTTTATTCTATAGATTTTATAGGTTCACTTGTTACGGTCTATGATAAATATGGTTTGTCTGAGCTGTAGTTCTAGGATAAGCATCAGGTTGGGAGCCCCTGAAACAATTAAAGCACCTCTCATATTTTTTAATGACTACAGGGATCTCATTATTCTGATTTTACTGAAGGAGTGCAAATAGATGAAAACTTTGGATATCATTTTCATCTTTCCTAATTATGTTTTGGAGTTTTAAAAATGTACATCCTAAATCATTATAATTTTAGACATTAGTCTTATTACACTGCTGTGTCACAAAATCTGAATTATTTTCTTGTTTCATTGATTTAGCAATGACAATAAATGTCAAGGAATAAATAGCAATTGGAATATAAACACTAAAGCATTTTTTAAGGTAAAGCTTATAGCCATACCTAAAATAGTACTTTGAAAATCTAAAAGCAAACACAAATTGTATTTTCTAATTAAAGAAACAAATAATAATTGATTTCAGTATATTTTACATACCTTAATCAACATTCCTAATTCTTATTTGGATCTGATATTATTATCTACATATAAGTGTATGAGGATAACTTTTATCTAGAGAACAACTGTATTATTTACTTGCTAAATCTGTTTTGTCCCACTGACTACTTTTTGTGTGAAAAATTCTGCCATTATAATTTCATGTAGTACAGACTTTCTACAACTAAGAAGTTCTTTGGATAATAACAGATGCATTTAGGGACGCTCAGAGATTTGAAAAAGGTCATATATACCCTTGCAGATTAATAGTTGTATCAGTAGTTTTCTAGAAATCACCTGTTTACGTACTTTCTTTTCTTCTGATTAACAATCTCCCCCAATATAACAATCCACAAAAATAAGAGAACAAATAAATCATAGTGCAATGGAGAAATCTCTGGAATTGTGTGCTGCATTTTTTAAAAATTTGAGTCAGATTCATGCGCAATGTAAATTTTTAGAAACATGTTTTCATTATGTAAAGATAAAAGACATTGAATAGCTCATTAATAACATGAAGTAGCTACCTAATAGAAAAACATCATTGATACTTTTGATACTTCTATAAACTTGATAACTACTAACATTAGTATTAACATTTAATATCTGTGCAAATTTTTTAATTTTAAAAAAACAATTTAAAAATATTTCATGCTTTTTGACACTTATAGAAAACAAACAACTACTGTTGTATTGAATTTAGTCATTTTATAAACTAATTTACTGAAAATAATACTTGTTTTGTTTGTATGTGAATGATTTCTTTCTTGGAAATTAACAATAGTCTTAAAAAAAAGATATATGTAACTTATCTTTTTTTTTGTGAACGACTCCTTGTAAGTATAGATATAGATAAACTTAAAGGGGTCTGTCCTTGGATTTCCATGAATGACTCGACGCTTGTGAAGACGACTCTAGTCACATTTAAATCGGTGTAACTAAGAAACAACTTAGATATTAACGACAGACCTTCTATCTAGAGGTAGTGTATTTGGGTCAAGACTTTCCGTTCAGATGTGTATTACACGTGTTGAGGAAACAATGACGGACCCTACGAGTGCTTTCGAAGAAAAGGACAGTGACGGTTACCCTCCACCGGTCTTACGAACGAGGGACCCCCTGTTTTAAATGACCGTCAAGAAGTGTGTCTTATGATCTTATATTGAACCACGACAGGAAAGGAGAGTAAACGTCGTATTCTACGACAGTTTACTTTTGTAATGTTGAACATTCTTCTATTAAGTTATTTGTTTTTTAATGTTAAAAGTAGTAGAACTTCCCGTTGGTCCCTTGTTTTGATTTATTGACGGAACCAGAGTAAACGAAGGTCTCCCTTTGACTTTTTGTCTCCGGTTCGTTCAGACTTGAAAAAGTGCATTCTCTTTTCTGTAAAAACTCTTTCCTTCCATTTCTTCAATAAAAACTTCAATTCGATATCTAAGTTTTCCCGTCTATAGACTCACTCGTATTCTTCACAAGAACGGTCCTATCTTAGGGATTCGAAAATAAAGAAAAGTCACGCCAATATGGGACATATCATCCTTAATGTCGTTTACTTTTCTAGAATGTGAAACAGTTAGTCTAATTTACCCCTGTAAAGTATACTCTTCTCTCTTCACAGAAAACTTTAGGTTCCCGTTCTCACGTCATGATCTCAAATGTCACTCTGAACTGTCAAAGATCCATAGTGAGAATAAAGAGAGGAAGAGACACCTGGTCAAAAGAAGTGAAGGTTCGGGTGTATTAATTTTTTTTTTTTTTCACCGGGTGTAAAGGACGTAAAATGGTTAACCGTAATCGGTTTGTCTGTACTGAGGAAGAAGTTGAGATGTAAAGTCAAGAATCTCTGTTCGAAGACTAATCGACGAAGCCAGTAACCGGATTAGTGGACCATCTGTCTCGTCCCAATTTCCAGTACCAGTGTAACACCTTTTGTGGACGGTCCTTGAACAATAACACTCGATCCCTCCCCACCCCCTCCCGTCCATTTCATACAGTGAGACACGACCCTTCTACAGAGTCATCGGTAGATGGTATTTGGGTCACCTTTCGGTTCTGTAACCTCATCCTCGTAACAAGTTAAAAAACAATACCAACAATTTAGTTCGTTAAATATGTCAATCCAACTACTTCGGTTCTTCTCATAAATAAACATGGACATTGAAATTTTTTTAAAATTGACCTCCTATTGACGAAGTGTTACAACACAACCAAAGACAGTATATTGTTACACCTAGTCGGTATACTTTCTTTTCTTTCTTTCACTTCAGCGAGTCAATACGGTCTGAGAAACACTGGGGTACCTGTCATCGGACGTGGTTCGAGGAAGTAGGTACCCTAAAAGTTCCGTTCCCATGACCTCACCCAACGGTAAAGGAAGAGGTCCCTTAGAAGGGGTGGGTCCCTAGCTTGGGTCCAGAGAACGTAATGTCTGTCTGTGAAATGGCAGACTCGATGGAACGGAGGGAGAAATGGGAGGGAGGGTGGGGACGGTAAGGTGGGGAGATCCAGTAGTGTCTCAGGACCCGACTCGAACGACACAACATGTCGTCGAAGGGTGATCGAGCGACAAAATGTGTACCATCTCACATATGCAGGCACAATGACAAACTTAAACGGATGGGAGAGGAAGGAGAGGACACAGGCGTTCAGACAGTAGAGACAGACACGGAGACGTTTATAAAGGATGGGACGTTTATCAAAGTAGTCATAGCAAAAAGATCTAAGGTGTATACAAACAATTATAATACCACAAACAAGAAGAGAAAGACTGAAATGACACATACTGTCTGAGATCCAAGTAGGACATAAACGTTGAAAAATAGAACTGTAAAGTAAATAAAATAAGATCGTACTCTTTTTAATAAGAGTCCATCTAAAAGATCAAAAACTATAAGTCTAGAGGTCCAGTGGATCTTTTGACTGAATCAACATATTTCTTAGATATGTCCTTTCATGTTGTACACTCCAATTTTAGAGATATCAGTGATAAGGATATAAAAAACTTCAGAAGACTGTCTCTAGAAAGAAGGAGTGAGTTAGAAGACCCATAGTGCATACATTTTCATTCACTGTTTTAAAATGGTTTGGAGCAGTAACTGGTACCCAACGAGATTGAGACGAAAGAACGGGACCTTTCAACTCTACCTGTTGTCTTATTCGTTAGAATACCAGACTAGGTTTACGAAAAACTATTCAGGGTCAGTGATGATTCGATGTAGTAAGGGAAAGAAGTCCCGATTAAACCCCAAAGGAAAATTAAAAGTAACTCATTTCTGTCGTATAACTTTTCGTCTCTGTAATGAAACGGTTGTTTCCAGACAGATCAGTTCCGATACCAAAAAGGTCACTAGTACACACCTACACTCTCAACCTGACACTTCTTTCGACTCACGGCTTCTTAACTACGAAAACTTGACACCACAACCTCTTCTGAGAACTCTCAGGGAACCTAACGTTTCTCTAGGTCGGTCAGGTAAGACTTCCTCTAGTCGGGACCCACAAGAAACCTTCCTTACTACGATTTCCACGTTGAGGTCATGAAACCGGTGGAGTACACTTCTCAACTGAGTAACCTTTTCTGAGACTACGACCCTCCCTAACCCCCGTCCTCCTTCTCTCCTACTGTCTCCCACTCTACCGACCTACCGTAGTGAGCTACCTACACTCAGACTCACTTGAGGCCCAGTACAACTACCTGTCCCCCCGGACCGCAGGACGCTAAGTACCCCAGCGTTTCTCAACCTATACTGACTCGCTGACTTGACCTGACTTGACTTTCTACGAAGACGAAGGGTCCACCACGATCACCATTTCTTCGAAGGACGGTTACGTTCTCTACATACTCTACGTCCAAGCTAGGGATCCGACCCTTCTAAGGGACTTCCTACCGTGTCGTTGGGTGAGGTCATAAGAATGGACCTTTTAGGGTACCTATCTCTTCGGACCACCGGATACCGGGTATCCCATCGTCTCACAGACTGTGATGACTTCACTGAATCGTGTGCGTGTGTTTCATTGAGTTGGTGAAGATTGGTATATAATACTCTTATATTGAACTTAGTTATTAAATCTTAATAAATTTTCAATCACTGTTTTAAAATAGTTTGGAGAATTTAAAACAAAAATAAATAAAAAGGAAATTTATTTGAAAACCTTATCAAATAAATGTCTTTATCTTTTTACGTGTTTCGATCTAATTAAAAGAGAAAATTTATACAATCAAATCTAAGACTCTCACTGTCCGACTACATTCCAGTCGATCTAAGTAAAAGTATTCATTTTGTAGAACGTAGAGTGTCAGTAAAGGGAAGGTTTTCATTAGTGACGGATCTGAAACTTATGGAAACCTGTCAAAATAGACAGCGACTTTAAATACGTCATACAAACCCACCGAAGAAAACGAGTTTTAATAGGTTCCGAATAAGTACAACAAGTACGTAAACTACTCATCTCAAATAATTAAAAGTCAAGACATATTCCAACGAATATATTTCTACTGTGTTATATAAACATGTAAGTTTACGACTACCGGAAAACACAACAACGGTAACACTCTAATAATGTTCAGTGTAAGGGTGTTCCCGAGAACGTTCACAGGAAGACACTTATATACATATTTAAATATAAACCTTATACGGTTCCGTACATTGTCGACACAGTCTCGGAGATACATTCTACTCGAAATCGGTCATATCGATTCACCAACATGGTTGTATGCAAATAGATGTCGTTTGGTACTTTCAAGGGTATCGAGAGGTGCCAAGGTTGTTTACGGTAATAACCATGAATTTCGAAACAGTTAAGACCATAAACTATGACCTAAAATAAACGAACAGAAACTACTAACTACTCCTCTACTCTTGTAAAAATGTATAATTGATACTACACGGTCGAGTCCCTAAAATAGCTCAAAAGATAACCCAAGAGAAGATAACGACCAACAGGTTTATCGAGAATTATTCTAACAGTCAATATTCGAAACGATCTACCGAAAAGTATTCCACAAGGACATGAATAATTGGACAAATAAGTTACTTAACATGGTGAACAAGGGAATGGATGGGATAAGGTATAACTACTGAAACTCCCTATAACATGTAAACAGGAAGGACAAGGTAAGAGATGGGAGAAAGTGGGAGGAGAACAAACCCTTTCGGGAGAAGTATTTGCAAAACAGTCTATACATGTACGACACTGAACTGAAGACTGAGAGGATTACCGTAGAGAACTACACACACACGAGTCGGCGATTCAACATAGGTTGAGAAACGTCGGGGTATCTGACATCGAACGGTCCGAAGAGACAGGTATCCTAAGAGATCCGTTGTTAAGACTTCACCGAACGGTAAAGGTGGAGGTCCCCTAGAAGGACTGGGTCCCTAACTTAGACGTAGAGGCCGTAACCGTCCGCCTGAGAATTGGTGACTCGGTAAACCCTTCAGGATAGAGAAGTACTTATATCACGAATTAAAATTATATCAGGTTAAATAGTATCAAAATAAAGATAATAAAAAGACATAGGACAAATTGTTTGGAAAGGATGGGGTTCTAGTACTTCTACAAAAGAAAAGACAAAATGAAAAGTGTAAATCCAAATATGAGGTGAACGTGTACTATACTCAACCCTTATTTCTAAAAAGACACCAATAGATTGACTAACTAATAGCTATCTTTTGTAGTAAATAGGAAACGAGAATTCAGTGGAAACAGTTTCTAATTCACTATTAGATACACGTCTAGATAAATACTCGAAAACAAGACCAAGTATAAAAAAAAGAAGAAGCATGGTCATTCATGGTGTGATAGGATTAGAAATAGTGTAATGTTTTAATCATACGAAAGAGTGTAAAACAAGAAGGACGAATTAAAGGTCTTCTTACCTCTATGGTCAAGAAAACAATAGTTTCAGATCGAATTAAGGTAACAGGAGTCTCTTGTATATTACTTACTAAATTGAAGAAAACCTAAAAAAAATACTAGATTGTCCTCAGTCTTAACTATTTATAAACATCAATTTCCCTTACAAATGAGGACATGACAATAAAAATAAAAATGGTACAACACATACATAGTTAATCTAGTTTAAACTTTTTTCGAAAATTAAGTAAAAAACAAAAGAAAATAGAAAAAACAAGATAAATAGATAAGGAAAAAAAAAAAAACTTAAACTATTAGTTTATGGATCACATTCCGGCCTGGGGTCCCCGGTACTACCCGACGGGGAGGAGAGGGAGGGCGGCCACCCCCTTCAGGGATTGCCTTCCTCGGAGGGTCTAGGACCCCTGGTTACTGTCGTGTGAAGCGGTCGATTTCGGTGGGGTGGGGTCGGTGCATCTTCCTGGACAGTCGTGCACTGCGGAGCCGGACCTCTGGATAGGTTTGAGGGCAGGTAAATCGGACTGGTAGGGAGAGTTGCTTGCATATTTTTAGTGGGGGTTGTACTAGGCCCGCGCCTGAAGGAGCTGGACGGAGCAAACCCAGGCCCTTGGGGCGGTCCCTCGCGAAGCGGTAATTTTTCGGACAATCTGTGAGAAAACCACAGGACCAGAAAATGGATTGTAAACCGCGGTACCGGGGACCCCAGGCCGGAATGTGGATCAAGGAATCCCTTTACCCACTATGGGAACTGAATCAGTTTCCTAAGTGTATCTACACTCCGAAGGGTCCACCGAGTAACCATTCATTAGACGGACGGTCCGTCCTCTGTACCCAAACTAAGGACCCACCCCTTTGAGGGTACCCCTTCCTTTACTGTTGGGTGTGGTCATAAGAACGGACCCTTTAAGGTACCTGTCTCCGCGGACGACCCGATGTCCGGTACCCTGACGTTTCTCAGTCTGTACTGACTCGTTGACTTATGAGTACGTAGTTCTTTATGGTAATTCTCTTAATCTTCGGTTCAGTGTCGTACGTACATAGATTACTTTATAAACACTTTATCTGCAAGGGTTTGTTCTCCTCCCACTTTCTCCCTCCTCTAACCTCGTCCTTCCTGTTTACATGTCGTAGGGAGTTTCAGTAGTTATATTTTATCCCATCCTGTTGTACCAAAAATTCTTATTCTGTAATGATTGAAATTCATATACTGCCGATGCGGTTCGCCTCAGACTTTTCTTTACTAACGGGACATCTATGACCATTCGGAATTGGGGGGTTATAAGGTCCCAGGGGAAGAGTCAAATGTCCGGGCTTTCCGACGTTCGGGAGTCTTTTCGACCACTTTAGACTCTCCTGCCCCGAATCGGTTTGTCCACTCAGTGTTCCACCATAGTGTTATTTGACACCTTTTAAGACTTTCTCTACCCTTATGGTCTGGTGGATTGGACGGAGAACTCTTTAGACATACGTCCAGTCCTTCGTTGTCAATCTTGACCTGTACCTTGTTGTCTGACCAAGGTTTATCCTTTTCCTCATGTAGTTCCGACATATAACAGTGGGACGAATAAATTGAATATACGTCTCAAGTAGTACTCTTTGCGACCTGACCTTCTTTGTGTTCGACCTTAGTTCTAACGACCCTCTTTATAGTTAGTGGAGTCTATACGTCTACTGTGGTGGGAATACCGTCTTTCACTTCTCCTTGATTTTTCAGAGAACTACTTTCACTTTCTCCTCTCACTTTTTCAACCGAATTTCGAGTTGTAAGTCTTTTGCTTCTAGTACCGTGGCCCAGGGTAGTGAAGTACCCTTTATCTACCCCTTTGTCACCTTTGTCACAGTCTGAACTGAAAACCCCCGAGATTTTAGTGACGTCTACCACTGACGTCGGTACTTTAATTTTTTACGAATGAGGAACCTTCTTTTCAATACTGGTTGGATCTATCATATAAGTTTTCGTCTCTGATGAAACGGTTGATTCCAGGTAGATCAGTTCTGATACCAAAAAGGTCATCAGTACATACCTGCACTCTCAACCTGACACTTCTTCCGACTCACGGTTTCTTAACTACGAAAACTTGTCACCACAACCTCTTCTGAGAACTCTCAGGGAACCTGACACTCCTCTAGGTTGGTCAGGTAAGACTTCCTCTAGTTGGGACCCTAAAGAAACCTTCCTTACTACGATTTCGACTTCGAGGTCATGAAACCGGTGGAGTACGCTTCACAACTGAGTAACCTTTTCTGAGACTACGACCCTCCCTAACCCCCGTCCTCCTCTTCCCCTGCTGGCTCCTGCTCTACCGACCTACCGCAGTGACCGAGCTACCTGTACTCAGACTCACTTGAGGCCCTCAACCACTACCTGTCCCTCCGGACCACACGACGCTAAGTACCCCAGCGTTTCTCAGTCTGTGCTGACTCGTTGACTTGACTTGACTTTATATATATATATACAAACATATACGTATAGATACAAAAAGGGGTCTTCAGTAAGAGGGATGTAATACTTTGAAGACAGTTGTTTTAACTAATTTCGATCTGTTAAGATAGGACAGAGAAAATAATTCTCTTTCTGATAAAGTTTGTGTTTTAGTTTATTAACATACCAAAAGATATCAAACATACATCGAAAATCTCCATAGTAATCGAACTTATTCTCATTTCTCCGTTATTTAACTAACGGTTTCTGGTTCTTCATAGTTCCTGATTCACGTCTGAGAGGGTTTATGTACAGTATCCCTGTAGGGTAGAGGTCCACCTGAGGTCGTTCCTTAAAGAGGGAGACCACGACCGACAGGTTTATCGGGAATCATTCAGGAATAGGTAATATTCGAAACGATCTAGAGAAAAGTATTGTACCAGGGTATAAACAATTGGACAAATAAGTTACTTATCATGGAGAACGAGGAAACCCGAAGGGACCATTACGATCACCATTTCTTGGACGGACAGTTACGTCCTCTGAACTTCTCTGTACCCAAGTCAGGGACCCAACCCTTCTAAGGGACCTCTTCCTGTACCGTTGGGTAAGGTCATAAGAACGGATCTCTTAGGGTACCTGTCTTCTCGGATGTCAGGTATCCGACCGTTTTTCAGTGTGTACTGACTTTATTGTCGTGTGTGCGTACTTGTGTGGGTGGGACACGAGAGAACGGATAGGATAAGATATAACTTCTGAAACTCCTTACAACACGTAAACAGGAAGGTCAACATAAGAGGTGGACAGAGGTGGGAGGAGACTCCAGGTGTACGACTGGACATATCTGACGTAGTCACAGAAGTGTACCGATTACTTGGTCCATTCATTTGGTCTAATCCCCAAGGGAGGGAAGGTCGAGAGGTTTTGACGTGTAATCACTCTTTTTATTTGTATCAAAAACATTGGTGATTGAAAACCTCACCAAATGATAAGAGATATCCAGTGACATGGTGAAAGGATGAACGATGTAAATGTGAGACCAGAGTTAAGAGTATACAAATGGAAGACATATTTCACTCTTATGTAGGACCGACGCCCAGGACTGGATACTTTGGTGTATTTCGAAGTCCGATTTATTAGGACCCTTTGGGGTCGAGACCAGAAGGGTCCCAGTCTATACTCCTATTTTGTTCTCGTTTTCTACAGCCGGTCCTCTAGGTCCCACTTCGTCTAGGTTCGAACTCCTGGTCCCGTTCTGATCGTCGAGTCTATATCCTACCAAACATCCAAACAAACCATACATAAGTCATGTACATACTACAACTCACGTCGACGAATTTCCTCAACCCGTCCCGTCAGTCCTCGTTCCACACTCTGATTCAACCGCCACCACACAAACACGACTGGAGTTCGGTACCGGACTAAGACTTCATACCTTCTTTAAGAGGTTGTATTAAAAGAATAGAACTGGATGTAAACACGAGGTTGTCGACAAATTTTTAGACGGTCAGAGGTTTTATTTGCTACAACAATTACCTTTAACGTCGATAAGGCTAAGGAGTTGTCTTGGTTTCAACACGGAAATTTTCGTTACGTGTAGGGAATGACAGTCGGATAAACGAATTTTAGAATTAGTGTCAAGAAATGCCACCTGTCGTTTACCGTGTACACTGGACAACTGACTATAATTGGAACACAAAATACAGTAGTGGTGTTTTATGAGACGACTTATGACCACCGTTCACTTTCCGTCTGTGTCACAAATAGTCGATGATGTATACTTAGTACTGATTGTTGTTCATACTTATATTATCTTTAATAGATATCTTAATTTAACACCCTTTTCTCAAGTAGAAGGAAACTGTTAAAATATGACGGACGGTCGTATACCAGGGAATTGATGGGATATACAAACCCCTTGTTATTGAACTTCACAGTAATTTTTTTTGATTACAGAATTCACTACTTATTGAGGTTTTTATATAATTTTTCTATTCACTACTTATTGAGGTTTTTATATAATTTTTCTATTTCCCTCTTCTTGTCTTCTTTCAATTACAAGGAACATTAAACTGTCAGTCCGTGTTACAACCGAAGATTTAAAGGTGACTTTCGAAATAAGGAGCCTATCTTTAAACCGACAAAACTTCTACTACCTGTTACTCTTCGTACTCAGTCACAGTTGTTCGGTGTACACTGGAGATACGGTGTATCAGTTCTCACTCCTTTCCTGTGTCTCTTTTCCTTTCTCTCTTTTGACTTTGTCTGTACCCTGAAGGGACCACCAGGTCACCAGTTCTTAGATGGAATCTTACGTCCCCGTACCCAAACTAGGGACTAACTCCTCGATTCTAGAATGTATTCATTCATTCACTTTCAACGAGTCATCACAGACTGAGAAACGCTGGGGTACCTGACATCGGACGGTCCGAAGAGACAGGTCCCTTAAGAGGTCCGTTCTTATGACCTCACCCACCGGTAAGGGAAAAGGTCCCCTAGAAGGGTTGAGTCCCTAGCTCGGGTCTAGAAGACGTAACGTCCGTCTCAGAAGATGGGTAGACTCGATGGTCCCCTCGACTTCTAGGATGTACGATGTCCCGTCAATTCGGGTATGTATCGTTGATCTTTCAGGCTAACTGTATTGATTTTGGGTTGTGTCGGTTTCCTTCCTTCTTTCTTTCTCTTCCTTTACTTTTCTCTTTCGTTCTCTTGTCGACCTAGGATGGGAAACTCTATACGTAACACTTCCGGACCTTTTACCATACTCACAAAAGTGGGTTTCAGTACCCAAACTTAGACTAGAGTGGAAAATGGGAAATTTATTGGAACCTTTTCAGTGAAAATTGGGACACTGGACTCGAGACATGGACGGCTCGTCCTGATTACCAACTATTATCCTTTCTACGTGTTTCTCGTGACGGGCTGGAGTTTACACCCAACTTATTTATAACCGAAGAAAGAAGAGAAAGGGGTACAAACAAAAGAGATTTGAAGAAAGACTTCTCCCCTTTTTGTTTACTTAGTTCTACTGGTCACAAAAATCGTCTCCAAGGACTTTCTTGTATAACGGGTCTAGAGAGACCAACGTGTTTCAACGGTACCTTTGAAACACGGTGATCTCTAGACCCTTATAGAAAAGAAGACTCTTCTTACACTCTTTCAGAGACCTTCCCTCCCACCTAGTAGGAAAGTCACCGGAGTCCTCGGACGACTAAGGTTCTAAACTAGGTAGTTCAACTCTACTGAACCAAAGAGTCTGTCGAGTCTCTAAACGGATTAAAGACAAAGTGTAACCCTGTACAGTTAACTCGAATTCTCACATCTGTTTCTAAAAAGACGAGGGTACATAACATGTCTCAAGGATTCAGAGTATCAAGTCATAACTTTGTGTCAAGTGATCCCTGATTACAAAGATTAGTCGGTTAAAGAGTCGACGAAGAGAAACTAACGTTTCAGACCTATAGTTCCACTAACAATTATTCCGAGAGACAACATCTCTAAGTTAGAAAGAAATCCTCATCTCCGACATAAAGTAGGATTTTTACACCTTCTCGGTCTCCTAAAATTTAGAACACCTCTCAATAAAAGGTAGTAATCACCGGATGAACGGGACTCCCATCTCTCTGAAGAACGTCAGGACACTGAGGTTCCAAGATTAGACCTCAAGGGGTACAGTTCATGTCGTAGGGAGTTGGGGACCAGTGTTGAGTGGAAACGCAACGACAGAGGGGTTGATTCGACATTCGAAAAACTTACAGTTTTTGTACTAAACAAAAGTTATTAATAGGGGAAGGTATATACTACTCACGAACATTTAAAAATAACAACAACAAGTCAACGATTCTGTACATGTTGAGACGTTAGGGTACTTGGTGTCGTGAGGTCCGAAGGGACAGAAAATGATAGAGGACCTCAAACGAGTTTCAGTACAGGTAACTCAGCTACTACGATAGATTGGTAGAGTAGGAGACGGTGGGGGAAGAGGAAAACGGAAGTTAGAAACGGTCTTAGAGGTACTCAGTCGAAAAACATAGTCAACCGGTTTAATAACCTCGAAGTCGTAGGTAAGAAGGTCACTTATAAGTCCTAACTAAAGGAAATCCTGTCTGACCAAACTAGAGGAACGTCAGATTCCCTAAGAGTTCTCGGAAGAGGTTGTGGTGTTAAACTTTCGTAGTTAAGAAACCGAGAGTCGAAATAAATACCAGGTTAAAAGTGTAGGGATGTTCTGATGGCCTTTTTGGCATTGAAACTGATATGCCTCGAAACAACCGTTTTACTACAGAGACGAAAATTATGCGACAGACCAAAACAGTATCGAGAGGAAGGTTCTCGTTTGTAGAAAATTTTTGCACATTCCCTTATTGTAATTCCACGGTAAAATAAATGTGACTAGAAGAGCTAGAAGTGCTCTTCGATAATGGACACCTTTAATCTGAACACTCATTTTGTTCTCCTCGAACATGGTTTTTCTCTCTTCACCTAAGAAAAGAGGAAACCTTTCCTTTTTCTCTTCCCCTCGACTAAAACAACCAGTAAATAATACAAGGTCTGTTCCATGATCCTTAAAGTCTACCCAGTAAGTAAGTAGGAGGTTATTATGATCTTTATATGTCGTCTTTTATCTCTAGTCTAACTTTTATATCTAATTTTTATCCATATTTACCTAGAAAGAAACTCAGAGACCTTGTACTATCAAGAAGTAAGTCTTACCGGACTATAATGTACCCGACCCAATGGATTCGACCTGAACTACATACATCTGGAATGCAGGGTCCACACTGAGGTCAGTAACGGTCTTCTCTCGGAACGAGTGAGGTGAAGCTCTACTTTTGACCCAGTCCAACGACTTTCACATGTCCTAAGTGTGGGACCAATAAGTACTGGATTTCCTGAAAAAGAAAAGAAATGTGGGAAATTAGAGGAATGTCGGGTTGCCTCTTCCACCCCTAATATAACCTTTTTCCGATTGTATATATAAAAGAGACAGTACACTGATCACTGGTTTAGATTCATTCTTTGGTTTTCCTTAAGTAGACGTCCTCGACTCCCTGTATCATCATACGTAATCTGTACTTTACGGTATCCGTTGTAGGCAAGAAAAGAAACGAAGGGAACCACACATAAAAAGTTTCTGGTCGTCGGGACTCTTGTCCAACGTGACTTATGAAATATCTTAATCTTTTTTTTTAGAGTCTATGCTATAACTAGTCAACAGTGTCAGTCGAAAATTACGGCACATATGAAAATGTGTCCACATTACAAGTCATGACCCGTATTATACAGATGCAGTAATATTCCGTTACTGGGTCTTTCTTTAGTCCGACCGAAACGTTAATCTACCAGGGTCTAAGTACCTCGTAACGTCTGCGAATGATTCAGGTACTGATGCTTGTTTTATTACTTCTTTACAGTCGATAAGGTGTCTCATTGACCCTTCTACTTCACTCTATTGAAGACACTTTATTGGACCGATCCGTTACATTAAATACGAAAAGGAAAAAAAAAAAAAAAAAAACCAAAGAAAAATAAGAGGAAAGTCTGACTCTTAAAACTACCTTAACTATTTAGTCAAGACAAGTTTGACACCTGAACACACCAGAGTCCAATCTTACGGGTTCTATCGACCTGTTTTTCTCCTTCTTAGTTATGGTATGTTGAATACCGGAGTCTACTTACTTTTGTCACACGGACCTACAACGACGGAAGATATTCACCTTAACTAAGCCATTCGTTGAAATTAATTTCCTTTTTCCCAAAGAGAGAGAGAAAAAAGGGGTGTCTCAATTTTAGTCCCTTAGATAAAAGTTCCCTTCTTCCTCTCGTATAGTCGCCTTTATCTGTTCTCTGACTTGTCTCTTTGTTTTTATGTCTCTTATTATTTAAACACAAAACTCAAAAGGGTATGCACTCTTAACGAGTAAACCTTCCCGGCCTATGACGGTCGTGTCCACCACATTCCACAGGGACTGTTCGTGTCAAGAATATAGTGTCCGAACTAAAGTTGGGAACGGGTGGTTTCCGGGTCTTAAAGTATGGGTTCCCAGGAGGGTTCCGAGTGAGAAGGACGAGACACCAAAACTCCTGTAGACGTACTTTCATGGCTGAAACGGAGGACACCGAAATAGTGATGAGGTTCAGTGTCCTATCACCATCGGTACCGTTGTGGAAGTCACAACGATTGGACCCCATCGTTTGAGAGTCCATCCTTTACTCTCTGTCTGTGTATAACTCGGTTTTCTTAAACTTCCGTTTTTACTGAAGTTTGTATGGTGGGAGAGTTGAGGTCTGGAACCATCAACTGTTTAGTCGTCGTTCCTCCTTCTCTCCTCCTTTGTCACGAATAATTCGTAGAGAACCCGCGGTCTATGAGACGATCCCCGAACGGATCTAAAAAAAAAAGTTTGAAATTTGAAAAATGAAACATAACCCCCATATCGACTAATTGTTACGACACCATCAAAGTCCACTTGTCACTTCCCTGAGTCGGTACGTACATCAAGACTTTTATTAGGTTACTCCTGTCACACTAATAATTGGAGGTACTTAATACGTATTCATCTTCATTGTCCAACAAACCAGTGAACGGGTTCACATGTTCAACCCCTTCACAGTCTACACTTTAACCGAGGTCGAGACAGTACAAGAAGGGGGTGACACTTCAAACCAAATGTTGAAAACTTGTAAGACGGACACTGTAAAGTTGAAGTAACTGGGGAGTGAGCGGGTGGGAACTCACCACTCGAGAAGGAGGACTACACAAGAATCCTCGAGCAGAGTTTTTGATTTCATAGCATCGGTCTGATTCAATTACAGGGTCTTCCTTAGGTTCTGGGGATGAACCAGGAAGTTATTTATAGATTCCCGTAGAAGCAGGTTAATGTGGTCAAATTTTTTTTAAGCCGGAGGGACCACCGAGTCACCATTTCTTAGGCGGACGGTTAAGTCCTCTACACCCAAACTAAGGAACCCAGTCCTTATAGGGGACCTTGTCCTTTACCGTTGGGTGCGTCCATAGGCATGGACCCTTTAGGGTACCTGTCTCCTCGGACCACCCGATGTCAGGTACCCCAGTGTTTCTTAACCTGTACTGAATCGCTGATTTGATGTTGTTGTTGTGGGGTTTAGTGGGGAATATATACTCGTTTCCTTTATCCTTGAGTTCTCTAATTCTATCTGCAATAATCGGTTCTACGGTCTGAAAATTAATGACTCAGTCGTAGACCGAAGTCGAACCATTCCTAGGAGACACGTGACCCTGTCGTCAGGTGGTGTTCTTGGGTTTGTTTTTGTATTTTCCCTCCCCACACCACTTAGATGAAAGAGTAGAAGGAGAAAGAATGATTTTACCATTTTAAGTCATAGACCTCTGGAGATCTAACTTTGAGACCAGATACTCTACCCCGATATCCTGTACAAATAGAAGGAGCAACACAACGAGACATAGGGGAATACAAAAATACTAGTAATACGTAATAAAAATGTTACCGTCTCTTTTCAATATAAAATTTTCTTCTTTTATAAAGATCATTTTATTTTATGTCATGTACGTATCATTTTACGAGTCCTTTGGTCGACGCACTAAACGGAGTCAAATTTGCCTGTGGTCCTTAACTGACCATAAAGATTACTCAACCAGGACTCTAGGAATGGTCGCAACTAGGAATGGTCAGTAGTCACGTTAAAGTATACTAAATCAAAGTCCCCGACGTTACTATTTCATACTGAGACCTTGGACGACGTAAGTTATAGAGATGGGTACCTTGGGTATATCCCCGTCGACTCTAAAGAGATGAGTAGTGAAGGTTTTGTGGACAAGAACACGTACTGTTTCGGGTCCTGACTTCCATGAAGGACAAAGACTCCGGTCAACCCTCTAATAAACTTTGTCTATTCACTGTTGTACCCCGAGGTCATCTCCTTCTCTTTTTTCGTGAGTGATATACGACGAAGGTAAGTGGTGCCGAGACAACGACACACAAGTCCTTAGTTTACGGTGTTATAATTCGAGAGAGATAGAAGTACTTCCCGAAGGGACCACCACGTCTCCAATTTCGCAGACGGACGTTACACCCTCTGGACCCAAGCTAGGGGTTTGTTCCCCAACACTATGGTCACTACAAACAGATTTCGGGGTCGGTAAGACGAATTCTTTGAAGATGATTTGTTTTTTCTTCCTCTTACCCTTTAGTAAGTACTCTTCGTCATTACCTTATAGTAGTTCGTAAATCGACACGAATTATAAACGGATATATAACACTAAAGTCAGGATGAGTCAAGTCAGCGAGACAACACAGACTGAGACGATGGGGTACCTGACGTCGTACGGTCCGAAGGGACAGGTAGTGGTTGAGGACCTCGAACGAACATCAGTACAGGTAGCTTAACCATTACCGTAGGTTGGTAGAGTAGGAGACAACAGGGGAAGAGGAGGGTGGAAGTCAGAAAGGGTCGTAGTCCCAGAAAAGGTCACTCAGTCAAGAAACGTAGTCCACCGGTTTCATAACCTCGAAGCCGAAGTAGTAGTCAGAAAGGTTACATATAAGTCCTAACTAAAGGAAATCCTAACTGACCAACCTAGAGGAACATCAGGTTTCCTGAGTTCTCAGGTTGTGGTGTCAAGTTTTCGTAGTCAAGAAGTCAGTCACGAGTGGAAAGAAATAGAACACTAGAGTCAGGATGAATCATGTCCGTTAATAAAGACTAAAATTTTAAGAAAGAATTATAAAGTGGAGAAGGTGACAGACATATTCGGATACAATAAAAATAGGACTACAGACTATGACCCGTACTCCAATAAATTTTCGATTTCAGTATTCGTAACTAAATTTTTACATAAAATTTGGGAAGAAGTGGAAGTAACCGAAACACACGAGGAGACACTGAACAGACCAAGGACCCAAAGACTGAGGAAGGAGTGTGGTCGTCCCGAGGTATCGTTACGAGGTTCTTATAAGTGGTTATCGTGACCGGAACATCTCGATATCGGACCTCTAACGGTACGACACAGGTGGAGGGGAGTTAGTAAAAGAGAAGGAACACAGGTGGGTACTGAGAACGACTGAGAGGTATGAACTATACTTCTGTTTATGTAATCGTAAAGGGATTTCATTTATGAAAGATCAATTAAAGGAGAGTGAAACCTCAGACACCTTAGTCTTATAATTCTTTCACAAAGTCAAATCAAGTCAGTTAGTCAGCACAGGTTGGGAAACGCTGGGGTACTAAGCGTAGTGCGGTCCGGAGGGACAGGTAGTGGTAGAGGGTCTCAAGTGAGTCTGAGTGCAGGTAGCTCAGGTACTACGGTAGGTCGGTAGAGTAGGAGACAACAGGGGAAGAAGAGGACGGGGGTTAGGGAGGATCATAGTCTCAGAAAAGGTTACTCAGTCGAGAAGCGTACTCTACCGGTTTCATGACCTCGAAGTCGAAATCGTAGTAAGGAAGGTTTCTTTAGGGTCCCGACTAGTGGAAGTCTTACCTGACCAACCTAGAGGAACGTCGGGTTCCCTGAGAGTTCTCAGAAGCGGTTGTGTGTCAAGTTTTCGTAGTTAAAAACCGCGAGTCAGAAGAAGTGTCAGGTTGAGAGGGTAAGTATGTACTGGTGTCCTTTTTGGTATCGGAACTGATCTGCCTGGAATCAACCGTTTCATTACAGAGACGAAAACTTATATAATAGATCCAACCAGTAATGAAAAGAAGGTTCCTCATTCACAGCAAATTAAAGTACCGACGTTAGTGGTAGACGTCACTAAAACCCCGGGGGGTTTTATTTCAGACTGTGACAAAGGTCACAAAGGGGTAGATAAAGGGTCCTTCACTACCCTGGCCTACGGTACTAGAAGCAAAAGACTTACAACTCGAAATTCGGTCGAAAAAGTGAGAGGAGAAAGTGAAAGTAGTTCTCCGAAAAATCGAGGAGAAGTGAAAGACGGTATTCCCAATCAATCTTTCTCAAAACTCCCTTAATAAATCTCCAGCCTTAGAGGGTAGATGTCAGTTTCGGGACACTATTCCACCCTTCCCATCCCTTTGTATCCCATGTCTATTAGTCTAGTTTTAGGTCGACAGACTCGACCAGAGTGTGTCACCCCTGAAACCTCCGTCGTTGTCTTTTGTTAACCATATGTACGGTCACTGTCTAAAGTCTTTATAAGACGACAGAGAAACCCGACGTCCGTTTTATTGTAGACTAGTCAGTCGGTATATGAAGAGTCCCTCGAACACAGTTAATAACGAAATAACGTAGAATCGAAGATTAATTGGGAAATCACACGAGACCTTTACCTAGACCCTGGTCAAAAGGAAACGACCATTCCTGTCACGATTAAAACTATCATGTCTCGCGACGTCTCAGTAAAGTCCCCTTTCTTTCCTCAAAACGAGACACCGGGGTCACGTGAACAACCGTCCGAGGACGTCTTACACACCCCAAGGAGACCCAGGTCGAGGATAGTGTAGGTTTTAAGGGGTCGACACCCACATCAAAGAAATCGTAGGACCGGAACGTCATGTTGTCGTTTGTCGTCGTGGACCACCCGTCGTCAAAGAGACTCCACAAAGAGTTCGTCAAAACTTCCTCTCGGAGATTACTCGTGGACGGATACTTGTTGAAAGACCTTTCAAGGTCTCCCACCTTAAGATCGGTCGAGAACGTATCCAGTGGTGTCCTGAACAGACGGAAAGTCACTCGACACCGACACGAAAGGGTTGTTTCTCTCTTCACCCTAGGAAAATAAGAAACGAGAGAGGGTAAACTTCTATTTACGAATAAACAGAAATAAGTAAAATTATTAATTTATATAAATTTAATATAATAAATTAATAAATATAAGTTAATAAATAATTTATTATAGAAATAAATTAAGTTTTACATTTGTTTACCTTGTTATAATTGTACTTAAATTATAAAAGACGGAACCCTAGTTCTGTACCGGTAAAGGAAAACCCTTTTTTTAGTCGTCTCTACCTACTCTCTTATCTTAGAATCTCGGAGACTCGGTCTTCCTCTATTAGATCAGGTCATTGAGACAAACCATTACTCCTTGACTTACTTTACGCAAGTGTTCACTCACGTCATCTACTCCAGTTCAGGAGTTTTGAATAGTATCACGGGAAAACCCTTAAATAAATTTAAGGGACCGACAAAGATTGTACGTTGGTCCTAATCCTTGGTATCCAGATCTATCTTTTAAGTTTGGTATGTCTTCTCCTCCTATAATTTTCCTAAAGGTGCATAGAGTAAATGAAGGTCAGATCAGAGATGCAGAAAGACTGAAGAAATATATTAAGTAGAAGAGATCCAGAGTGACTAGTCCTCTATCGGAGACCTTTTTAAGAATATCACTACGTAAACTATTATAAACCACATATGGACCAGTAAAATTTAGTAATCTTGAGGTCGGGGGTTCGGGGACGAGTGTCAGACACCTGAGTGTTTCACTGGGGTAATTGAGGATAGGAGTGGAAGTGACACTAACAACGACAACAACTCAGTGGGTCAACACGGACTAACAAACACTGGGGTACATTACGTCGTGTGATCCGGAGGGACAAGGAGTGGTAGAAAACCTCAGACGGGTGTAAGTACAAGTAACGTAACCGTTACTGTAGGTCGGTAGAGTAGGAGACTACGGGAAAAGAAGAGTGACACTAATTGTTGAAAAAGAGGAACCAACGGGGTTTCGAGTAGTATCACGGAGACTATTAAAGTGACTGTAGAGTAAGAACCGATATGGATACAGAAGACAATACCGGAGTACCGAGTTCACGTAACTATAAAAAGACCGTCTAGAACCAAACTGGGGTCATCAGAGATGACTTGACCCCTTTTACACCTACCACAATTCAAAGAAATAAACCTTTAAGTAGGGGTTTGAGGTTTTGAGTCTAAAAGTAAACTAAGGTACGAGTGACGTATTTACCGGGTCTAAAAACTTGAAGTTTAAAATCGTTTTAAATTTTCTATGAGAATCAAACTGTACACCATAGTTATAAACTGACCACTTAAGTTCCATAATTCTTTCTTTACGATAAATTATAATAGTAGAAAAGTATTCTCTTTTCTATAAACTAGAAGTCTCACATCTTTCCCATACTATAACTTTACTTCTGATGGAGAATTTCAATTATTTTAAATGAAATATTTTGAATTAGTATATTATTAAAAAGGGATTAAAGGTACGTCGTATAGTGTTTACCTGAAACCAGGTATCGATTCCAAACCTTCCGTTATGACACTTAAAGATCCTTTGGGATCTCTGAACCCAATCTTCTAATGAATCTTTTATTAGAGTACATATAGATGTGTTATCACGAAATATTAAGTGAGAAAATACTAGGGGGCAGTTCCTTGGAGTCAAATCAACCCCTGAAGGGTACTTGTTCTCACAAGACATGTGAGGGAGTCACAATTTCTACCAGTCTGAAAGAGTCAAATAACCCTGTGCAAAATCAAAGTTGGAAACCAACATTCCTTTTCCAGTGGAAATAGAAAGGGTTTTCTCCTGTAACTAAAATTCATTTATACACCTGACTTTGACCATAACTGGATCTTTAGTATTTAAGACAAATAAGGATATGAGAGTGAGTACTAGAGACACGTATTTTTTTAATACTCTAGTCTTTTTTACAACTTGTACTTTTATTTTTTAATAAATGAACTTTATAAACGATGTCTCTTTCAGGTCGAAAGTCTTCTTAGTCTGTGGCACTCATTTTACATCTCACTCTAAGATCTCCTTTTCTTTCGATGTCCATCAGACTAGTAACCATCCTTTTGTGTCCAACGGAGAATCTCATTTGGATGTACCCCACCGTGTACGGATATCTATGGTCATAACATTCGTAAACTCTATTTCAACAAAAGTAATCTCTTAGCCTGTGTATATTCTTATCCCCGAGTTCCGTTACAAATAAACCCCCTTATCATCATTTATCTCGTAAGAACATAAAACTCCAAATAAAGACTTACGTTTCAAAAAAAAAAAAAAAAATTACTAACATGATTTATCATTTGTAAAAAGGGTATACCTTCGTCCCGTTCTACAGTTAAAATGAAAAATTAGAAAGTTAATATCTAGAGGGATTGACACTTGATGAAAACGGTCAAAAAGAAGAAAGTCTAAAGACATTCTTTTGATACTAACTGTGGTAAGTAAAGTAACACAGTTCAGTCCCTAGTGACAAGTCAGATAGTCGAATAACGGGACCCTACTTCACGAGTAGGAAACGAGTTTATCGCATTTAGCACCTGTGGTACCCAGTGTATCTCATCTTTCTCTTCGGAAAATTACTCACGTCCATGTAAGAAAGTCTTCCCTCACACCCGTACTTTCATTATGTTTGTTGCCCAAAATAATGTCACCAGAATCGGGAACAACAGTCGGAGTTTGAGTAAGTCTGAATTTATTAGGTACTCTAAGTAATATAGGAGTTCGTTTGTCTTTTAAATAATTGGATGAGACGATCGGACACACCCGTAAAGGTCTTGGGGTTCCCCCATTACCACTTCCTCTATTCCCGACCTTTAGATCGAATCTATATGTAGTATCCTGTTTTCATCTAAATGAACTGGAAAATATAGTGTCTTGGAACAAAAAATTTGAAAAATAATTCCATATCAACGGAATGTTATAACACAATCAAAAACGAAATGTTGTTTCACTTAGTCGGCAGTCAAGTCAAGTCAGTGAGTCAGTACAGACTGAGAAACGATGGGGTACCTGACGTCGTACGGTCCGAAGGGACAGGTAGTGGTTAAGGACCTCGAACGAGTTTGTATACAGACAGCTCAACCACTACGGTAGGTTGGTAGAGTAGGAGACAGTAGGGAAAGAGGAGAACGGAAGTCAGAAAAGGTTGTAGTCCCAGAAAAAATTACTCAGTTGGGAAACGTAGTCCACCAGGTTCATAACCTTGCAGTCGAAGTTTAGTCAGGAATGTTACTTATTAAGTTCTAACTAAAGGAAGTCCTAACTGACCAAACTAGAACGTCAGGTTCCCTGAGAGTTCCTAGAAGAGGTTGTGGTGTCAAGTTTTCGTAGCTGGTCGGAATAAATACTAGGTCAAGAATGTAGGTATGTACTGATAACCTTTTTGGTATTGAAACTGATCTGCTTGGAAACAACTGTTTCATTACAGAGACGAAAAATTATACGACAGATCCAACCAGTATCGAAAAGAAGGTTCCTCGTTCACAGAAAATTAAAGTACCGAAGTGAGTGGTAGACGTCACTAAACCCTCGGGTTCTTTTATTTCAGACAGTGACAAAGGTAACAAAAGGGTAGATAAACGGTACTTCACTTCCTTGGTCTACGGTACTAGAAACAAGAAACTTACAACTCAAAATTCGGTGAAAAAGCGAGAGGAGAAAGTGAAAGTAGTTCTCCAAGAAATCAAGAAGAAGTGAAAGACGGAATTCCCACCACAATAGACACATAGACTCCAATAACTATAAAGAGGGCCCCTAGAACTAAGGTCGAAAACGAAGTAGGTCGGGTCGCAAAGAGTACTACATGAGACGTATCTTCAATTTATTCGGACCACTGTTATACGTATGTATATAGGAGAACCTGGAGGGAGGGGTAGAGGGGGATAGGGTGGGTAGGTCCAGTGGAATTAAGAAAAAAGAATTTCTTTAAAATGCATTGGATACATCACCAACCATAAAGAACTTTATTTATGTACTTCCTAGATCCATTTACTCTAAAAGTTTCACATATATTTAACTCTTCCTACCCGATTACTACACTATAGACAATGAGTATAGAATTATACTCAACAACTTTTGTATAAAAATACGAAAAGATTAATCCTATTGTAAACAAAATACTTCGTGGTGTTGTTTTCGAGACGACATATCTGTGGAAGCCATTTAAGACTTTGACCAACGGTATTTCAGAGTGGCTACCTTAAACATTCGGGAAAACAAAATCTTAAAATACTTCAAGTCTCTTCGTTCGTGATTTTGAAAAAAAATACTCAAAAACAGTCACTACTTCTTTCTTTTAACGACAGTACAATGGTTATTATATTACTTTCAGTACCGGGTTTTCACAACTGACATTACCTTTTTTTTCATATCATATCAATGTTTTTTATTTTATTTTGGTACTCTAACTGTTACTTCCTTCTACACAAAGTCGGGGTCGTACATAAACCTATCTACACATTTGAACGTACTTTGTAAATAGGAGAAACCCAAAGGTAAAACGTTTGTAACCTTTGTCTTTATTTGTTTTTGAGAAAGTATGACTTGTGGGAAATACTTCTTATAAGGATAGAAAAGCCTTTTCTCTCTTTTCCTTTTTCAAGTATTTTATCCGTTTCTGTCTTTTAATAGTTTACTATTTAACCTCTTATTTTCTATCTTCGTTTTCCTTTCCCTTTTAATTTTCATCTTCCTTGTGTCTGAAATATGTAAACACTGAAAGGGGTCTATGGTTCATTCATATTTTCGGGTCCCGGTCTTCCCTCCTACCTCTAGTTCCGAAGTATAAGTATTCGAAACACTCACGTTGGTTTAAGGTGACTACGGGGACTTTGGAACCGGGGAATAAATATTTTATTTTCATCATCAACTTTACTAAATATTCTATGGAAGGACTAAATACTGAATAGAAATATATTAACATTTCACCTTCATAAAGTAAAATGAGTGAAATTCGACGGTCTATGGTTGAGACGGGGACGGTATGACTATACGTTTAATTGGGTTTTACGAAAGCACCGTATTAATACGTATACGAAAGTCTATGGGAAGTTATGGACGTACGTGAGAGTGAGTAATTATTTTATACTTTAGACGTTAAAGACATTAATGAGACAAACAAATTCACTCCTTTCGTAAACGATTCTTGTGTGACGGACCTGGACTTGTAGTCCACTTGAGACACCCGTCGGGGAATCGAGTAGGACTGGTTTCGATGTCGGAACGGGATCGACAAGGACCGAATTCGTCATTTCTTTTACGTCACCTTAGTGTACCGAAACCTCTGAAACGGTATACATCCCAGCGCTAAGTACCCCAGCGTTTCTCAGCCTGTGTTGACTCGCTGACTTGACTTGACTTGACTTGACTCCCAGGGGGAGTAACAAAGACCACGGACCCTGTCCGTTCGTCTGACGTAATCGTCGTTTCGACTCTGTCGTGAAGCCGTGAGTGTCTGCTTAGATTGAGACGGAGGTCGTTTGTAGACGGGACGACAAATCAAAATACCCCCAATGGTGGAAACACACCGTTATGACAACTTTATAGATTGTTCCAGGAATATATCATTGTTCCACCTTACCTCACCCTCGAATATAATTCCTTTCACTGGTCCAAAATTCGAGTCCGTTAGTGAGTTCACTTCCCTGGACTTGACTAGAGATCCAGAGACTTCGATTGGAGAGAGAAGTAGATATTTCACCTTTAATCTCATTATTTACGAGTCAAACGAAGATCTTAAAAACATCAGAGTTTTAGAGGGATCTCCCGTTTTACCTTCACCTGAATCTGACGTAGAAGTAAAAGTTTACCAAGTCTGTCTTGTTTGCCGAGTTGTTAGGTCAGGGCCACCCGTGATCTTTACAATTGTATCACAACTGTGTAATAAAAGGAGAAGAGAGGTATACAAGTGAAAAAAGTAAAGTCACGAGGAAATACACAGGGGTTGGGGTGTGAGTGAGAAGACCTTAAAGATAACGGAATTCCGGTCTTTGTCCATACCGATTCACACTTACTACGGATCCTATGAACTGGACGGGTCGTAACAGGACTACTATTGTCGAGTACAAGTGACTCCAGGTGGGACCCGGACAGTAACACCATAAATACACCTACCAGTAGAATAGATTAGTATAAGAGTAAGGGTACTCATCACTCACATCATCAGAGTTGAACTATTTAAATATCTATCCTTGTGAACGGGTGTTAGTGTTCACGGACTGTTATAGGGTCTTGAGAGAAGTAACGAAAGAATAAGTGAAGATAAAAAGTGGAGGTGTCAATATCGAGGAGTGAGACATAAGGTAGAAGTGATGTAAAAGAAGTAATAAGACCTAACTATTGTAGATGTCTGAAGAGAACCGAAGAATCAGTGACCGAAGGAGAATCCGGAACTGAGGTAAGAAAGGAGAATAAATGTCTAGGGCATTTCAGAACCTATCTTTTGGTTAACTAAGGTCGGAATCTTCGTACTTTAGATAGTCGGTTCAAACACGTAAAACAGAGAGGTTAATTTTGAAATTGAAATAACGGATTAGTCCTTATTGATAGTCAAGAACTCCCGAGTCACGTATCGTCCTTCAAAAGACTCTCGTGAATTGGATGTAGTAAAGTACGTCTATAATACTATTTGGGAATTTATTCTAAGGCAATAAAATGTCTTCGAGAATTTAGCATTATGTCGTTCACTTACTGTCTCAGTCTTAGGATTAATTCCAGATAAACTATGGAAAGATTTATATTGGAAATATCATAACTATACAATTGAAATTAGTACAAATAAGACTAACTATTAAGTGAGATATAGTACCAACGGACTAAAATAAAACCTAAGGTTGATCTCAACTTCGGTTGGTATTTCGACTAAAACAAACAACTTTAGAATGGGAAGAGTGAATTATGGAAGTACGATTAGGGAGGTGGATATGTTTAATTGATGATTTTTAGAGTCAAGGATTTTCCGGGATTGTAGTTCTTGTTGACGAAGGATTATCAGATGTTATATTTACAGTAAAAGAACTGTCATTGAGATGCACCGACCGTATTTTCAGTTACTATGACTGAAAACCGTATTATACTATACAAAGATAAGGTCATGGATAATCCTCACCCCCTTGTTATATACTATTAGTAAACAATCCTACGAAGATTTTCAATCTTCGTAGAAAGCAGTGTCAAACTCAATCAACGAGGACGATGACGATACGTATGACACTACAGGGCAGTGGATGTCCAACTCTGAAGGTCACAAAGACAGTGGTAGTTGGGTCACTCACACTATCCTTACTTAATATTTGGACAATTAAACCTCGTTCACATTAGATATACATAATGTCATACCGGCTTCTGACCTCAAAGTAAAGAAACTTGAAGCAACTTTTAAACTACTTTTACGATGTCTAAGTTCTAATTGTTTGAGGGGTTTCCCGTGTACTATCTTTTATATTCGAACTTACTTCTGAAGAATAGTCTTTTTTTTTACACTCGTTCGTCTTACACCTCATAGCATAAAATATTAAAGATAAATATAAAAACTCGGAAAATTTACACCATTGTAACCAAATATTGTAATACATTCAAAGTACACCCATTGTAATATAAAGATCAAGACATTTCTGATGTCACACGAGTGGTGGTCTTTAAATCAAAGATAGACAGTGGTATATCAACAGGGTAAAGTAGTTAAACTAGGAGAGGAGGGGTAGGAAAGGGGAGACCATCGGTGATGAATCAAGAGACATGGACGTACAAACAAAAACCTATCAAACCAACTGAGTAAACAAATAAAACGTATAAAACGTATAATCACTTTAGTATTTCATAAACAGAAACAAACTCAATAAAGATCGGTTAATAAAGATCGTTAAAGATTGATTGGTTAGACTGGTGCACCTGGTGTTGGAACAGATTGAGTTACTTTGATAATCGGTAGAACACATCCCGGTGGGTTTTGTCTACCCCGTACCACCTGTCAAGACTATTTTACACCAGGTGATTTTTTAAAGTGGAAAAAGAGTTCACGAGTGTCTTGGAAGAGGTCCTATCTAGTGTAGGACCCGGTATTTAGATTGGAACTATTTAATTTTTTTTTATCTTTAGTAAGGTTGTTTGGTAGAAAAGACTGGTATTACGTAACTAATCTACAGTTAATGTCCTCTTTTTGATAATTTTTACGGTTGTATACCTCCGACTTGTTGCGCGAAGACTTATTGGTTGTTTAGTGTCTTCTTTAGTTTTTTCTTTAGTTTTATACGTATCTTTGTTTACTTTTACTTTTGTGTTGTTGGGTTTTGGACACCCTGTGATATTTTCGTCACGATTCTCCTTTCAAGTATCGTTATGTCCGTATGGAGTTCTTTGTTCTTTTTTCAGTTTATTTATTGGATTGAGATGTGGATTTCACTAATCTTTTCCTTCTTTACCTCTTGGGGTCTCAATCATCTTCCTTTCTTTAGAATTTTTAATCCCGTCTTTATTTACGTTTTCTTTGTTTTCTCTGGTATCGTTTTTAGTTGTTTCGGTTTTCGACCAAGAAACTTTCCTATTTATTTTAACTGTTTGGTAATCGGTCTGAGTAGTTCTTCGTTTCTCTCTTTTTAGTTTAGTTATTTTAACCTTTACTTTTACCTCTCTAGTATTGTCTGTTGTGTCTTTATGTTTCCTAGTATTCTCTGATGATAGTCGTTAATATACGGTTATTTTACCTGTTGCACCTTCTTTACCTGTTTAAGAATCTTTTCATGTTGCAAGGTTTTGACTTGGTCCTTCTTTATCCTTTAGAATTCTCTGGGTAGTGTTCGTGCCTTTAACTTTGACATTAGTCTTTAGAAGGTCGTTTGTTTTCGGGTCCAGGTCTACCGAAGTGTCGACTTAAGATGGTTTTTAAAGCTCTTCTCGATTGTGGATAGGATGGTTTGAGAAGGTCTTTTAACGTCTCCTTCCATTTGAAGGTTTGAGTAAGATACTCCGGTGGTAGTGGGATTATGGTTTTGGACTGTTTCTACAGTGTTTTTTTCTTTTGATGTCCGGTTATAGTGACTACTTGTATCTACGTTTTTAGGAGTTATTTTAAGATCGTTAGTCTTAGGTTGTTGTGTAGTTTTTCTAGTATGTGGTACTGGTTCACCCGAAATAGGGTCCCTACGTTCCTAAGNTAGTATGTGGTACTGGGTTCACCCGAAATAGGGTCCCTACGTTCCTAAGAAGTTACAGGCGTTTAGTTAGTTACATTAAGTGGTGTAATTGTTTAACTTTTTTTTTCGGTATACTAATAGAGTTATCTACGTCTCTTCCGGAAACTGTTTTAAGTTGTAGGTAAATACTATTTTTGAGAGGTCTTTCGTCCTTATCTTCTTTGTATGGAGTTGTATTATTTTCGATATATACTGTTTGGGTGTCCTTTGTAATAGGAGTTACCACTTTTTAACTTTCGTAAAGGGGATTTCAGTCCTTGTTCTGTTCCCACAGGTGAAAGTGGCGATGATAAGTTGTATTAAGACCTTCAAAACCGGTGTCGTTAGTCTCGTCTTTTTCTTTATTTTCCTTAGGTTTAACCATTTCTTCTTCACTTTGAGAGTGACAAACGTCTACTGTACTAGGAGATGTATCGTTTGGGATTTCTGAGGTGGTCTTTTAATGATCTCGATTAGTTACTTATATCAACGTCCTATATTTTAGTTGTGTGTCTTTAGGGAACGTAAGGATATGTGATTATTACTCTTTCATCTTTTTCTTTAATTCCTTTGTTAAGGTAAGTGGTAACGTTGCTTTTCTTATTTTATGAATCCTTATATAGATGGATTTCGTTGATTTCTGGATATATATCTTTTGATATTTTGTGACTACTTTCTATAGTTTCTCCTGTGATTGTCTACCTCTTTATATGCTACAAGTACCTAGCCTTTTTAGTTATATCACTTTTACTCATATGATGGGTTTCGTTAAATGTTTAAGTTACGTTAGGGATAGTTCGATGGTCGCCATAAAAAGTGTCTTGATCTTGTTTATTGAAGTTCTAAACATACCCTTATGTTTTTTGGAACTCGTCTGTTTCGTTAGAACTCTTTCTTCTTACTTTGACCTCCTTAGTTGAACGAACTGAAGTCCGAGATGATGTTTCGGTGTCAGTAGTTCTGTCATACCATGACCGTGTTTCTGTCTGTATATCTAGTTACCTTGTTTTTTCTTTCGGGTCTCTATTTAGGTGTGTGGATACCTGTGGAATAGAAACTGTTTCCTGCGTTCTTATATGTTACCTCATTTCTGTTAGAGAAATTGTTCACCACGACCCTTTTGACCAGTTGGTGAACGTTTTCTTACTTTGATCTAGTGAAAGATTGTGGCGTGTGTTTTTATTTGACTTTTACCTAATTTCTAGATTTACATTCTGGTCTTTGATATTTTGAGGATCTCCTCTTGTATCCGTTTTGTGAGAGTCTGTATTTGGTGTCGTCCTAGGAGATACTAGGTGGAGGGTCTTATGACCTTTATTTTCGTTTTTATTTGCTTACCCTAGATTAATTTTAATTTTCAAAGACGTGTTGTTTCCTTTCATATTCGTTCCACTTTTCTGTCGGAAGACTTACCCTCTTTTATTATCGTTTACTTCGTTGACTGTTTGTTGATTAGAGTTTTTATATGATCGTTCTATACTTCGAGTTAAGGTCTTTTTATTTACTGGGTTAGTTTTTTACCCGGTTTCTTGATTTATCTGTAAAGAGGTTTCTTCTGTATGTCTACCGATTGTTTGTGTACTTTTCTACGAGTTGTAGTGAGTAATAATCTCTTTACGTTTAGTTCTGGTGTCACTCCATGGTAAAGTGTGGTCAGTCTTACAGACGTTAGGTTTTCAGACGTTCGTTATTTACGACCTCTCCCACACCTCTTTTCCCTTGGGAGAATGTGACAACCACCCTTACGTTTGATCACATCGGTGATACCTCTTGTCACACCTCTAAGGAATTTTTAAACGTTTATCTTGACGGAATACTGGGTCGTTAGAGTGAAGACCCGTATGTGTGGTTCCCTTGGTCTTATCTTTCTCGGTGTACATGGGGTTACAAGTAGTGTCGTGACAAATATTATCGGTCCTCTACCTTTGTTGGATCTACAGGTAGTCGTCTACTTACCTATTCTTTCGACACCATGTATATGTGTTACCTCATAATGAGTCGGTAATTTTTCTTATGTAAACTTAGTCAAGACTACTCTACCTACTTTGACCTCGGCTAATATGTCTCACTTCATTCGGTCTTTCTTTTTGTGGTTATGTCATATGATTGTGTATATATACCTTAAATCTTTCTACCATTACTACTGAGACATACACTCTGTCGTTTTCTCTGTGTCTAAACATATCGCCTGAAAACCTGAGTCTCCCTCTCCCTCTCCCACCCTACTAAACCCTCTTACCGTAACTTTGTACATATGATAGTACATTCTTTGTTTAGCGGTCAGATACAAACTACGTCCTATGTCCTATGAACCCCGACCACGTGCCCCTACTAGGTCTCTCTACTATACCCCACCTTCCACCCTCCCCCCAAGTACAAACCCTTGAGTACATGTGGACAACAACTAAGTTTTTTTTTTTTTTTTTTCTTCATTTACCGTTTGGTGAAGTCATCAGAACGGAACTTTTGGGGTACTTGTCATACTTTTCCGTTTTTCTTTTCTGTGACTTTCTCCTTGAGGGGTCCAACTATCCACGGGTTATACGATGACCCATAGTCACCTCTTTATTGAGGTCTTTCTTACTTCCCTGCTTCGGTTTCGTTTTTCTTATGGGTAACACCTACACTGACCACTACCTTCATTTCAGACTACGACATTTCTCGTTATAAAGGATCCTTGGACCTTACAAACTGAGTACTTAGTTCCGTTTAACCTTCACCAGTTTGTCCTCTACCGTTCTCACTTGTAACTGTAAAATCCTTAGTCACTTGATTTTACCTGACCTTACCCACTTAAATTGAGTCTACTGGTAATATAGGTGATGACACCCGTTCTTAGGGAATCTTCTTTACCTCATCGGTAGTACCAGTTGTTCTCTCAGGTTTTACGTCATGTACCTTCGTTAGAGTTTTTACTGTCTTACTACAGACAAGTAACGATTCCGTTAGGTAAGTTATAGTGTCATTAGGTTCGGATACGGAACTGGTCATTACGACTTCTTCGACTTCAACTTACCAAGAACTTCTGGATGTTCTGGAAGATCTTGATTGTGAGTCTTTTATAAAGGAAAGGTAATATCCCCTGACCTTACGTTTCCATCCTTCAGTTCTCTATGGACCTCATTGTCCGTTTAGACCGGAATCTCATTTTTTGCTTCGTCCAGTTTCCCATTGTCTCTAAACGGTTCTCTTACGTGACCAGTATCGTTTGTGGGAAAAGGTTGTTGTGTTCTCTTCTGAGATGTGCACCTGTAGTGGTCTACCAGTTGTGGTTTTAGTCTAACTAATATAAGAAACGTCGGTTTCTACCTCTTCGAGATATGACAGTCGTTTTTGTTCTGACCCTCGTCTGACATAGAGTCTAGTACTTGAGGAATAACTGTTTAAGTCTGAATTTAACTTCTTTCATCCCTTTAGGTAATCTGGTAAGTCCATACTAGATTTAGTTTAGGGAATGTTAATATATCATCTTCACTCTTTATTTAAGTTCCCTAATCTAGACTATCTGTCTGACGGACTTCTAGATACCTACCTCCAAGTACTGTAACATGGCCTCCGTCACTAGTTCTGGTGGTTTTCTTTTTCTTTACGTTTTTCCGTTTTACCAACAGCCCCCTCCGGAATGTTCATCGAGTCTTTTCTTTTCTACGCTTTCCGTTTCCTCTTTTCCTCTCTATATGTTTAAAGTTACGTCTCAAGGTTTCTTATCGTTCCTCTCTATTCTTTCTGAAGCAATCACTATTTACGTCTCTGTCTTCCTTTTTTATCGTACCCTTACTGATCTTTAGAGAAGTTCTTTTACTCTCTGTGGTTCCCTTTTAAAGTACGTTTCTACCCGTGTTATTTGCCGTCTTTACCATACCTAGATTGTCTTCGTCTTCTATAATTCTTCTCCACCGTTCTTATGTATCTTCTCACTATGTTTTTTCTAGAAATACTAGGTCTATTGGTACTACCACAGTAGTGAGTGGATCTCGGTCTGTAGGACCTTATATCAGTTCACCCGGAATCTTTCGTAGTGATTTTTGTGTCGATTACCTCCACTACCTTAAGGTCAACTCGATAAAGTTTAGGATTTACTACTACGACACCTTCACAACGTGAGTTATACGGTCGTTTAAACCTTTTGAGTCGTCACCGGTGTCCTGACCTTTTCCAGTCAAAAGTAAGGTTAGGATTTCTTTCCGTTACGGTTTCTTACAAGTTTGACGGTGTGTTAACGTGAGTAGAGTGGACGATCGTTTCATTACGAGTTTTAAAAGGTTCGGTCCGAAGTTGTCATACACTTGTCACTTCAAGGTCTACACGTCCGACCTAAATCTTTTACGTCTCCTTGGTCTCTAGTTTAGCGGTTGTAGGTAGCCTAGTAGTCTTTTCGTTCTCTCAAGGTCTTTTTGTAGATGAAGATGAAATAACTGATGTGGTTTCGAAAACTGATACACTTAGTGTTGTTTGACACCTTTTAAGACTTTCTCTACCCTTATGGTCTGGTGGACTGGACGGAGGACTCTATAGACATACGTCCACTCCCTCGTTGTCAATCTTGACCTGAACCTTGTTGTCTGACTATGGTTTATCCCTTTCCACATGTAGTTCCGACATATAACAGTGGGACGTATAAATTGAATATACGTCTCATGAATTACTCTTTACGACCCGACCTATTTCGTGTTCGACCTTAGTTCTAACGGTCCTCTTTATACTTATTGGAGTCTATACGTCTAATGTAGTGGTAATACCGTCTTTCGTTTCTTCTCGATTTCTCGGAGAACTACTTTCACTTTCTCCTCTCACTTTTTCAACCGAACTTCGAGTTATAAGTCTTTTACTTCTAGTACCGTAGGTCAGGGAAGTGAAGTACCGTTTATCTACCCTCTTGTTACCTTTGTCCCAGTCTGAAATAAAAGAACCCGAGGGTTTAGTGACCACTGACGTCGGTACTTTACTTTTCTTCGAATGAGGAACCTTCCTTTTAATGCTGGTTGAATCTGTCTTATAATTTTTCGTCTAATGACACCGTGTATGACACCGTTGTTTAAAGAGAGATCAGTTTCGATACCAAAAAGGTCAGCAGCACATACCTACACTGTCAACCTGATACTTCTTTCGACTCGCGACTTCGTAACTACGAAAACTTGACACCACAACCTCTTCTAAGAACTCTCAGAGAACTTGACGTTCCTCTAGACTGGTCCTAAAGTTAGGATTTCCTTTAGTCAGGACTTATAAGTAACCTTCATGACAACAACTTCGACTTTAAGGTTATGAAACCGATGGACTACCTTCTTGCCTGAGTAACCTTTTCTGGGATTACGACGTTTTCTAACTTCCGTCCTCCTCTTCCCTTACTGTCTCCTACTCTACCAACTTACCGTAGTGACTGAACTACCTATACTCAAACTCGTTAGAGACCCCGGACCACTACCTGTCCCTACGGACCACACGACGTCAGGTACCCCAACGTTTATCAAGCTTTACTGATTCGTTGACTTGACTTGACTGAATAAAGTGAATCGTATTATGGGACTTTCAGGTAGGTACAACAACGTTTTCCGTTCTAAAGAATAAAAATACCGATTCATCATGACATAGAAAATATATATAGGTAAGTAGTAGTCATGTGTAAATCCAATAAAAGAATGGAACCGATAAATTTACTACAACGTCACTGACATCCTCACTTATACAGAAGAACTTAATCACAAAAACATAAGAAGTCTATTTATGGATCTATATTTTAAACGACCCAATATCTTATGAAGAAAAAATTAAAAAACTATTTAACGACATGACAAAAAGTATCACCGATACGGTCAATTGGAAGGGTAGTTGTCATATACTCCCAAGGGAGAAGAGGTTGTGAACAATAAAGAACGGAAAAACTGTCGACGGTAAGATTGTCCACGCTACACTATCGAGTAACACCAAAACTAGACGTAAAAGGATTATTCATCACTATAACTTGTAGAAAAGGACACGGACTACCGGTAGACATCCAGAAACCTTTTTACAGGTAAGTCGAGTACACGGGTAAAATTTTAACCCAAAAAACAAACAACAACCACTTAACATATTCAATAAATATATAAAATCTAACGGTCTAAATGGGTAATAGTCCATACACTAGACGTTTAAAGAAGACGGTGATCCATCTGACAGAAAAGTAAAACAACTATCAAAGAAAACGACACGTCTTCGAAAAATCAAACTACAGTAGTCAATTCATCTTCTTGCTCTTTAATTCTTTTATTAGAGTAAACAATATCCTTGTTTTTCCTTGTTTTATGAAGCCTTATTTAAATTGGTTCCTTAATTCTCTGGACTTTTGATATACTGTAACAACTTTTTTAAATTTCTGTGTTTCTTTACATTTCTATAAGGTACGAGTACCTGACCTTCTTAATTGTAACAATTTCACAATTATATTAGATTTCGTTAGACGTATAAGTTACGTTAGGAATAGTTTTGGGGTCGTTTTACAATGTCTTTATCTTGTTTTTTAAGATGTTAAATATACCTTGGTGTCCTCTGGAGGTTATCGGTTTCCTTAGGACTCTATTTTCTCGTTTTGACCTTCATAGTGTCAGGGACTAACGTTTGTTGTAATGTTTCAATATCATTAGTTTTATAATACAATAACCATCTGTTTGTCTATTGTATCTAATCACCTTATATTATCTCTCAGGTCTTTATTCGGGTGTACATACTTTTTCATTAAGTGTGGTTTCCTCGTTTCTTGTATGTTACCTGTTTCCTATCAGAGAACTTATTTCTCACAACCCTTATAACCTATCAGCGTACGTTTTTTTATTATCTTGTGATAGAATATGGTATATATTTTTTAGTTGAGTTTTACCTAATTTCTAAACTTAGATTTTAGACTTTGGTATTTTAATCTTCTTTCGTATCCGTTATACGAGAAACTGTACCCGGAATCGACATAGAAACACCTATACAGAGGAATCCGTTCCCTTCATTTTCTTTATAGTAGTAATTTGACGACGTTCTTTTATGGAATTTTTAACCATGGAACTTAAAATATGGGTCACCTCTACATAAAATTTTTGTTTTCAATAGTAATATCTGAATAACTTACCTATTTTAACCTGGTAAGGGTAAAAATCGTTATTACATCTCGTTGTCCCTGAGAGTAGGAAACGTCCACCCCTACGTTTCATCATGTCAGAGAAAACTTCTATCGAAGGGTCAGAAAAGATTGGACGTACTTGGTGTGAACACAAAGATCCATAAATGGGTTGAGTAAACTTTTAAATTCAAATATTTTAAAAAAAGTACCTTTACAAATATTTACAAAGAAATATAGAGACTTTTGTTGGTTCAAAGAAACTTACCCATTTACTTTTTGTTTGACACCGTATCAGTATGTCGTCTTATGATAAGTCACTAATTTATTCTGATACTTCGGTGTGTTTATGAATTCTATTTATCTTCGTAAATTAGTAGTGAGAACGACACACACACACACAATCAACGAGTCAGTACAGATTGAGAAACACTGGGGTACCTGATATCGGGAGGTCCGAGGAGACAGGTACCCTAAGAGGTCCGTTCTTATGACCTCACCCAACGGTAAAGGAAGTGAGAACGACACATACAGTACTATTTATATAGTATCAGGAAGATTCGGATCAAGATCAAGTTTTAGAAGGATGACGGTTTTCGATAATAACTAAAAAAGTTAAGTTTATAATATAGTAGAGAGACTTCGGAGCTTCGTTAATAGAAGAAAATGATGTTTTTTTTTTTTTTTTCCTTCTTTCTTTCTTTCTTTCTTTCTTTCTTTCTTTCTTTTCTTTAGTGGGTCCTCACTACGAATTTACTTAAATCCACAGTGGACCCGAACTCGAGTTTACGGTCAAGAGGGTCACAAGTAAAACAATTGGAGTGACTTCAATGTAATACCACAACACCTCCCTCTTTTACTCCATTATGGTAGTGTTATACCTCTGTACAGACGGTCCTATTCACAAGCTATTTGTAATGAAGAACATAGAGAGGTTTCACTCAAAATTTACGGACGCCTGACGTAATGACACACTTACCGTAGTGACTAAGTTACCTGTACTTGAACCCGTTTGAGGTCTTCTACCACTCCTTGTTCCTTCGGACCACACACGTCGGGTACCCCAGTGTTTCTCAACCTTGTACTGAACCGTTGACTTGTTGTTGTCCTGACGTAGAAGGTAAAGGAGACAAAGGTGGTGCCGTGAATCGATCAACTACGTTAATTTATCACGAGTCCTATCTGTTTTATTACTTAGTCTTGTTACATAATTTAAAGGTAATGAAGACATTGTTTTATGAAGTATTAAACACCGAATGATGTTGTGACTAAGTAATGTCGAGACCTTAATTCTCCAGGTTTTACCTAAACAGATTTTGGTTCCACAGTCGTCTCGACACGAGGAAGACCTCGAAGACCCTCTGGTAGACAAAAAACCGAAAAAAGTCGATGATCTTCGACGAACACAAGAACCGAGTACTGATGAAGGTTGGAGTTGGTAATCTCATCGGTTAACTGACAAAGAGTGTAGTATAGTGATTCGGAAGACGGAGGAGGAAGACGTACATTTCCTGAAATACTAACATACCCCGGGTAACTTATTAAGTCCCATTCGAATTCCCGGTAACAAATCGTTGAACTTAAGAAAGATTTTGATCAAGACGAAGTGGTTCATTGTTGTATAAGTGTCCAATGTTTTTTATCCTACTCTTGTAGAAACCCTTCAGTAATAAGACGGCTGATGTCATCTATTAAGGTAAAACTACTACATACCAACCCATTTCCGAGCAAATGTGAGAACGGGTGTCCACTCTTACAGTTTCTACAACTCTCTTTCTATCCACTATATTACTACCTATATTACTATATTACTATATTAAACCGGTCCCCAATCTCTCTCTTCACCCATCTTAACTTCGAAGCCCTAGTCTCGTAGAAGTCCACCATCTTTCAATAACTGACAGAAACACCTTACTAGTCTAGACACTTTGTTTATGTAACGACCATAACATTCTTTTGGTGTTCTCCCAATGAAACTCCTCCTTTTTGTCCAAACCTGTACGTTCGTCCCTCACGATTCTATTAGAGTGTAACTTTGTACTATTCTGTAACGGACTACAACTACTCTCACCTTTGTCTGCCTTATTTCTTATACTTGTAAAAAACAACTTCTTAGTTAACCGTGACCACAGACCTACGTATACACCTACTTTTATCGACATTAAAGGTCAAACCCACGGACTCACTGAAGACCGTAACGAAAGGGTCAAGAAAGAGGTTCCTTAGGAAGATGTGAACAAGTATACTGAACGATGGTTCGTCGTACTGACTCTAAAGGGTCGGTGTAGTGACTTCAACTTTCACTTCCTAACCATTCGACCCCACGACACACGAATCGTTGGTCCGACTTCCAATATCGTTAGTTCCGACAAGAGTCGAGAGTGGTGTAGTACAGAAAGCTTAAAAGACGGTTCTAATAAAAAACCTAATTTAGAAACTCCACTGTGAGAACAGAAAATTACATACACTTATAAAGAGATTTACGAGTGACGAAAAAGACAATTGGACGAGATACGGTGACAGTTCATTTTCAATTTTAGTCAAAAAGTTCCCACTATTGTATCTTGTTTCCAAAATCTGAAACACGATTATTAGTAACAGAATCGAACCTGATGGTATTTTTATTATATTACAGTGTCCCTTATCGTAAGTGATAGAACATTATTGGATATTACCTTTCATTAGACTTTTCCTTATGTATATACACACACACACATATATATATATATATATATATATGGACTTTGATTTTGTTAGAAGATTTACTTGCTATTTTTTATGACATCTAACCCGTCAATTTGTTGACTTTAAATGAAGAGTGTGAGACCTTCGACCCTTCACGTTCTAGTTCCACGACCCGTTCTAACCAAAGAAAGATTCCGGTGAAGAGAACCTAACATCCGTCGAAGGTAGGACGACACGAGATACTGGAGAAGAAATACGTCCGTACCCCTTTTTCTCTTTCACTCAAGAGAATATAAAGAAGTATGTTCTCGTGTTTAGGGTGGTAGTCCCTGGGTACGAATACTAAAGTAGATTAGAATTAATGGAGGGTTTCCAAAGTAGAGGTTCATAGTAGTGTAACTTTAAGTGTATACTTAAAACCTCCCTTTATTTGTATGTCATAGGGACCACCGAGTCTACCGTTTGTTAGGTAGACGTTATCCCCTCTGGACCAAAGTCAGGGACCCAACCCTTCTAGGGGACCTCTTCTCTTACCGATGGGTGAAGTCATAAGACCGGACCTCTTAAGGCACCTGTTCCCTCGGACCGTCCGATATCAGGTACCCCAGCGTTTCTCATCCTGTACTGACTCTCTTACATTGAAAGACGAAACTGAAAGTACATTGTCAGTATAACGAAAGAATGAATAAAGTTTCTAAGTTCCGTTTAGGGAGGAATAATAAGGATGAGGAAAGGGTACATATGTGTGTTAAATAACGAGACTACGAGTTCCAGTCAGTCAACTGACACCTTCTTCAGTTTACTGGGAAGATAAATGTCCCGAGAAAGTTTTGAAACTAGTCTGAAGAGACGTACGTATCAAAAGAGACACTAGTTAACCGAGTAGTCAGAAGTCCATCTCTGTCTTATAATTATATAGACCAGAGTCACCGATGTACTTAGGAATGTATTGACACATTCGAAGGAACGTTATTCTACGTTGACTTTAAATTCATGACGTTCTAAAAGGAAACAACATTACGGACGAACTCAAAGACCCGGTTACAGTCCTTCTATTTGGTAAGACCAAGAGTCTTTAATGTAATTGAAGTACTACATCTATAGAAGATAGAAAGATAGAAGAAGTACCTACCTTTCTTACCCTGTAAAGACCTTCCCGTGTTTACTATAATGAGACAGTAGTATTATAACTATAAGGATTGTTTGTTGTCACTGTAATAGTCCCTTCTACTTCATCACTCAGTCGTTAATGTCGAAACAGGGGTAAGTATCTCCGACTAGATTTGGGAAGAGAGGAGGACCATGTAAACCTGTAGAATACTAGAGACAGAAGGTCAATGAGAATTCACAGTGTACGTAGACCCAAGGTGTCCCCACCCTAGGGCTTACCTAAAGTTAATAGAAAGAAGGAGGTTGTGGGTCTTTAGGATGTAGTTAGAGTACATTTTAAGTGTATTAAATATCTAATCTTACATAGAAGGATATGGAAGGATATTAGTCTATACTACGATTATCTCGTACACTATGATTTTATTTTGTTAGAAAGGTTTCCACCCGAAGGTCTCTGATAAAACCTTAACACCTTTTAAACGTGTCATTATCTCCATTAAATGTACACTAATCCTAGGACGTGTCAATGACTTTATCTTGACTATAGATCCGGTGCGGTCCGAGGAAAAGGAGATCACTAATAGTTGGTAATTTTTTTTGTTGTTTTTTTTAGTCGGTTTAGACGAACAGTTGACGACGCACTTTTTATCAGTTTATTGGATAACCATCGTAAGTAAGGATAAGAAGAACATGAAAATAACTAGGTAATCCTATCTAAGTGAAGAAGTAGAGAAAAATGGATTTGAAACGGATCGAGAGACCGAGTCATTATGATTTATGTCAGATCATTTGTGTTCTATTTAAGAGGGTCAACCGGGAGTTTTGGTCAGAGACGACGTCCATAAAAACAGACGTAAACAATGTACTCAACCGACTCTCTCTGGTTGATTGGACAGTTCCAGTGAATCGAGGATTGACAACTTGGGAGGTCCTAAGCTAAAGGTGTACTTTATCGATGATGATTTTAAAGAGAGGTTCTGAATGGTAAAATTATCGGTGGAAAAGTTCCACCGGGTTTACTGAGTGTACTGTGGACCCTTTTAGTTTATGACGGACTCAGGACTCGGTACTCCTTTTTCCCACTGACCACCGTGTACCTAAAATACTTGATCCCCGCCCGTATCTAATTTCAGTAACTAGTTGTAGTATCTCATTGAGGCGACGAACGGAAACGTTACTCCCTTCTCTTTAAACGTAACGAATAAAGGTCCTGTCATTAACAGGACGACAGTCCTACGACAGCGTACGGGCCACGACTAAATATTTCGACTTCGTAGTACCGAGAGTCCACCGGAGAGACGTGTCGTCTTCCCTCGGACGTCACGTAGGTGGAAACCTCCTCTCAAGTAAGATGGTTCAATCGACACTAAATACCAGGACTCAGTACGACACGAGGACTGTTTGGCGTACAACCCTCGTCGTCCTCCTTCGTGACTTTTTCGACCACAACTCACTCCCTTACATCTGAGAACGTGAACCTAACACCTTAGACACGGGGATCTTTCCTGACCTTGTCTCGTTAACCCCTCTCAAAGGTCCGATGTCGACCGACGGGTTACCTTATATCTTATCTGTTAAGGTTTAAACTCCGACGATCTTGAAACGGTAACTTTCTTGTTCCCGTAGTCGACTAGGACATTAACGACCTTTATACCAGATGCGTCGTTAGATGTGGAGAACCCTTTACCAGTACGGTATCTACGTAAACCGTGCACGATGAATGACACGTATAGGGACCTTGAAACGGAAGTCCGGACGGACGTGGTCAATTTTAATTTTTGTTTCTTTGTTTGTTTCCTACAAATAGTAAGTACCTCGTCTCTCTGTCATCTTTTGTGACAGTGGTAGATTGTATGCTTTGGATCGGGTAGCCGGAGGAATCGAGACACTCTGAGGAATTAAGAGACGCGGAGGTAAAGAGACCCTTCGTGTCTACCAACATTAATAATCTTCCCTTGTATGACCTTTCTTGTGTAAAGTCGATGAAAGGAAAAACCTTGTCGTCAACACAGATGACAAAATGAGGAATTCACGGTCCCTATATAGACTAAAGAGACAAGAAAGAAAGGTTTAAGAGTCGGGTCGTATTGTTGACGGTATTTCAACTTTGTGTTAGTCATAATTTAGACCCCGACTTTGTCTTCCCTACTTACCGGTGTGGATAAGTTCCCCTGCCGTCTAGTTGTTAAAGGTAGTAGGATCCTTAATCCTGATCATCCTCTGGGTTTTCTTCGTTAATAAATTATTTGGGAGACGTCGTATTTCGTCAGTTACTTTCACTTTCACTTTCAACGAGTCGACACAGACTAAGAAACACTGGGGTACCTGACATATCAGGTACCTTAAGAGGACCGGTCTTATGACCTCACCTATACGTCAGTCACTTTGTACTTAGTTTTGGGTTGAGGTCATTCGATACCTTAGAACCTATTAAGGTCCAATACAGAGGGGTTCAAACACGGGAGCGGATTTTATTACTATCGACGGAATATTTTGACACGTTATTACATCCGTTGTCGATAATCTACGATTTATTTCCCATCATGTCGATAAACGACAATAACAATTACAATAACAACAATTAATGTCATAATAATAACATTAGTAATGACTGACGGTCCTTAATTCGATTTATAACGGATGTAACAAGAACGACGAAGACGACGACGATTGAGACACGCTGGGATTTCTGTCATCGGGTGGTCCGAGGAGACAGGAACCCTAAGAGGTCCGTTCTTGTGACCCTATCCAACGGTAAAGGAAGAGGTTATGTACTTTCACTTTTCACTTTCACTTCAGCGAGTCAGCACAGACTGAGAATCACTGGGGTACCTGACATCGGACGGTCCGAGGAGGCAGGTACCCTAAAAGGTCCACTCTCATGACCTCACCCCACGGTAACGGAAGAGGATGTAACAAGAATCTGGAGGTATTTCTAGTAGTCACGAGTTGATTTTTCAATCAATCAAAAGAAAGTCTTCGCTACTAATCACCACCAATCAAGTCCTCCACAAGAGTCTAGACCTTACGTCACCACATGTTATGGGGACTATTTTGGTCTGAAGTACCTCATGAATGATAAACGATTCGCGACCTGATTCACAAAATGTATAAAACTGTGTAAACTAGGATTACTGTCACGACACTTAATATACAATGTAAGAAGAGGGTTGAAACGTTTATTTCCAACCCCCGTGTCTTAGGACATTTAACTCGTCAAATGGGTCACAGTCTGTCGATTGATGACAACCACAGTCTTAATATTAGACCCTCAAACTCGATTACTCAGACACGAGAATTAGCGATGTGAACAAGAGTACTTCGATGTCAGACTTCCTACTCTGTCTGTTGTTCTTCAATCGTTGACGTAGTCAAATCAAGTCAACGGGTCAACACAGGCTGAGAAACGTTGAGGTACCTGACGTCGTGAGGTCCGAAGGGACAGGTAGTGGTTGAGGGTCTCAACCACTCTCAAATGAGTTTGAGTACAGGTAACTCAGTCACTACGGTAGGTCGGTAGAGTGGGAGACAGTAGGGGAAGAGGAGGACGGAAGTGAGAAAGGGTCGTATTGCCAGAAAAGTTCACTCAGTCGAGAAGTGTACTCCACCGGTTTATAACCTCACAGTCGAAGTTGTAGTCAGGAAGGTCACTTGTGGGTCCTGACTAGAGGAAGTCCTACCTGACCAACCTAGAGGAACGTCAGGTTCCCTGAGAGTTCTCAGAAGAAGTTGTGGTGTCAAGTGTTCGTAGTTAAGAATCCGCAAGTCGAACGAAATATCAGGTTAAGAGTGTAGACATGTACTGATGACCTTTCTGGTATTGAAACTGATCTATCTAGAAACAACAGTTTCATTACAGAGACGAAAACTTATACGATAGATCCAACCAGTATCGAAAAGAAGGTTCCTCGTTCGTAGAAAATTAAAGTACCGACGTCAGTGGTAGACGTCACTAAAACCTCGGGTTCTTTTATTTCAGACAGAGACAAAGGTACCAAAGGGGTAGATAAACGGTACTTCACTACCCTGGTCTACGGTACTAGAATCGAAAAACTTACAACTCGAAATTCGGTTGAAAAAGTGAGAGAAGAAAGTAAAAGTAGTTCTTCGAGAAATCAAGAAGAAGTGAAAGACGGTATTCCCACCACAGTAGACGTATAGACTCCAATAACTATAAAGAGGGCCGTTAGAACTAAGGCCGAACACGAAGGAGGTCAGACCGTAAAACCTACTACGTGAGAAGTATCTTCAATTTATTTGTTCCACTGTTATATGTCGGAGCTACATGAGGAAAGGGTCAAAACTTGGTCAGGTAACAAGGTACAGGTCAAAATTGACAACGAAGAACTCGACGTACGTCTAAAGAGTCCTCCGTCCATTCAACCAGACCATTTGGGTAGAGAACTTCTTAAAGGGTGTCAAACAACATTAGGTGTGTCACTTTCCAAAATCGTATCAGTTACTTCGTATTCATCCACAAAGAGACCTTAAGAGAACGAAAAAGACACTAGGTTCCCTACGACCGTTATACGTATGGATTGTCTTAAACACACGTATTTCGTACCGTATGTATTACTTCAAAACTCGTATGCATGAGTCAGTGAAGACAGTACAGGTTGAGAAACGCTGGGTACCTGACATGGGACGGTACGAGGAGGTAGGTACCCTAAAAGATCCGTTCTTAGGACCTCACCCAACGGTACCGGAAGAGGTCCTCTAGAAGGACTGGGTCCCTAACTTGGGCCCCAAGGACTCAGAAGACGTAACGTCCCTCAAAGAAATGGTGACTCGATGGACCATTCGGGTGGTTTTATAGTCCCTCACAGTTTATGGTGATCTTTTATTATACTCTCGGATCTCTCTTTCTCCTCTGTTTAGAACATTAAAACCATCGGTCACTTAATGGATGTGCTTCCCATATCAAAGGGTTTGGAGATTTATTATTTTTACTTTTTTGGTACTCATCTAACTTCCCCTCTCAAAGAGACCGTTGTGTTCGTCATTAACCCAGTCAGACGAACTTCCTGTCACTCTTCCGGTCACACTGAATGTACTACATGTACGTCATAAATCGAAACGACGTCACTGTTTTCGTTGGAAGTTAGAGACCCTGAGTATGGTACATTGTACTTAAGGAATGACTACAATACACAACCGTCGACGGAGACACACTTACGACACGAACACTCTCCCCTTCTCGTTCGTGATGGTCTTCGTATTATAAAGTACCCCGGTGCACCACCGGTAGCGAAGACGAGCAAAAGAGACCAGGCTCTAACGGGATACCGGTTCGATCATCGTATCACCCCTCACTACGAGGAATCGTCCAGTACACTGTGTCTGGACGACCAGACACCAGGTTCACCAGATCAGTGGTAGGACTCTGTGTCTTCTCAAAGAGGTCCAAGCCGTCTTTACTAGGGTCTCATTTCCCTGTCAGAAGGAGCTCCTAACCTTCTCGACCCACGGACCGGGATTACACTCAATTTAGAACAGAACCGTTCGAATGGAGTTAGTCCCTGGTGTTTGTTTCTCTTAAAGAGTCTGTTGACACAAGACACGGTTCACAAGACAAGGGTCTTCTCCACCAGGTGACTATTTAACAAGACATGGGTACTTACCGTCTCCCTAGTCCGACTCTTACCTTTTTTTACACGACGTTTATATCACTTTTGAATAAGACGTAAAGTCAACGTCGGGACCAGGATTCAGTTTAATAAAGGGTAACCATTCAAAGTACGAAGAGTAGACATTTTACTCCTGTAACATGAGTGGATAAGCTAGTGACAAAGTTGTCTTCCAGGTACACGGTCCTGATGTTATTATCCGTGGGTTGTTAACTGGTAATCCCAAAGGAAAGATCACTTTTATAAAAGGAAAAAGAATGACTGTCCCCCTCTAGTCATTCCATTTACCGAACTAAAGTGTATATAAATTCCTGAATTTTTCGATTTGTCACGTCTCTTTCAACGGAAGAGGGACGGAAGGTCCTAGGTTCCTATCATGAACGGCAGGATCTGACTAGTGCACACTGCAACCGTCATACAGCCAAGAGTGGAACATTAAGACTGAAAACAAAGTAATGTGTTTCTTTTACTCAAAGGGTGGAAGGTAACAGTGTCGTAGGACCCTAACCGTGTGGGAAGTGTATTTAGTTTTGTTGGTATTACTCTAGATCTCTTTCTGTCCCGAAAGGAACATTATTTTACGGTCGTTCTAAGACAGTCTCTTTGGAGTCTACTAGGACCGTGACAAGTACAATCTTTGAGTGGTCCGACCGGTAAATTGTCTTGGAAATTCAAAAGAATTGTAGGATCGTGGACCTGTCTCCGACATCAGTGGAGACGTCTACCTGTTTGAAACCGTCTTTCCTGTTTAAACGGTGGCGTTATTTGACGATAAACCACCTCCCTTTGTTTTGTAATATTTTCTTTCCCCAAGTTTACCGTGAGAGGGGGTCCCGAAATTCTCTGAACTTTTACTTTCGACCACCTTAAAATTTCAACCGTCCCCTGTTTCTGGTAACTAGATCTCTTCTGTCTTCCCTCTTTTTCTTTTGGGGTCACTTCAGTGTAATCGTTTCCGTAACCATATTTTGTTCTCGCCCCGTTAAAATCTTCAGGTCTCCTTCTTCCATCTATTACTTTCTACTATTTACGGAAACTGAAGTGTCTCTTCTCTTTACTTTCTCTCTCATCCTCCCTCTTTGCCCCTTCTGTTCGCACCTACGAATATCGATTTATTGGAGGGACAAGGTACCACTATGTCCATCGAGTTTCTCCAAAGGTGTACGACCACTTTACGAACACTATTTATCGTTTTGTCTGTGGTTATTTTGGAGACTTTTCACTTTGACTTTCAACGAGTCAACACAGGTTGAGAAACACTTGGGTACCTGACATGTCAGGTACCTTAAGAGGTCCGGTCTTATGATCTCACCCACCGGTAAGGGAAGAGGTCCCCTAGAAGGGTTGGGTCCCTAACTTGGATCCAGAGGGTGTAACGTCCACCTAAGATAATCATAAAAGGAAAGAAACAGTAGTGTCTCATTATGGTTAGAAAAGTAGAAACGGTTCTTGTAATTCGGTTTTTACCATTACTATCGACTGTAAATAACTTATGACTAATATACGGTCCGTTCAGTGATTCTCGAAATATTTCAACTAGGAACATATTTGTGATACACAATAGTCTCAATAAAGGCATGAATCATGTTCCTTTGACTTAGTGTCTCTCCTCACTGACTTACATTAAGGTCTTGAACCTGATAATATAAATCGATATTAGTTAAATTATTAATTTTTATTATAGAATAAATTTAAACAAAGAAACAAATAATCACTCTAATTTGTAGAAAATAACCTATAAACACGAAATTATTTAATGTGAAAGTTCCGTAAAGGGTTATAAGACAAACCCTCTAACAGTAAAGTATGACTGAAGATTCGAGATAAAGTCACTGTAATATACCATGTATATACGATGGGAAGAACAAGTAAATGGAAAATTCAACCAATGTTTAAGGAAACAACCTCTTTCTATAACAAATTACAGTATTATAGTATCTATTTCTGGAAATATTTCCGTTTGTCAATTTTTGAAAAAAACTATAAAATTTTTAAGACCATTAATCTCAATTATTATACTTAATGTAATCTCTTTTACTCCGTCTTGTAATAATAACGTATGATTCTTTTAATTTTTAATATTAAGTTTTTTAATCCACTTTTGTATTCAACAATCAAAGTCTAATAAAAAGTGACTCTATTTTACTTGTGTTTCAAGAGTCTTAAAAGGAACAGATCGAACTACTTAAAAACGGATATAAATACGGGTGTATAAATGGTAGATCTGGTTCTATATCTTGTGAAAGTGACGGACTCTTTAAAGAACACACAATAACGGGTCACAGTGGGAGAAAACTTAAAATACAAGTAATCCAATCCAAAACGGAAATTCTACACACAAACAAAGTCACTCCATATTAAGTCTGTATATTTTTACTTGTTTTTTATATATTGTGAATATATACACACATATATATACATATATGTATATATATACATTGGTGTCAGGTTTAGTTCCATGTTTTGGAAAAGTAGTCGAGTCTTCAAGGGAGAACAAGGAAGAGACAACTATAGGGAGATGTTCATTCGTCATAGAACTAAAGTCAGTGCGATCAAATCAAAAGACACAAGAGCTTGAAGGACACTTATCTTAGTGTGTCCTAGACTAGAAAAACGAGACCGTAGAAACCGAATCGTACTCTGACTACCCAGTGATCAATTAAGACATAAAATTGACTTAAAAAGGTAACACATTTATATGATGTAAATTGATGGGTAAGGAGAAAACGACATGTAAACTCGACAAAGGTAAAAATGTAACAAAACCACGTCTACGATCCTTATAAGAATATATTTCTCAAATTATTTCTTCGGTTTTGTTTTATCTGACTAGTGTCTATTTTAGTAAAGTAATTTGGTAATTGTTAATTGATCTTTAAATACTCTTCAAGGTAAGTATTATCAGGATTTAATGGATATTATTAATCACGGAGCGACTTATTCTTAATATGATCTATAAACGTTTCCTTTGACACTGTAAAACAACCCTATTTATTTTTCCGACTTTACTACCTCTGTTCAGTACGTGGACATATAAAGTCAATTGATAATAAATTTTACAAATGATAAGGGTTAAAAGAATATTTTAATCGTGGTAAAGTTGACATTAGGTTTATAATAAAATTTAACTTACTAAAATTTTAAACAGACCTTTTTTCCTTACTCTCTATAACTTCCTATCAATAGTTATTATCACAGTTACTCCCCTCCCTGACCACAATTAGTAAAAATTTACATATTTCGTACTCTCTTTTCTCAAATTTTCTTTTTTCTTTATTAGTTGGTTTTTTGGAAAATACATATGGATAGTATATATGTATATATATAAACAAATAAATACTATTAGAAGGATTTTGACACATTCTTTCTTTATGAATTATTTGTTACAACATATGGAAGTCTTTATTTCTTCCAACCTGGAATCAAAATCCAGTATGGACTAGAAAGGGTCCATTTGTTTACCATAGTTCTTCCTTGATGATCTTCTTCTACTACTCCAAAATGTTACTCAAATACATAAAAATGAAGTGACAATACTTAACGATTGATATCTTCCGTCTAGATGATCTATCTACGTAATCTTGATCGTCTCAGAACTACCTACATTATGGAACCTTAACGACCCATATAATCAGTCCTATACAATCCAATACGACGTCTTTGTTTTGACAGTCATAAAGTCCCCGAACTACTTTATGACTTATTGTCAAATAAAGAGTAAGTGAGTTTCAGTTGATGTCTAGATCCTTCGTAAGGTCTCAAAGACAGGAAGTACTCCACGGGTATAGAGTCCTCCGAAACTAAAACACCACAGAAGTAGATTTTCTTCTCTTCGATTTCCGTTTTCTCTTGTCCTTTCTATATGGGTAAACTTACGTCACAAGGTTTCTTATCGTTCCTCTCTCTTCTTTCTGAAAGAGTCACTAGTTACTCTTCTTTATCTTCTTTTGTTATCTTACCCTTACTGATCTTTAGAGAAGTTCTTTTAATCTCGATGGTTCCCTTGTAAAGTACGTTTCTACCCGTGTCATTTCCTGTCTTTACCATACCTGAATTGTCTTCGTCTTCTATAATTCTTCTCCACCGTTGTTATGTGTCTTGATATTTTTTTCTCGAAGTACTGGTCTATTAGTACTACCACACTAGTGAATGGATCTTGGTCTGTAGGACCTTACACTTCAGTTGACCCGGAAATCTCCGTAGTGATACTTATTTCGATCGTCTCCACTACCTTAAGGTTGACTAGATAAAGTTTAGGATTGGTCTACTACGACACTTTCACGACGTGAGTTATACAGTCGTTTAAACCTGTTGAGTCGTCACCGGTGTCCTGACCTTCTCCAGTCAAAAGTAAGGTTAGGGTTTCCGTTACGGTTTCTTATAAGTTTGGTGGTGTGTTATCGTGAGTAGAGTGTGTGATCATTTTATTACGAGTTTTATGAGGTTCGGTCCAAAGTTGTCAGATACTTAACACTTGAAGGTCTACAAGTTCGATCTAAATCTTTTCCGTCTCTTTGGTCTCTAGTTTAACGGTTGTAGGCAGTCTAGTATCTTTTTCGTTCTTTCAAGGTCTTTTTGTAGATAAAGAGGAAATAACTGATACGGTTTCGGAAACTGACATACCTAGTGTTGTTTGACACCTTTTAAGACTTTCTCTACCCTTANGAGTCGTCACCGGTGTCCTGACCTTCTCCAGTCAAAAGTAAGGTTAGGGTTTCCGTTACGGTTTCTTATAAGTTTGGTGGTGTGTTATCGTGAGTAGAGTGTGTGATCATTTTATTACGAGTTTTATGAGGTTCGGTCCAAAGTTGTCAGATACTTAACACTTGAAGGTCTACAAGTTCGATCTAAATCTTTTCCGTCTCTTTGGTCTCTAGTTTAACGGTTGTAGGCAGTCTAGTATCTTTTTCGTTCTTTCAAGGTCTTTTTGTAGATAAAGAGGAAATAACTGATACGGTTTCGGAAACTGACATGCCTAGTGTTGTTTGACACCTGTTAAGACTTTCTCTACCCTTATGGTCTGGTGGACTGGACGGAGGACTCTTTAGACATACGTCTAGTTCTTCGTTGTCAATCTTGACTTGTACCTGGTGGTCTGACCAAGGTTTATCCTTTTCCTCATGTAGTTCCGACATATAACAGCAGGACGAATAAATTGAACATACGTCTCATGTAGTACACTTTACGACCCGACCTACTTCGTGTTCGACCTTAGTTCTAACCGTCTTCTTTATAGTTGTTGGAGTCTATACGTCTATTGTGGTGGGAATACCGTCTTTCGTTTCTTTTTGATTTCTCGGAGAACTACTTTCACTTTCTCCTCTCACTTTTTCAACCGAATTTTGAGTTGTAAGTCTTTAGATTCTACTACCGTAAACCAGGGTAGTGAAGTACCGTTTATCTACCCCTTTGGTACCTTTGTCTCTGTCTGAAATAAAACCCCCCGAGGTTTTATGACGTCTACCACTGACGTCGGTACTTTAATTTTCTGTGAATGAGGAACCTTCCTTTCAATACTGGTTGCGTCTGTCGTATAAGTTTTCGTCTCTGTAATGAAATGGTTGTTTCCAGGTAGATTTCGATACCAAAAAGACCATCAGTACATACCTCCACTCTCAACCTAATATTTCTTTCGACTCGTGACTTCTTAACTACGAAAACTTGACGTCACAACCTCTTCTAGGAACTTTCAGGGAACCTGACGTTCTTCTGGGTTGGTCAGGTAGGATTTCCTTTAGTCAGGACTTATAAGTAACTTTCCTGACTACGACTTCTACTTTGAGGTTATGAAACCACTGGACTACCTTCTTGACTGAGTGACCTTTTTTGGGACTACGACCCATTCTAACTTCCGTCTTTGTCTTCCCATACTGTCTTCTACTCTACCAACCGACCGTAGTGACTGAGATACCGCTACTTAAACTCATTCGAGACCCACAACCACTACCTGTCCCTTCGGACCGTAGGACGTCAGGTACCCCAGTGTTTCTCCACCTGTGCTGACTCACTGACTTGACTTGAGTAGATTTATGTTTGAAGACGTCACTGACGGTGTCTCTTACACTGCTTATCATGTGGTCGAGTATGTACGAAAACAAGTGTAAAACGAATACACCAGGAAGAATTTCGAAATCTTATACATCGGTATGCTACCTAAAGGGACTACCGAGTCGACCATTTCTTAGACGAACGGTTACGTCCTCTACGTCCTCTGTGTCCAAACTAGGGACTCACCCCTCTAGGGGGACCTCCTCTTTTACTGTTGGGTGAGACCATAAAGAACGGACGTTTTATGGTACTTTTCTCCTTGGACCACTCGATGTTAGGTTTCCCAGTGTTTCTCAGTCTGTGCTGACTCACCTGTGTTCACTTGGTAATTCTCTCAACTCATCACTACTTTTAAGATGACGTGACTGGGTGTATTTCTCTCTTGTCTCAACCCGAGTCCCGTCCAGTGGGGTCTCAGACAGAGTTCCTGTATAACTAATAAAACTTAATTTCAATGAAATCTTTGTCGACTATTTTCTTTCTCCCTGTGAAACTGGGAGGAGAAAAAGAGGGACTTTCGTCCTTTATTTAGAGAGTGTACTATCCAAGTGAGAGAAGTGGACCTCATCTTCTTGTGGGAAAAACACTCTCGATCCTTCAACCCGGACTTTTCGGACAAATTTATTTGGAACAATGAAGAGATTAAATGACGGGGATCGGGTCCGACAAATCTAAGAAGTGAGTAATTCATGAGTTTCAGATTCAAAGAAACAGAATAGTCAATAAGTGTTTAAATAACAAACAACCGGACCTTTTATATTTTAGGCGGACGAAACCTGTGAAACAACAGGTCAGCGAATCAGTACAGGTTGAGAAACGTTGGGGTACCTGACGTCGGACGGTCCGAGGAAACAGGTACCGTAAAAAGGTCCGTTCTTAGGACCTCACTCAACGGTAAAGGAAGAGGTCACGTACTTTCACTTTTCCCTTTCACTTCAGCGAGTCAGCACAGACTGAGAATCGCTGGGGTACCTGACATCGGAAGGTCCGAGGAGGTGGGTACCCCAAAAGGTCAACGAATCAGTACAGGTTGAGAAACGCTGGGGTACCTGACGTCGGACGGTCCGGGGAAACAGGTACCTCAAAAAGGTCCGTTCTTAGGACCTCACTCAACGGTAAAGGAAGAGGGCCCCTACAAGGACCTAGTCCCTAGTTTAGCCAACAGAGGGTGTAACCGTACGGCTAAGAACTGGAGACTCGGTGGTCCCTTTGGGGACTATTAACGAAACCTGTGAATACTCCAGGATGAAGACATGCAGGAGGTACGTGTGTTTACATAAAGAAAAAGAGGACAATTCGATGGAACACAGTTAAAATAATAATCAGGTCGGTCTTTTTGAGTTCTCCCCTCCTCTCCCTTTAAAGGGGAAGGACTGTCACCCGATTTATGTTCGAAGGTACAGAAGTACTGAAAACCAGGGAATACGAAAACGAGGTACTACACTCTCGACTCTGCCTCGAGTCGTCAAGTTTATCCTCCTGGTAGATGACGAGGTGTTTCTGTGAGTAATTCCCAAACATCTTGACACGTATGTGACAGACGAACCCCTCTCTCCTGCCCAAAGGGACAGAACGTCCCTGAAAGACTACTCATCTAAAACCACGAAGGTGTTGTTCTCAGACTCAAGTCCAAGATGTTCGAGAACTATTTTCAAAAGATCTCATTCGTGAGTCACGTCCGAATGTTCTCGAGTTTTTTCTAGTCCACGTTTTTTTTCCTTACCGGTGTACAAGGGTCCTCCTTAACGGACGTCACGGAACTTGAGATATTAAGACACGGAACTTGAATATATCATGAACTGTACTTAATTTACATAACGTTTTTATATCACGTTTTCCTCGTAAATAAGGGTCTCCTAAGAGGGGTTGAGTTTTTGTAGTACCCCGTAGACGATACGGAAGTTGACAACGTTTTCTTTATTGAGGAAAAGACAGTGTATTGTCCCACATATGTACATGTAGTATAAACAAACACCTTTTGTAATCTAGGACCCCCTATTTATGACTTCTTTTACCCGAATATTTATTCTACAATTTCATTTTAGATTTTAAAGTCTAGGGGTTAATCCAAAAGTTCTTGTATCGTGGTGAATAAATTTACACGTATAATTTATCAAACGTCGACTTTTAAGAGGTTCATGTATCTACTACCTCAAGGGGCATCTTCTCCCACGATTCGAAATTACTGTCAACACAACACAATGCTAAGATTGCTTGAGAAGGAGTAGAATCAAAGGAGTGAACATGTTAACAACCCACTCCAACACTCTATTTGTTTAAAGTCCACTTCAACAAATTAAATTCTAGGTCAGTTCGATTAGTAAAAATTTTTTATAAAAATAAAAACAAATAAACACCGACACGATCCAGAGACAACGACGCACCCGAAACGAGATCAACGTCACTCGACCCCGACGAGAGATCGACCTCACGTGTCCGAAGGGTAACACCACCGAAAACACCAACGTCTCGTTCGCGTACGACATCCCGCTCACCCGCAGTCACCAACACCGCCTACTCGAGTCATGGACACCGAGGTCTCATATCCGAACCATCAACATCAAGTTCTCATGTCCGAGTTATCAACACCGTGTGTCCTAATGTAAAGAGGTTCCGTACACCCTAGAAGGACCTAGTTTGTAGTTTTGGTACATAGGACGTAACCGTCCATATATTAAAAAAAAAAAGGGTGACTAGGAGATGCCTTCGAGGATCGATTAAGAATTTTGTTTATCCCAAATCTCAAACAATCTATCTAAATCCAAATATAGGTTCTAGACGGATTATAAGTGGTACTCAGGAACTCTTTTAATGAAATGAAGAAACTTGAACTTAAAGAAATAACCATTTTATTCCTATTATTATAGAGAAAGTATTCTAAGAACATTTCTATTTATTTAATTGAGTACGGTACCACATCGTCCCGACTCCCTTTCTTGAGAACCTCTCGTGTTTGTTTTGAAACACACGTGGTCCTGGGTCTCCTTTCCTCGTCACTGGGGAGTTCTCTGACTGGGTCTGGACGGACACTCACAAACTCCCAGAGGGCACCTCCGCATCCAACCTTCACCGGACGACGACCCTGTCCCCGTGACCGTCGTCGTCAGGACCCTCCGTGTACAACCGTGTTCGGGAAAAAATTTCATCGTGAAGTCAAGTTCCCTGATCTATACTATCTGTCTCGCGGACTTCTTATTACCTGTCTCCAAGTATTGTAACATATCCTTCACCACTGGTTTTGGTAGAGTTTCTTTTTCTTGACGTTCTTCCGTTTCACCAACAGCCTCCTCCAGAATGTTTATCGACTCTTTTCTTCTCTTCACTTCCGTTTCCTATTTCCCTTTCTACATGGGTAGACTTACGTCTTAAGGTGTCTTATCGTTCCTCTCTAATGTTTTAGAAAATTTTACTTGTCACGATTCTGTGTCTCCTTTTGTTATTTTACCCATTCTAGAGAAGTTCTTTTAACCTCTACGTCTCCCTGATAAAGTGTGTTTCTACCCGTGTTATTTCTTTTCTTTACCGTTCCTAGATTGTCTTCGTCTTCTATAATTCTCCTCCACCGTTCTTATGTGTCTTCTTGACATGTTTTTTCCAGAAGTACTGGACCTATTAGTACTATGATGACCACCAGTGAGTGGATTTTAGTCTGTAAGACCTCACACTTCAGTTCACCTGGAATCCTTCGTAATGACGGTTATTTCGATCACCTACATTACCTTAAGGTCGACTCGATGAAGTTTAGGATTTTCTACTACAACAATTTCACGACGTGAGTCACAGTCATTCAAACCTTTTTGAGTCGTCGCCGGTGTCCTGACCTTTTCTAGTCAAAAGTAAGGTTAGGGTTCTCTTCTGTTACTGTTTCTTACAAGTTTGATGGTATGTTATCGCAAATAAAGTGTACGATCTTTCAATTACGAGTTTTAGGAAGTTCGATCCGAAGTTGTCATGTACTTGACTTTAGAAGAGATATATGTTCGACCTAAATATTTTCCGTCTCTTTGGTCTCTATTTAACGGTTGTAGGCAACCCAGTATCTTTTCCGTTCCCTTAATATATGTTTGTAGATGAAGACGAAGTAACTGATGTGACTTCGGAAACTGACACACCTAGTGTTGTTTGACACCTTTTAAGAATTTCTCTACCATTATAGTCTTGTGGAATGTACAGAGGACTCTTTAGAACACACGTCCTATTCTTCGTTGTCGACCTTGGTCTGTACCCTGTTATCTGACCAAGTTTTAACCCTTTCCTTATACAGTTCCGATACATAACAGTGAGATTAATAAGTTGAATATACGTCTCACGTAGTACGCTTTACGACCTGACCTACTTCGTGTTCGACTTTAGTTCTAAAGACCCTCTTGATGGTTGTCAGTACCTATACGTCTACTATGGTGGGATTACCGTCTTTCACTTCTCCTTGATTTATCGGAGAACTACTTCCACTTTCTCCTCTCACTTTTTCGACCGAATTTTGAGTTATAAGTTTTTTGTTTTTAGTACCGTAGGTCAGGCTAGTGAAGTACCGTTTATCTACCCCTTTGTTACCTTTGTCACTGTCTGAAATAAAAGGACCCGAGGTTTTAGTGACAACTACAACTGACGTCAGTACTTTAATTTTCTGTGAACGAGGAACCTTCTTTTCGATACTGGTTGGATTTGTCGTATAATTTTTCGTCTCTGTAATGAAACGGTCGTTTCTAGACAGATCAGTTTCAATACCAAAAAAGTCATCAGTACATACCTACACTCTCAACCTGATATATCTTTCGACTCCCGACTTCTTAACTACAAAAACTTGACACCACAACCTCTTCTGAGAACTCTCAAGGAACCTGACGTTCCTCCAGGTCGATCAGGTAGGATGTCCTTTAGTCAGGACTTATAAGTGACCTTTCTGACTACAATTTCGACTTTGACGTTATGAATCCGATGGACTACACTTCTTGACTGAGTAATCTTTCTGGAATTAGACCCTTTCTAAGTTCCGTCCTCCTCTTCCCCTGCTGTCTCCTACTCCACCAACCTACGGTAGTGACTGAGTTACCTGTACTCAAACTCAGTCGAGACCCTCAACCACTCTCTGTCCCTCCAGACCACACGACGTCAGGTACCCCAACGTTTCTCAACCTGTGCTGACTCACTGACTTGACTTGACTTTCGAAATCCACTGGTTTATAAATTACGGTATCTCATAAAATACCTTTACCTCCTAACCCTGACGCCCGAGTAAACTAACAAAGATTCAACGACTTTTTACACTTCTTTCTTGTAAAACTCGGATGTCGAAATTTAAGAACGGACTTTAAAACCCATTACTTGATCTTTCTTCGAGACAGAGACAACCAGTGTCCTAACTTCAAAGACTTTTTATTTGACTTTCTGATTCGGACACTCACCGACCTAATACTACATTTAATTAAGTGTTGTAACCTTCCAGAAAAATAAAAAAATTCAAATCCGTAAATAATATTTCATCATCCTGGAACGTTTAACCCTTCTACTTAAAGACCCTCATATAAAAGTAGTTCGATTTTTAAAACTAGAAGGCTTAAAATAACTCGAAGGAAAGGGGTGTCTTACTCAGGAGGTAGAGGACAAAATCTTGGGTTTACCGGAGAGGAGTCTAACAGAACTTCTTCTACTGACTATGATGAAGGTTTATGAGAGGATCTTCACGTTTTTTCCTGTCGATTGACGTTTACGAACGGTCCTACACTCTGTTACCCTCGGGAATGTGCGACTGTAACCGACACACTTAACATGTTCAGGAAACCTTTTGGCTGTAACAGATGACTTCGATTTACGTACCCCTTGTATCGGGTACTGGGTAGCAAAGATGAGGACTCATAGATTGGACATATGAATAAATTCATATACGTGGTTCTCTGTCCAAGTCTTTATAAATCGTGTCGGGGTAAATGTGAACTCTTGTTAAGTGTACAGGTAGTAGTTTTCTTTCCTTTTATTTGACCATCTAAATATGTACCTCGAAGTCGAAATCGTAGTCAGGAAGGTTACTTGTGGATCCTAACTAGAGGAGATCTTTCCTGACCAACCTAGAGGAACGTCAGGTTCCCTGAGCGTTCTCAGAAGAGGTTGTGGTATCAAATTTTCGTAGTTAAGAAGTCGTGAGTCGAAAGAAGTGTCAGGTTGAGAGTGCAAGTATGTACTGGTGACCTGTTTGGTATCGGACTGATCTACCTGGAATCAGCCGTTTCATTACAGAGACGAAAATTTATACGATAGATCCAACCAGTATTGAAACATTCCCTCTAGGAATGTTTTATGATATTCCTCCAACAACACATATGATTCAACACAGACTGAGAAAACGCTGGGGTCCCTGATTGGGTGGTCCGAGGAGACAGGAACCCTAAAAGGTCCGTTTTTATGACCAGACCCAACGGTAAAGGAAGAGATCCCCGAGAATGACTGGATCTCCAACTTAGGGACAGAGGACCTAACCGTCCACCTAACAAACGGGGCTCGATGGACCCTTCGGGGGACATTCCTTCTTCATCCAGGTTACACCATTTTTCTCTCGTGGCTCTTGGGGATTTTTCTTATGTAAAAACAAACATATCCCAATGTCCGTACACTCTTCAGTGGGGACTTGACCATTCTAACTCTTGAGTCCGAAATCCCACTATGTCACAGATGTCCGTCTCTTCGCCGTGTCCTCTAGGTCCGGACCCTCAGGCACCCTTACCTCGACTCAGTCTTTAGAGTCCCACCCCACAACGACTTCGTTTTCCATCTGTCTTTTCCCTTTCTTCCTCCCCTTTCACTACTCCGGTCTTTCCAATCGACCTAGGGGTTTAAAGGGAGTACCGAAAAATATTAGAGAAGTAAGACAAAGAGAGGAGGGTAAATTAGTGGTCTGTTAGTAACCAGATGAAACAATGACATCTAATCAAGTATGAAAGATCTTAAAATATATTTATTTTAATATGAAATATTTGTTTATTTCCAACCGATTCTAGTTAGACTCCTCCCGTACCCACAATATAATCTAACGAATCTGAAAAAAACGTCTACCCTTCTCCTTCATCAGTATATTATGTAAACTCCTGTTTACCTGGATTCTTTTATAGACTCAAAATATATTAATAGGTAATCATTAATGGATTAATGATTAATTTATTAATATCTCCGATTTCGTTTAGACATAAATTTTACGAACACAGATAGAGGACTTTTTTTACCGTTAAATCATAAAACCTTAAAATTTAGTGTCGCTGATTGGTGTACTGACTTGTTGGTAAACATATCCATAACGTGCAACTCTTTAAACCTTCCTTATGTTCAATTATAAAATTTTCACTAAATATAAATACTATTCAGGAGGAAGTGATTGGATTCTGAAAATCATTTCATAAAGAGGGGATCTGATAAAATTGTTCATACAAGTTTCTTGTATCATAAACGTCATAGGAAATAGGAACCCCCCTATTGAAAGTTCTTGGGGTCACCTACGAATTTTGAGGTCTATCATAGTTAGGATACATCTGATACAAAAAGAAGATATATGTATAGATACTATTTCAAATTAAATATATAATCCGGTGTCATTCTCTAATTGTTGTTATCGATTATTATTTTATCTTGTGTATTTTTATGTGATATCATTTTAAGTACACCCATACACGAAAGAGAGAGAACTTTATAAAGTACATAGTGAAAGTACGGAAAAAGTAGGAGTGATTCGCGAATGGCACGTGTCACCGACATTGAGAACGTCAAACTCCACGCTGTCCTTTTTTTCGTACCTAAAAAAAAGGAAGAAGTGTTAAAGTGTCTACCTTCTAAAATAAAATGGTATCTAGAATCGTTGAAGTCGTACGTGAAAAAAAAGGGAAGCAATAATTCAACTCCTGAAAGTGGAAACGTGAACTTCCAGTATGAGTACCGAAGAGAAACCGTATAGGCTTAAGGGTCGTAGTGCTGAGAACACGAAACCCCACTACCAATCTTTTTAGTCCCACTGAACTTGTGTTCGTGACACCGTTATTGTGGTGACAACGACATCATTGGTACTGTCGACGACTTCACTGATCACCCATTTTAGGTGACGTGTTTCCTGACTAAGGACAGGGACGTCCTGTCTCACCTGACCTTTCTCTACCGTATATGTCTTGCACGTCAAATTTTGAATACTTAATAAACACTTGAAAAGGTAAATCATAAAAACTGGTGTCAACTGAGACCCATTGACTTTGACCTTTCACTTTAGAGTCTATTCACCCCCCTACTAACATGTTAATATTAGTCTAAAGGGAAATACCTGAACCAAATATTAAAATTTTGGTCACCTATGGTCAACAGGTACGTCTTAAAGGTTTCGAAAACCTTCATTTAAATGACTAGAAACACAAAACTGTGGAAGGAAAGAGATGTGAAATGACGACACAAGGTCTGTACAGTCCCCTGTAAGTTGAAATTCCCTAGGTTATACATGAAGAAAACACACGACAAAAGTTCCTGAAAGATAAGGAATAGTCAAGGACCTTTTGTTCTCGCTCGCCTCGACGTGCATCAAGAGTCCTGATTCTAGTACTCTCCCCCGCGGACGAACCTAAGGAAAGTCACTGAGGGAAGTCACTGGAAAATGAATTTTTATTAGATAAGTCAATACGGGAAGAATGAGTCCTATACCTTACGAAAGACCGGGAAACATCTAACAATAAACGAACCGAAACAAAAACGAGAAAAAAAAAAAAAAAAAAAATGACGGATTTCGACGGAACATATTTCTATATATTTGTGCATAAAGACGTTTATTTCGTGGGAAGAAAGTGAGCTCTGAACCCAGGGGACGTAGGGAGAAGAACAGCTGAGGTCAGGGGTCCAGGGACAGACATTTCTGGTATTGTGTCTGTCTGAAATACGCCATTAATTTAGAATCTGGAAGAAGGATGTATTGACATTGAAACACGGGTAACTGGTTGTAGAAGGGTAAAGGGATGGAGGGGTGGGGACCATTAGTGGTCATGAAGGAAGAGAGAGAGAGGACACTTAAAATGAAAAAAGGTAAGGTGGATATTCACTCTAGGACATCATAAAAAGAAAGAAAGACAAAGACCAAGTAAAGTCAATCGAACTCCAGGAGGTCCAAGAAGAAACAACAACGTTTACCGTCTTCCGACACCCGACCCTGTCCTTTATTCTACATCATTTTAGACCGAAAGTTTATTTCGTTTTATCTAAAAAATCGAATTAAAAAATTTAATTGGAACCCCTCAGAAGACATAACGAACCCAGACCCCTTGTTCGTCGAGACACCATTACAAGAAACCAGAAGAATGACTATAAAGTCTAAGGGAGTAGGGGTACCTTTATTAACTATAAATTGGGAGTGTATCTTAAGACCTAGTCTTTATACTTAAGTTTCCATCCGCGGCTCTTTACCAAAGGTCCGTTGGTGTTGTATATGAATAAACTTCTTCACTACCAAGTTACTCTCACACTTAGTAAACTGTCAAATCATCGCATATCTATCTCAAGATTCGGGACACGAAGATTTTCGTGAGAGGTTTCTTGATACAAGAAACTAGATTTACCAATATGTCCACTTATCACAAATTGTTACAAAGGTCCCTGTAGTTTTGCCGACAAGATAAGGTCAGAATTTTACCTTTAGTCAACATTGTCAAATGACTTATACACGTGGTACCCATAAAAATAAGGATAGAGTTCACTATGAACACTCCACAAACGTGTGATAAAACACATATATATAAACATCGTCCTTCTTGGTCCTAATATAAATTTTGACACATTGGAATAAAGGGTGTTGAGGGTGAAGACACAAAGAGAAATGTAATCTCACAAAGTTTTTGATAAGTACAATTTCTGATGTATGAGTTTGTGAAGATGACACAGGTCGGAAACACTGGGGCACCTGACATCGGAAGGTCTGAGACAGTCAACTGAGGAGTCCGCTCTTATGACCTCACTCATCGGTAAGGGAAGAGGTCCCGTAGAAGGACTGGACCCCTAGCTTGGGAGTGGAAGACGTAACGTCCCTCTGAGGAACGGTAGACTCGGTGGTCCTTTCCCGCAGTGTATATAATGAAGTTAATCAAAAGGGTCCTATAGTCACTTCATCCATGATTATTATCGACATAAAAGGTCTACTCTTTTGTCAGAACTGATTCACTTAATTGCAAGGGTTCCAAGGTTTCAATTGTGTACTCAGTATCTCGGTACTAAACTTAAGTCCCTCTCTTGTGTCAATTGAAGTTCATTGAGAGTATGAATTAGAAGTTGAAATCGGATGGATATAGATGTTTATCAACAGGTAAATTCCACGAGTAAAGAGTAGAGGGAAAGAGAGAAGGAGGATGAGGATAAACAGAGTATAAATAAGTCGAAGTGACTTAGATAACAGATGTTGTACCGGTTACTTTGATCACAACGATTTAGGTTACAGATGGAGGAGTTTAAAGAGTAATTTTATGTTTTATGTCCATCATGGAACAAACTGAAGACACTATGTCGGATGACAAACAAACAAAAAGACAGAGGAAACGAGAGGAGGAAGGAGGAAATGTGTTTAAGGTCTACAAGTTCAAAGGGTCCCAAATCAGGAGAAGAAATATTACCTGTAGAGAGAAACTGATAAAATAATTAAGTGTCTCAAACATATTGTAGACATACGACAATTTAAGGTCTAGATATCGAAGTAGGAAGGGGAGTAGATCTGAAAGAGAACTTTAGACTTGGACTTGAAAGGTTAACCTTTAGATTATCTGTAGAGTTTAACTCGTACGGATTCTTCGTGGAATAAAATAACCCGAGGTTTTAGTGACGTCTACCACTGACGTCAGTACTTTAATTTTCTGCGAACGAGGAACCTTCTTTTCGATACTGGTTGGATCTGTCGTATAATTTTTCGCCTCTGCAATGAAACGACTGTTTCCTGGCAGATCAGTTTCAATACCAAAAAGGTCATCAGTACATACCTACACTCTCAACCTGATATTTATTTCGACTCGGGACTTCTTAACTACGAAAACTTGACACCACCATAACCTCTTCTGAGAACTCTCAGGGAAGTTGTTGTTCCACTAGTTTAGTCAGTAAGGATTTCCTTTGGTGTGGACTTATAAGTTACATTATTTACTACGACTTTAACTGTGAGGTCATGACTGACTACGTTTCTTGACTGAGTAAACTTTTCTGGGACTACGACCCTTTCTAACTTCCCTCCTCCTCTTCCTATACAGTCTCCTATTCTACCAACCTACCGTAGTGCTTGATCTACCTGTACTCAAACTTAGTCGAGACCCTCAACCACTACCTGTCTCTTCGGACCGTACGACATCAAGTACCCCAATGTTTCAACCTGTACTGACTTACTCACTTGACTTGACTTGACTTCGTCTTGGAAACTTAGGTTGGGAGGTAAAAGTTTGAATGAAACGGACTTCTGAAGAGGGAGAGTAATTAGCTGTTGTTAAAGGATGTTCAGTGAGTTCGGGTGTGGATCTTTAGAAGGAACTGACTCTAGAAAGAAAATATGAGATGTAGGTTTCACAGTCCTTCAGAAAGACCTAAATGTAAGTCTTACATAAGTCGTAGACTGTTGTAGTCTGTTGGAAAGGACGTCAGTAGGGGTGGACCCACTTGGACTAGACATCGGACTTAAAGACGTCAGTACGAGTGTGACCGAAGTACGAAGGTTGCAATACTGACACACTAGATGAGATGTGTCGTCGACCTCACTAGGAACATTTTTCTTTCAGTTTATTTCAGTATGGGGGTGAGTTTAAGAAAGTTATAAAAGGACAGAACGAGTCTTATGTACCGTTTCAGGAATACCACTAGGACTTGTTAAACGTCGGAAGTAGGAGGAGACTGAAGTAAAGATGAAAAGGGGGGATAACTTATAGAATGTCGACGTACTTATATAAAGAACGACACAGAATTTATACAGCCCGTACAAGTCCGGAATCCTAGAAACGTGAATGACAAGGGAGAAGGACCTTGAGAGAAGGAGCCATAGATTTACTAGTCAAGAGAGTAAAAGAAGATTATAAACGAGTCTAAAATAGAAAGGTTTCTACGGACGACACTGGTAGAATTAACTTTTATTCCGAATGTAGGGGTACATGTAGAGAGTCATGAGGGATACCACAAGATAAAAAGTATGTTGAAAAGTTGAAAATTGTATAATATACTAATAATAAAATAATAAATAAGAGACTCAAGATATATCTTTTCATTTAAGATATTCCCGTCGTCAAATCCAGACAAAACAAGTGATCACATAAAGTGTACGGATCTCGTCGTATACCGTATATCACCACGGAATATATACACACACTTACACACATGTACACACATATATATACATACATTCATATATACACAAGTATACATATATACTTTATGTATATACTTACTGACTTACCTGAGTATTTCATCTTCTTTTTTCCTCAGTCTAGGTTTTATTTTAATATGTAGATGTGAACATCCGAGTTTCTTGTATAAATTGTAAAGATTTTGTTACCGTAATTATGAAATATACATATGTAAATAGTAAAGTTACTCTTAAGAGTCTACACCGATTCCGTTGAAGTCTCTAGATAAACTTACCCTCAGATGATTTGTCATAACCATATCTCAAATCAACTCTCTAACCACTTGGGTCACGTAGTGATACATCCATCGTAAATATTTACTCTGTGTATTCCTTTTTTCGTAAGAGTGTGTACATACATGTGTGTGTGTGTGTGTGTGTGTGTAAGGGTGAGTGTGAGTGTCGAGTTCGTTTTATGGAGATCATTCGTTATTCAGTAAAGGTCCTTCTTCGTACTAAAATTTCAATGTGAACTGAACCGCTATTTGTTTTTGAACAAATGTTATTCTTTATTAAATCCGTGTTAAAATTGAAGAGAGTCGAAGTCAAAAGAGTTGATAAAAATTTTATTTTCCCGTTATTGTCTTTATGGTTTTAACAATTCTCGAATCCTTATAATTTCATCCATAACATATTCTTTATGAAAAAATTGTAAAATAGTACTCCTTAAAAGAGACCAAAATTTATAGTCAGGTCAATTTCTAAAAGACGACGAGTGAACATTGGTAGAAGATTCCGTGGAATTTGGAGACCTCGGTCCTCGACAGAAAGATTACGACGAGTCGCGACACGAAGGGTTCTGGTCAGAAGTAGTCTCTTTCAACTCTACTCTATACAGACAGAAGGACCTTTACCTTCGCAAGGTTACAAAGAAGGTTAAGATTACATAATACTATGTTTTTTACACACAAAGTCCGTTCTAGAAGTATAATATAGGAGTATTTTCGATAACGATGATTTATCCATCTCTCGACAACTATTAAGTCCTCCCTGTTTTAAAGGGTAAAATAAAAGATTATGTAATTATGACCGTTTAGTCATAATCATGTCTGACATCCGGTCACGTTCCTCTATTTTGAGTCTTTTGGTGAATTATAAATAGAATGTTACAAAGTTAATACCAAGTTAACACAAAGACAGTGTCCCGTATATTAATACTTGTAATTTATCATTAAATACAGGGAACAAGGAATTCGAGAAGATTTTACCCAGTTTAGTAAATTACAGGATAGTCTAATCCCCTTTTTTTCTCGTAAAATAAGGTTTGTTTATTTTACATACAAGGAACCCATTTCATCGTCACAAAAGAAGACGAGACTACTATTTGCATTAAGTCCACCTCGGACCTAGAGAACTACAATCCTCAAACTTAGGACCGATAGACCAACAGTAAACCCACTTAAATACATACAGGAAAGTGAAGAGTCTAGGAACCCCTAAACAACAAAGAAGTGTTATACTTAAATTTATTATATTTGAAACGTTTTTAACGATAATGGTAGTTTATTTCACACAACACACTTTCACGAGTCGGAGGTCACGTCCCGAGTCTCGTGACCCGTAAAAGGAAAGAAGAAACAAATGATGGAACGGGACTCACAGAATTCTATGGAACCGGACACCGACACAAAATATAAGTACGGAACGAAAACCTCAGCAAAAAGGAAAAAAAAAAAAACCAAGGACAAAAGAAAATAAAAAAGAAAGTCACTTAAAAGTGAAGTAAAAAAAAATTAATCTTCTCTTAACGAAATGTTACAACACAACAAAAGACGTATGTTATTATACTTAGTCGAGACACATATGTATATAGGGGAGGGAGGATTCGGAGGGAGGGGGCTCGGGAGGGCGGGGAGACTCAGTAGCGTCTCACGGCGACTCGAGGGACAATGTCCCGTTGAAGGGAGGTCGACAGACAAAATGTGTGCCATCACATACATGTAGTCACGAAGAGAGAATTAAACAGGGTGGGAGAGGAAGGGGTAGACACAGCTGTTCAGGTAAAAAATGTAGACATAAAGACTGGACGTTTTTCTAAATAGTCATGGTAAAAGATCTAAGGTATATATACACAATTATATATTATAGAGAATAAGTCTGAATGAAGTGAGACATATTGTTCAAGATACAAGTAGATGGAGTGATCTAGACTGAGTTTAAGTAAGGAAAAATACCGACTCATAGACGAAAAAAGAATTTCAAGACCGTAGGTGACATCGTACTTAACCTATTCGAGTCGGAAGGTCCGGGGAGTCCACAATCCGAGGACCAGTCCGACTATTGTCCTGAGGGGTGAGGGTCAGTTATGACGACTCTGTCAATGAAGAGTCCACGTGCAAAAAAGACGGAAGGAAGTGGGGTCTGAAATCATAACCGAGTAGAAATAACTGGTAAAAATATACATTTGTGGACCTAGTTTCACACAGACACAGACCTCTTACCCCTTTTGTGTTCAAGAGCCAACGGGTATAATAAAACAAAGATATAAGGTACCTTCGTCTATAAGTAGATTACCCTCAGACTGAAGTGATCAAACAACTTACGAACCGATCCATTACTCACTTAAAGAGACGACGGGACTTGATCTGAACTAGATATGAGTTAAGAATATCCGGTGTTTTTTTCCTTTCTCTGTTATTACGATTTTTTAATACATACTCGTAACTTCGAGGTATTTATCCTAAAAATCTCTGAATTTTTTTGGTATGACCAATTTTATATTCCAAATTTCAACCGTTTCTTTTAGTCTTAAACCCCCGGTTGATAAAGTACATTTTCCATGGTTCTATATTGTAGTTTTGGGGTAAATTGGTAAATGAGACAAAAGTGAATGACAGGTCTAACGGGACACTCACAACAAATCGGATCGAACCCTCCTCGTCGATGGTAAATCTGTCGTCACCGTAATGATCGGAGAAGAACCCGATCTTAATATAAACTAGTAAGTAAGACAAAAAGTAAGTAAGTAACTTATTTCGTTCCGTCGTCTTAGATTCGAGGTTCTCCAGTTTCTGAGATAGATAAGACAAACGAAAATAAAAGAGTCGAGGATGTCCTCACAACCGTGTCTCACCCATATAAAATGTAAAAGGGTCTCCTAACTATAATACCAAAGAAAAAGGGAATTCACGTCACTTCTGAGATAAATCCTGAAGGTGGGAAGGATTATAAATAGATGAGACTGCAGTTGGTGTAGAGCTGTTCCAGTACGGGGTGAGTCGTAGACTGTGTAAAATGTACTTCCAGAACTGACCCTTCTGTTCGGGTAGTAGAAGGGACTCCTCCCAACCTACGGGACCAAATCATGACTAGACAACTGTGACCCCTCCTACTTCCGGTCCTGGGGAACCGGTGACGAGTCGACCTCCTTTGACCGGACGTCTTGGAAACACACAACAACTTACAATGTTTAGTCTTACTTCCCAACGTTTCGTGTCGAGTCTTTAAATGTCCCGGACGGACCTTTACTCTGTCCTAAACTCGGTTAAATAGTACCGTACGTGAGAGGAACGAAGTTACGTCTCCCTTGGTATTTATTTCCCCTACTCTCACCTAAACGACAAACTCGTAAAATTAAGTCTCGCTCATTTATACACCTGGAGTATCCGTGGTAACAGAGGACTACTAAAGAAAGTAAAAGTAATTAGTGGAGAGACCGTCGACCACCTTTGTAGAGTACACCTCCGTATCACGACCCGGATATCGCCTAGTAACGTAGTTCTTCAGGACGAGTATTAAAAGTCTAAATATTTTCGACTCTTCTTTCTAGACATTCTAGTTACATCAACGGAGGATCAAAATAAGTCCATTTTACTTTTGTAGTTCCTATAAACCAAAGGAAGGTAAGTGTACTGAAATTTGAGAATGTAAGACATAAGGTGACGTAAAAATAACATGACACTTCGTCCAGGTGACTATAGATGAGAATCAAAGAGAACGAAATAAAATGTCCATGAAGAAATCACACCGAAAGAAACGGAATCTCCGTAAATTTTTAAAAGTAAATAACTCCATATCATCTACATATTATAATATGTCCGAAATCCATATGTTACATCGTTAAGTGTTAAAAACTTCCAATATAAGGTAAATATCAATAATATTTTATAACTGAGAGAAGGGACACGACCTGTCATACAGGAATATCAAATAAATGAAACATGTATTATGTAACATGGAGAATTAGTGAATGAGAATGGAACGGGAAGGGGTGAAGGTAAAAGGACGACCAGTGACGATCAAACAAGACATATAAACAAGACAAAGAAAGAATAATATCAGTGACCAAAATAAAAAATCTAAGGTGTATATTCACTGTAGTATGTCGTAAACAGAAAAAGAAAGACTGAATAAAAAAAATGGGAGGTTCAGGTGGGTACAATAACGTTTACTGTTTTAAAGTAAGAAAAAATACTGACTCATCGTAAGGTAAACCTTCCCTACTACGACTTCGACTTCGAGGTCATGAGACCGGTGGAGTACGCTTCTCAACTGAGTAACCTTTTCTGAGACTACGACCCTCCCTAACCCCCGTCCTCCTCTTCCCCTACTGTCTCCTACTCTACCGACCTACCGTAGTGTGGCTGAGCTACCTGTACTCAAACCAACTTGAGACCCTCAACCACTACCTGTCCCTCCGGACCGCACAACGCTAAGTACCCCAGCGTTTTTCAACCTGTACTGACTCACTGACTTGACTTGACTCGTAAGGTAAAACCCGAAGGGTGCACCCAAGCACTATTTCTTAGGTGGACGGTTGGGTTCTCTACGTCCTTTACACCCAAGTCAAGGACCCAACCCTTCTAGGAGACCTCCTCCTTTCCCGTTGGGTGAGGTCAGACGAACGGACCTATTAGGGTACCTGTCTCCTTGTACCACCCGATGTCAGGTACCTCAGTGTCTCAGTCTGTACTCACACATTGACTCGTACTTGTGGGTCATAAAGTAAAATATATGTATGTGTGTGTTGTGTGTGTACACACGCACATATGTGTGTGGGGGGGGTGTAGAGGTTTATCAAAAACTTCCTGTACCTTAATTAACGAATTGTAGAAGGACCCCACCTCCACCTTTTTGTGCATTAAAACTTCAATCATCACTTCAGTAGAAAATAAAAAAATACGAAAAGGTAGGGAAAATAAAGTAAGACCTCTTACTTTTAATTGACGTGAAAAAGGTTCGTCAAAAAACCAATGTCTCAAGATACTCTTTAGGTAATACCAGATACCCGAGTATTAAATCGATTGGATCGGAAAGTCCTCTTTGTATGTATTTTAGATAATTCTGATATTGTATTACCTTAGATACTTTCTAGTCTCTATGTTCCATCTTTTCATCGTGAAAAACTATATCGACTTAACTATTCTAACAAAACTGGGGTTTTCTTAAACTATACCGTTTAAACTACGGAACTTTACATTTTTATGAAATTTTTATAATGGTTTATCGTTAGTGTCATCCACAGGAATTACCGATAAAAAGAATTCAGGTAAGGACTAGTATAAGAATTGAAGGAGGGAGTCACCACCTATTACCGTTCGTAGACCCGTTCGTAAACTTCTACACGACGTTGGGTCTGTGTTCCACTCCTAAATCTCTTTATTAAATGTATAGTATTTTAAGTGGGTAAATTTTACAAGTTAAGTCACCCAAAATCATACAAATCTAGTCGGGACCCTAAAGAAACCTTCCTTACTACGACTTCGACTTTGAGGTCATGAAACCGGTGGAGTACTCTTCTCAACTGAGTAACCTTTTCTGAGACTACGACCCTCCCTAACCCCCGTCCTCCTCTTCCCCCGCTGTCTTCTACTCTACCGACCTACCGTAGTGCCTGAGCTACCTGCACTCAGACTCACTTGAGACCCTCTACCACTACCTGTCCCTCCGGACCGCACGACACTAAGTACCCCAGCGTTTCTCAGCCTGTACTGACTCACTGACTTTACTCGAGTTGATACAGTAGTGTACGTAGTCGTGAAGTAAGAAATAACGGTCTATTATAAGGTGATATATTTATACGGTATAGACAAAGAAGTAATACTNCTACCGACCTACCGTAGTGCCTGAGCTACCTGCACTCAGACTCACTTGAGACCCTCTACCACTACCTGTCCCTCCGGACCACACGACACTAAGTACCCCAGCGTTTCTCAGCCTGTACTGACTCACTGACTTTACTCGAGTTGATACAGTAGTGTACATAGTCGTGAAGTAAGAAATAACGGTCTATTATAAGGTGATATATTTATACGGTATAGACAAAGAAGTAATACTTTAAGTACCTATAAACACAACAGGGGTGACAAAGCGGATAACACTTATTACGACGATACGTGTAAGTATATGTTCAAAAACACACCTAGATAAAGTAAGGAGAAGCCACCTATGAATTCTCATCTTAAATACGTTAAGATACCATTGAGACAAATTACAGATTTTTCTATTTCTAATAATACAAAGATTAAACCTTTCGCATAACTAAAAACGAAGATCTTAAATAACTTTACAGGTGCATTACGTCGGTTTACTGTCACAATATCTGAGTAAATTAACACAGAATGTTTACTCACCCTGAAAACGATAAGTTTCTCATTTGTTTAGTACTGTGATGAGTGTCTTTCGAGTACTAAGTCCTCCCCTTTGTCTGGTACTGTGACTTCCCAGATCATTGGTCCTCTCTCGTCCACCTCCCCTTCACTCGTCGCGTCAGTCTTCTTGTGGATCCTCTCTCTTTTATAACATTCGTCGTGCTTCGACCATCGTTTTCCCGTCGTCCCCTCTACGTGACTTGTCTTTCTCTCGTAGTGTACAGTCTTGCGACTGACCCTCTTTTCCGTGTTGTATAAATACCCTTTAGTTTGTTATGTCGGGTTTACCCCCCGATCAGACACTCCTCGACCGTTCACTGAAGTCTAGTAATTCGTCTAAAGATCTCTTGATACATAAAAGAAAATAGGGACTTTTTTTATTCTTTCTCTTTCTTGATATTTTACGGAACTTTTTACCTTGACCGATAGTTTTTCAAATAAAAATAATTTCACAATTACTTTTTTTCGTTATAAAATAAAAAGTCAGGTTTGATAGGCAATCATTTTAAAATGAAAAATAAAATTTTCTGTATTAACGGTTGACATCTTTTAAATCTTTTATAATTTCTTATATTTTATTTCTAGTTATTATTAGAGTGTCGGATCTTTGTTTGTAAAAAATCGTAAAACTTTAGATGGGATATAAGTAAAAGTATAAATATCGACGAATGTATCAACCTTGAAATTTACATCAACATATTTACTTTATACCTAATTGGATATTTCTAATAAAATTAACGAAACGTTAATTATGATACGATATTCTTAAAAAGATTAAGGATTGTGAGAGGATCTTTTAATAAAAATTCTACTACCTTTTAAAGTGGTATTCGTACTCCACTAAATAGTTTAGAGAAGGTATACCAGTAAAATACTGTAGGAAAATGGGGTTATATTAATTATTTATAAAACGACAATCTTTACCGAAAAACTTTACTGATTAACGAGTGATTTCCCTAAATGTTTACCTCATTAACTTGATTCATATATTTTTACTTTCGATAAAAATTTTCCTTTCTGAAACAATATTTAAATACCTGAAATCTCCTGTTTCTGAAAGAGGGGATGTACTTTTGACACCTTCGTTCACGGTTTCTTATCTATTACCGTAACTAATATAATTTCTAAATTTATCGTTGTAAAACAGGTTTTACAATTTTTTTTTTTTTGGTCCGTCTTATAACTTTTTTTATTCTCAACCGTAAGAATTACATTTGTCCCAATTAGTTACGTAATGCTCATCTTCTCTGGAAGGCTATCTCATCCTTTTACCCGTTTCTTATACTTAACAGTAAAATATATGAAACAAGTTAATGAGGTAAACATTTAGGGAAATCACACGTTAGTCAGTAAAGTTTTTCGGTAAAGACTGTCGTTTTATAAATTAATATAACCCCATTTTCCTACAGTATTTTACTGGTACACCTTCTCTAAACTATTTAGTGGAGTACGAATACCACTTTAAAAGGTAGTAGAATTTTTATTAAAAGATCCTCTCACAATCCTTAATCTTTTTAAGAATATCGTGTCATAATTAACGTTTCGTTATGTTTATTAGAAATTTTGAATTTATGGATTATGTTTCAAAATTTTAACGAAAAGTGTACATTAATTTCTTTCGTAAAATTTGTGTTTAGTGTATAGTAATAAAACGTATGGATTAATCATCAGTCAATTTTTGACTATTAAAAGTCAGGTTCTTCTAAGTCAACTTTACACGTAANATATCGTGTCATAATTAACGTTTCGTTATGTTTATTAGAAATTTTGAATTTATGGATTATGTTTCAAAATTTTAACGAAAAGTGTACATTAATTTCTTTCGTAAAATTTGTGTTTAGTGTATAGTAATAAAACGTATGGATTAATCATCAGTCAATTTTTGACTATTAAAAGTTAGGTTCTTCTAAGTCAACTTTACGCGCAAAAAACAAAAGAATCACCCAACGTCTCACCTGTCCCGACAGAACTTTCCTTAAATTATCATATATATATATATATATATATCATACACAGAAATTTTGCAAATACGAGCAATTATGTTAGATTCTTTCAAGGGTCATTGATTCTGTTTCTAAATGGTGATTTCTATACGTAACAACCCGAAGGGACCGTCGAGTCTACCAGTTCTTGGGCGGACGTCACGTCCTCTGGACCCAAGTCACGGACCCAACCCTTCTAGGGGACCTCCTCCCGTACCGTTGGTGAGGTCATAAGAACGGACCTCTTAGGGTACCTGTCTCCTCGGACCGCCCGATGTCAGGTACCCCAACGTTTCTCACTGTACTGAGTGACTGTGTTGATTCACTGATTTCTGTCGTACATGTAACAATCCGTAATATTTATGATATAGTGTATAAAGGTATTAGTATTTTATTACTAATATTTCTGACAATTTATTTAACTCCGGATATACTTTACTTTATAACCAGAAGGTAATTTCACTGTGAAATTCTTTGTGAAATACTACCCGGCTAAGTATAATATATACACTTTTTAGTTACATGTTTTGATGAATACCTTCTCAAAGTTGATCTCTCTCTATGTCCCTCCATCTTTCTGAATTTCCTTTGTATAAATACTATAATTATAACCAAAGAAGATCCTTCATTCGGTACCAATTGAATCTATAAAGAGAAGAGACAAACGATTTCGAACAAAAAGTAAGGTCACTCTTCCCGTATACGGAACCTTCGGGACACGTTCCTCTACTAATGTGTTTCATAGGTCTTCCTATAACTTTCACAGAGGGACTGAGAAAGCCAAAACCCAAGGCCATCCAGATTTAGACAGTACAATATGAGTTATACTCCTAATGTAAGAACAAGAGACAACAAGAGACGGGTCATCCTGTAGGACGCATAGACACCGTCGGATAGTGATTCCGGACTCTAAACAGGGGTATTAGACCAAATCGATTTAGGACGGAAGAGACCTATGGTGAAAACTCTGACCTCAGCCGCAGTGTTTCACCGGACGAACGACAGAAATAAGGACGTGATCTTGAAATTTACATCAACATATTTACCGATCTTGACCGAAGACGTCAACGTAGGCCAAGTGGTCCGTAGAGGGTCGTAAAGAATTCTAAGAACCAAGAAACGACCGAAACACAACGGAGTAGTGTGTATTGTAGAGTTTTGTGAATGAGATATCTCCTAAAAGAAACAACTGAAAAGTGTTGTAGTTTTCCCATATCTCTCGTTGTCTCTTCGTCTCTTTACTCTTATCCGTACCCATGTTTCACATGTCCTAAAATCTCGACTTCTCCTTTCTGTGAGAATTTCCCTCTTCACTTGTCTTAGTACCTTCTACTCCACTATACACTCGAGACACTCCGGTACGGTAGAGACTTCTGACCGAATCTCATCAACCTATCATTAAAGACGGGTCTCAAGGGATGGGGAACCGGAGTTTATAGACTTTTTAATACATCTAGTATCGATCTGAGAGTCAATAGAAGAAGTTTCTAGACAGAAGGATGCTGCGTGTACCATCGGTTTCGGTACCTACCGAAGTGGACCTTCAAATCCAGGAACCCCAATAGTGATTCCTTTTTCTACAAAAAGCACAGTGCCTTTGACCACATTTAACGTAACAACTATGGCTTAAGAAGAATAGTCAGTTTTATTTAAATTTTTATGAATGGTTCAAAAATGAAATATGTCTCTTGTTATTATCGAAGATCTTCTTTTTTACTATGGACGTGTATTCTTTAATTAGAAAAAGGACCTTTCTACTGTGTATAATATAACATTCGTCACCAACGATATTTACTTCATAAAACCAACGATATTTACTTCATAAACGTAGGGAACATAGAGTCCGTCTCCCGAAAGGTCCACCGTGACCACTATTTCTCGGACAGACGGTTACGTCCTCTACACTCTCTGGACCCAAGTCAGGGACCTCCTCCTTCACCGTTGGACGGAGGTCCTAAGAACGGACCTTTTAGGGTACCTATGTCCCGATGTCAGTTATCCTAGTGTTTCTCAACCTGTGCTTTTCGTTGAGTCGTGTGTGTATCTGTGTGTGTATGTGTGTGTGTGTGTGCGTAGAACCTGTCTTGTATTCCGACAAGTCACTGACAACAATGACCGTCGTGGTCTTGTACCTTGGTAATGTAAATTTTTGACATTGATCATTGTCAGATACACCACCCTCATACACAGAGTACATAAAGATCTATTGTTAAAAATGGGTAGATTTCCCCTATAAAACCCTCTGTAAAACCCCGGTAACCTTTCGAGTGAAGTAACACTCCTTCTTCCTCCTACCGTAATGACTTGTTAAGGATACACAGTCTGTATCGTAATTTAAAAAAGTATACCCCACAGTAAATCCTTTTATCGGGACCATTATATATAATATAGATATATCTCGTTCTGTGAAAAGTAGACTCTACAATGAGTTAAAAGTAAAATTAGGACCTCCATTTATAATCAAAGAATTTAACTCAGTCTCAGGAGGTTATTAATTTAGGTAGAGTATTAATAGACATTGAGTTAGATAGACCGAGTAAGAACCAGGAGTTATTCATATACAATTTTCAGAGTCCCTTTCATTCACTGTCCAACACCAGACAGAAGGTGACAGTCTGAAATTGATTCGTCAACGTCGTCAGACGACGACGACGACGATTCAGAGAAGTCAGCACAGGCTGAGACACGGTGGGGTATCTGTCTTCGGGTGGTCCGAGGCGGTAGGGACCCTAAGAGGTCCGTTCTTGTGACCTCACCCAACGGTAAAGGAAGAGGTTACGTACTTTCACTTTTCACTTTCAATTCAGCGAGTCAGTACAGACTAAGAAACTCTGGGGTATCAGACAAATTGAAGTTTTAGTTTCCCAGATCTGAGAAGACAAACTGGAACCCTTTTTAGTAAAGAGTTTATAAGTCGGAGGAGTAGACTCCCGTTTCGGTGAATAAAGGATTTAGTACCTCTTGACTTTAGACTCAGGGTGGTGGTCAGTCTACTCGTCCTCAAGACTCCGTCACTCCTACCCTCGGTTCGTCTCGTTCCCACAGTTTCCAGAGGTGAAGATTTTGGAGGGGACTGTTATGCCGGTGTCGACTACCCTGGTGACTGGTCGTTTGAGACGGTGTGAGAGTCGACGTCACGCGAGACTAAGCCACTAGACTTCCTTCTGGAAGACAACATTGACTGTGTATTGGTCCTACCTTTCATCGGACTCTAGAATCCCTTTACATCCCTACACAAAATGGAGATGTCTCCACGACAGGTATCTTACACACGGTATATTTACTAAATTTTAAAAGATCATTGTGTAATTTCCATTTTGTTTGTCTTTGTCCACTTTAATTAAACATCAAACTTATTAATTAATGTAAATAATATAAATATGGGGTTTATAATAATAAAGGTACACCTCAATTATATTTTTATAACTCTAAAAAAAAGTACAAGAAACTTTAGATAACACACAAAATATGAATGCCACGTGAAGTGAAGTACAATCAGTTTAAGGTTCACGAAAAACAACAAGTCAGTGAGTCAGCACAGGTACAGAAACGTCGGGGTACCTGACGTCGTACGGTCCGAAGGGGCAGGAAATGCTAGAGGGTCTCTAATGAGTTTGAGTACAGGTAAGTTAACCACTACGGTAGGCTAAGTTACTTGTACTCAAGTTCACGAACATACACAGATAACATAACCTGTCACGGCCAGATTCGAGGTATAAAACGAAAGTTTTAACCTTTGTTCATGTAAGTCTGAACGACCCTTCGGATTGTACTGAACCAGATACTATTTCCAGGAACACCCGTTGGATGTACAGACACGGAGAAGTATACCTGATATACGATTTGAAACTTCAAGTTCTTCAAAGAATATATATATAAAAGGAAATTAACTAGTCGTGTTGTGACTATACATCAAAAGTATTGTAAGTAGTATGTCTATGGATACCGCATAATCAAAGGACCGACGACATTGTTACATGACGTTTGACCCATAGACTTTGCGTCTGTAAAATAACAGAGTGCAAAGACGTCCGGTCTTCAGACTCCAGTTCCATACACGTGCCGGTACGAGGGAGACTTCCGTATTCCTTTCCTAGACGAGAACCGGACAGAGGATCGAAGATCGTCAAGGAACCAAACACCGTCGTATTCAGGTCAGAAGTGCACTACAAGAACGACACACTCACTTGTACTTTCAGCGAGTCAGCACAGACTGAGAAACACTGGGTTACCTGTTATGTCGGGTACCTTAAGAGATCGGGTCCTATGACTTCGGAAAGGGAAGAGGCCCCCTAGAAGGTCTCTTCCGCTACCGTGGGATGAGGTCATGAGAACGGACCTTTTAGCGTACCTGCCTCCTCGGACCACCCGACGTCAGGTACCCCAGCGCTTCTCAGCCTGTGCTGACTCACTGAAGAGAAAGTGAAAAGTGAAAGTACGTAACCTCTTCCTTTACCGTGGGGTGAGGTCACAAGAACGGACCTCTTAGGGTCCCTGCCCCCTCGGCAGGGACAGGTTGTCTCAACCTGTGCTGACTCGTCGTCCCCTAGAAGGGTTGGGTCCCTGACTTGTGACCAGAGGGCGGAACGTCCGTCTAAGAAATGGTCGACTCGGTGTACGGACACAGTCGTAGACATAGGTTTGAAGAGGGAAAATGTTCCTGTGGTCAATATAACATAATCTTCTAGTGGAATAAGGACATACTAGAGTACAATCGATTACTGTAGAGGTTACTGGGATAAATATTTCTCAGTGTAAACCTCCATGACCCCTAATCTTAAAATTGTGTTTTTAAAACCCCTTTGTACCAGTTAGGTAATGCATCCGAACTCCTTCATGAGTAATTAATATGACGGATTCCGACCGAACAAGTCAGTGAGTCGTACAGGCTGAGAAACCCTTGGGCACGTGACGTCGTACGGCCTGAAGGGACAGGTTGTGGTAGAGGGTCTCGAACGAGTATGAGTGCAGGTAACTCAGACACTACGGTAGGTTGGTAGAGTAGGAGAGCAGGGGAAGAGGAGGACGGTAGTTCGTAGTTCCAGAAAAGATTACAAGTAGTTGGTAGTTCGTGGACAGAAAGGGTCGTAGTTCCAGAAAAGATTACTCAGTCGAGAAGTGTAGTCCACCGGTTTCATAACCTCAAAGTCGAAGTCGTAGTCAGGAAGGTTACTTATAAGTCCTGACTAAAGGAAAACTTGACTGACTAAACTAGAACGTGAGGTTCCTTGAGAGTTCAGAAGAGGTTGTGGTGTCGAATCTTAGTAGTTAAGAAGTCACGAGTCGGAAGAAATGTGAGGTTGAGAGTGTAGGTATGTACTGAAGACCTTTTTGGTATCGAAACTGATATGCCTAGAAACAGCCGTTTCATTACAGAGACGAAAAATTATGTGACAGGTCCAAACAGTATAGAAAAGAAGGTTCCTCGTTCACAGAAAATTAAAGTACCGACGTCAGTGTTAGACGTCACTAAAACCTCAGGTTCTTTTATTTTAGACAGTGACAAAGGTAACAAAGGGGTAAATAAACGGTACTTCACTACCTTGGTCTACGGCACTAGAAACAAAAAACTTACAACTTAAAAATCGGTCGAAAAAGTGAGAGGAGAAAGTGAAAGTAGTTCTCCGAGAAATCAAAAAGAAACGAAAGACGGTATTCCGACCACAGTAGACGTATAGACTCCAATAACTATAAAGAGGGTCGTTAGAACTAAGGTCGGATACGAAGTAGGTCGGGTCGCAAAGAGTACTACATGAGACGTATCTTCAATTTATTCGTCCCACTGTTATATCAGAACTGCATGGGGAAGGGCTAAACCTTGGTCAGACAACAAGGTACAGACCAAGGTTGACGACGAAGAACTGGACGTGTGCCCAAAACGTCCTCCGTCCAGTCCACCAGACCCTAGGGTAGAGAAACGGAGCAAAACGTAATAATTGACATACAACACAAAAACACACACACAGACCAAAACACATACAGAAAGAGGAGCCGAAGTACCCCCGGTCAAGTATTAGGGTTGGAGATTCGTAAGGAGTCGTGTATCATCCAAGAGTTATCCACAAATGACTCGTTTTCTTATTTTCTCGTTTCAAAGACCGTCCAATATTCGTACAAACACAACAATAATGACAGTGTGATCCCTCCACATCTGGAAAATATCGAACAGGAACGAAACCGATCTTAAAGAGGGATCGTCCGAAATATTGTGAATAATATTTAAGGTAGACCTACCCTTGAACCGATTCGAAAACCGGAACTCGAAAATTAACTACGATGTAAATAACCTTACACTTTTTATACTCAAGATCAGAAATGCTACGAGAGAATACGGATACATTAAATGTCAAACAACGGTGTCTTCACGAAAGACTGAGTCAATGGTCAAAAATGTCTTTATTTTAAATTTCCGGAATTCCTATCTGGATACTTCATTCCTTGTCCCCGATACCTCACCGTCGTAGAACTCGTCGGTCAACAGAACATGACTTTACACAAAAAAGTCCACGATCATTCTTCTCGGGAGTAGGACGGTGTTCAACTCAGTGTCTGTCAGGTGAAGATCCGTGTGTCATGACGAGAATATTTCCCTGAGATCCAATAGGAGTCCGTACTGTGGTGGACAAGTGTTTGTGTGAAAGTTTATTGCTAGGTCAACCAATCTAAAGTAAAGTCTAAGATACCACACCTTGTGTCTAATAACGGACATCTGAATGATTACACACAAAACACTCAATCTATATATTATATGGACTTGAGTAGTAAATAACTTAATTGTAAATAACTCATGGATGTCCGAAGGTACCACCGAGTCGACCACTTCCTAGGCGGACGTTACACCCTCTGGACTCAAGATAGGGACCCAACCCTTCTAGGGGACCTCTTCCCTTTCCGATGGGTGACGTCATAAAACCGGACCTCTTAAGGTACCTGACATATCAGGTACCCCAGTGTTTCTCAACCTGTGCTGACTCACTGAAAGTGAACGATTTGAACAATATATTAGTCACGATCCTTGTGTATATTGACTCTGATGGTCTGACGGGAACTTCTGAAGTGTTAGATGTCGGTATTGTCTAAGTAATATAAGTTACGTTACTCATTTTCAACAAAATTTTCCTGTCCCGTTAAACTTCCGTCTCTGTTCTAAAAATGACACTTATAACTTTACTTCACTTACCCGTTGAGTAAGATCGGGTGTACTTAAAGGAAGACTCACCCGACTAAGACCTTTTATAACCGTTTAACACCATTTCTACTCGTACTTGATCTCTCAGGATATCTTTTCATTATACCATATCAAACTTCCCCCGAGAAATTTGGGGTAAAGTACCAAAGTATCATTCGCTCGGACGTAGAAAGGACCCGGTTTCTTGAGGTTTCCTGTCGACATGTACGGGGAGGATACTAGGGGGAGAAAGTATTTTTGTTACTATTAATTATACACGTACAATATGTGACTTAAAACTTCGAAAAATATATTAAAAGAGTACATTAACAGTAGAGTTGTGAAACTATATACGAAACGGTATAGGTGAGATTTCTGGTCTTTTAAATCCGAACCCTTCTCAAATACTGAATGGGTCCTAGTGTACTCATAAAACATCAATATAACCGGTTATGGGAACGAAAATTTTTTGCAATTCAATCTGTCAAATGACCAGTCGATAGACCTATCACGTCCCCATCTGCATCACGGTCCCCCTAATCTTTGTCTCGACGATTTCAGTAGTCTCAAAAGAGATTTAGCTTGGACAGGGAAAGACGTCCGACCGAAGTAAAAGAGGTCGTCCAAGAAGGTGCACCATCAAACGATAAGGGGACCGTTAAGACTCCCTTGTAAGGTCAACGAAATGGAGAGCTCCCGTGTCTCCAGAAGGGTTGGTAGAGGTCTATGGTTCAACGTCTCCCTCCGAGACTAACCGAGTAACCGAGTCCATTGGGGAGTGATGTCGAACTCATTCCCAGTGGCGGTTGTTGTATAAAAATTTGTAAATGACCTCCTTTTTATCACAATAACATCCGTAAATCTTATTAATTTCTCGTATAGTCACCACCTAAGCCTCGACTTTAAGTTATAAAGTATTGAGGTATATGTCGTAACGAAATAAATAAAACCTGTAACTCTTGTGGTATCAGTAAAAAAGGGGAAAATTGTAAAATTAAATATAACCTCATATCAACTATTTGTTACAACAATCAAAGTCCACTTGTCGTTTCCCTAAGTTAACATGTATATGTACATAGATAAGAAAAAGTAATAAAAAGGATAATTCCAACAGTGACACGATAGGACATCCAGGAACAACCAATAGGTAAAATTTATATCGTTACACATGTACAGGTAGCGTTTGAGAGATTGATATGGGGGAAGAGGTGGAGGTCATTGAGACTCAAACTCTTGTGGTATCAGTAAAATTCAACATATATATTCCCTGAAAAACAGTAAACGTGAACTTACCCAGTGTCCATGGAGTTTGAGTTTGACCAAAACCTCACCTGAACGTGACGCGACGACGGCAGGGCCGAATCGCGAGTCGACCGGAAGGAAGTCCAAAGACAGAGTCGCCGTTAACCGGGTCCCAATGTAATGTTGAAAGGACTCGGGATCCGTGAAAACGAAGGAGGTAAATTTTTTTTACATTTCTAATATAAAATGACGCCACCATATTTCTACCCACCGAAAGGTCCACCGAGTCACCATTTCTTAGGTCGAAATGTTTCGTCCCCTACGCCTTAACTAGGGATCCAGCCCTTCTAGGGGACCTCTTCCCTTACCGTTGGGTGAGGTCATAAGAACGGACCTTTTAGGGTACCTGTCTCCTCGGACCGTCAGGTATCCCAATGTTTCTCAGTCTGTGTCGTTGTTGTTCTTTCTACCGATATAATCATAGTATATCGATTTATGAAAGAAACTTTAAAAAGCAAAACGAAAATCCTAAATTTTTCATTAAGACACCCAGAGATTTTTACAAGACCCGGGTTCGTGACACGGACGACTCGGATTACCTATAAACACCAGACTTAACCGAACATAGGCAGACTTACCGTGTTCGGTCTTTGAACCCTAAATAGCGATGGTAGAAAGAAGAAGTAGTCGTGTAGGGTTAGTGGTATAAGGTAGTTTAAACGGCGAAGTCAAAGAGGGGTCTAATCTTTGGTGGACGTAAATAAAAAGAGTGAGGTAAAGATGAAGGTACCAGATTTGTCAGTGTGGTAGAAATACTCAGAGGAGTGTAGGTAACAAAATAAAGAAGTGAGACACTAACAATCACGTGAATCTTACTAGAGAATTTTTGTTTAGAGAAGAGATTTTGGTAAGTTCTCGAACAACAAGAAGAACCCTATTACTTTTTTTCAGAGTTGGACATTCAAGAACCTCCTCGATCGAGGGTGGTCACATTAGTTCAAAACATCCTGAATGAGACCGAGTAAGAAAGATAATGCCGGTATGAACCGAACAAAGTCAAGGAACTTACGTCGGAAGAGAAAACGTAGAGTCCAGTAAGACCTTACATGAAAGAAGAGGGACTGAAGAGTATAATTAATAAGTGGTAAGAAATGTAGAACGACTTTTGCAGTGAAACACGACCTTAGAAAGGGACCTTGGGGGAGTGTGTCGAACTTAGTACATAATACAAAAGACCCGTTTGACACGAACAAGAAACTTAGGTTACTAGATATTAATGTCGATTTACAGATTAACACCTTTATTACTCAATCACAGACAAAGTGGGTGACCTCCCTTACAAGGTCCGGTATAAACAAATAGTACCAAAGCGGTAGTTCGGACGATATGTTACTTATGAGTTATAGACGACTGAACTGACTTACTTACTTTTTACATATAACTACACAGGACTTTATGTAGTGTGAATTTTTAAGTGTTATCTCGAAAAACTCCGAGTTACGGTCCATGAGACCATCCGAGACTTCTGTATCCTGTAAGTATTAGTGGTGGGAGTACCGCAAAAAAAGGATTGGTCACTCTGTGTATCAAGTCAAGTCAAGTCAAGTCAGCGAGTCAACACAGGCTGAGAAACGCTGGGGTACTTAGTGTCGTACGGTCCGGAGGGACAAGTAGTGGTAGAGGGTCTCAAGTAAGTCTGAGTGCAGGTAGCTCAGGCACTACGGCAGGTCGGTAGAGTAGGAGACAGCAGGGGAAGAGGAGGACGGGGGTTAGGGAGGGTCGTAGTCTCAGAAAAGGTTACTCAGTTGAGAAGAGTACTCCACCGGTTTCATGACCTCAAAGTCGAAATCGTAGTAAGGAAGGTTTCTTTAGGGTCCCGACTAGAGGAAGTCTTACCTGACTTTAGACCCCCGACTAGAGGAACGTCAGGTTCCCTGAGAGTTCTCAGAAGAGGTTGTGGTGTCAAGTTTTCGTAGTTAAGAAGTCGTGAGTCGGAAGAAGTATCAGGTTGAGAGTGTAGGTATGTACTGGTGTCCTTTTTGGTATCGGAACTGATCTGCCTGGAATCAGCCGTTTCATTACAGAGACGAAAACTCATACGATAGATCCAACCAGTATTGAAAAGAAGGTTCCTCATTCACAGAAAATTAAAGTACCGACGTCAGTGGTAGACGTCACTAAGACGTCGGGTTTTATCATTTCAGACTGTGACAAAGGTGACAANTTTTGGTATCGGAACTGATCTGCCTGGAATCAGCCGTTTCATTACAGAGACGAAAACTCATACGATAGATCCAACCAGTATTGAAAAGAAGGTTCCTCATTCACAGAAAATTAAAGTACCGACGTCAGTGGTAGACGTCACTAAGACGTCGGGTTTTATTATTTCAGACTGTGACAAAGGTGACAAAGGGGTAGATAAAGGGTACTTCACTACCCTGGTCTACGGTACTAGAAGTAAAAGACTTACAACTCGAAATCTGATTGAAAAAGCGAGAGGAGAAAGTGAAAGTAGTTCTCCGAAAAATCGAGGAGAATCTGTGTATCATCAATCCAGTTATTGTTTAATTAATTTAAGAGGGATCAACATACATCACAAGACTTTCTCATCCTTCCTACGGTTCAACCGGAAATTTTCGAAGGAGTAGGTATTATAACCTCTTCCGTTACCGTGGAGTGAGGTCATGACAACGGACCTTCTAGGGTACCTAATTCCTCGGACCATCCGACGTCAGGTACCCCAACGATTCTCAACCTGTATTGACTCGCTGAAGTGAAAGTGAAAAGTGAAAGTACGTAACCTCTTCCTTTACCGTTGGGTGAGGTCACAAGAACGGACCTCTTAGGGTCCCCACCCCCTCGGACCACCCGACGGTAGATACCCCAACGTGTCTCAGTCTGTGCTGACTTGGCTGAATCGTCGTCGTCGTCGTCGTAGGTATTATGTCATCAAATCAACGACTCTGTTGTACCAAGGACTACAAACCCTGTGTCAATAAGAAAAAGGAGAGGAAACTTAAGTGACACTCTACACGTCTCTTATCGTGTCAACTCCGGGAGTACTGAGTAAGGTAACGGGTGTCGACTCAGTGACTCAAGGACCGACAACTAGACCCATGAATCAACGTGACTTGTTCTCAAGGGACCCTCGAACTTCCAAAACTGGGAAATAGGACCCTACGAAGGTAAATCAACTAAACCTATGATGGGACTACGACTATTAACTAGTCTAACCAAAAGTCACATCTTACTCCGAGACCTTTTATCTTTGACGTAGGGATTTTTACTTGTCTTCATAACTACCTATGTAATTTACTAGTATGGTCCTACTTTTCCGATGTTGACGATACGAGAATTAATGACTATAGTGTCTGGGTAGAAAAAACAAAATTATCTAGTCTTTCACGGACACACAGAAAACTTTCAACCTACATTAAAGTGCTCACACCTGGTCAGGTCTTAGGTTTTCCACTTATTTAATGACGTACTTTTTGTAAAAATTATGACCGGAGAATACAAAGCCACTGGAGGTGCGAGGTAGAGTATATACCTACAGAACGTATTTTTCAAGTTTATTATCGAAATAAAATATCAACTATGTTACCTCTGAGTCACTTTACTACATTAAATGGGTTTCAGAGTTCTACAGAATTATTTCTGTGATGAATCAGACGTCCAACTGATCACTAAACCACTGGAAGAATAAAATAGGACGATGAAACGAAAAGGAAATAGTTAACTAAGTTAGTTGAGAACTGGTAGACGTGTAACACCAAAAATATCTTATTTAGGAAACAGTGTTTATTACACTTTGAGTGGATGATCACATGGAGGAACAGGAATGACGATTAAAGAGACACCAGTCTTCAGATGTATTATTATTCTCGGGTTCTTTTTGTCTTAGCCCTTTTCTTTATTTACTTTTTGTCGGGGTCGGTTTGTGTCCCCGTCTGGATAGAACCGGTATTCTACTTCGTTATTTTCAGTAGTCGTTCATCGGGTTTCTGGACGTTTCCTACATTCCACGATGTCACTTGCTCAAACGAGAAACCTCATTCGTTTGTAATCTTTATATTAATGATGAATGAAACAACCCACTAGGACCCGTTTAATTGAATGGTAAAATCTCCGAATCCATAAAAAGGTGATAATTAAACTCTATTATGTTGGTTATCTTGGTTAATCGTCTCGACAACACGCGTTCGGGGAAAGAGAGGTAGAATAACCTTCCCTCTCCTCCTACCATCGTAGTAGAGAAGTAAGTAGAGGGGGAATGAGGAGAACGTTCTCCCATCGACAAAGATCTGACTAACGAATTGAACTTTCTATAAATAACCCGGTCCCTCCTTAGTCACACATAATTCGATGGGATCAATTACGAAGTCGTAGATGACATGTCACAGTCTTAGTACGTCGGACGACCTCCCACCGTGGTAGGTGTTCCATCTACGTCCTAAGTCTTTCCGACCTAAGACGAATCTGAGTCTTAGGATCAGGGTCCGAGGTAGGGTCTGAGTCATTGCGTAGGGTGTAACGTCACGAGTAGTAGTCGGGTCGAAAATTACTGTATCACGAAAAGAGAAGAAAGGGGTAGATTTTTGATCCCTAGGTGGATAGAACTTACAACACTACCCTATTTGAAACAAATTTGGTCTATTCCCTGAACCTCCTTACAGACTACATCCCAATCACATTATTTGTATACATCTGATTTACTTGATGGAACACTTCAACCTAATAATAAGAGGGGTGAAACTTCTACCCTTGTGACCTCCAGTCTCTACAAGACGGTGTCCGTCTGTTATAATCTCGGTTTTGAACTTGGTTCCAGTCGTCTGATAGGTAAACGTAATCGGTTACAATACATGAATAATTATCCCTCTTATATCTCTTTACGAGGATTTGTAAAAGAAGGGGTTAAGAGATAGTGTGTTAACTCTTCTCTCTCCCCTTCTTTCTCCCCCAACTTGATAATGATTGTATATTAACGTAGACGTCTAAGTAAAGATGTAAACCCAATTTAGTTAACAGTTTCCTATGATTCTTAACTTACGTCAAGTCCCTCTTAACTCAGACTCACTGACCATTACAACTAGAGACTGTATCTCTCAACGACTGATCAAAGGGCTTTGAGTTCAATATAGTGATTTCGTCCTCCGTATAAGAATAGACTTTCACTCCTCTTCCTTCACTCAAACCCTCGAATTCTTAATACTTTCTTCGGTAATTCAGGGGCACCTCTCTTTAGTTTATAACGGACCTCAGGACGTCTTTTCGGTATGGTAGTAAGTACTCCGTCTGAGGTACTTTCCATTTCCTATATTTATCCTCTCCTTTCCTCTCTCTCCCTGTCTCCCTCTCTCGTCACCCCCTCTCCCCCTCTCTCTCTCTAATACGGTTTATTTATCATTTTAAAGGTATACTTTTGCAAATGTAAAGTGGCTTTACGTGGGTTATTTTCCGTCAGTCGTAAATCTCGCATCTTAGGAGAAAGAACTGAAACACAGGTCCCTATCAGTTATTAACTGGTACTCGAGGCTTTAAGGGTCCTGTGTGACGTCGGAAGTTTAGACGTGAAATCAGGGGTGAGGGACAGGACTCTCTAATGGGTGAAAGGTACCGAGAACCGACTGCGACACTAGTCAATCAGGTCGGTTGCGTCTTGACATGAACTGTAAAAAGATTCTCGGTTAAGGACGTGTTGACGAATTAGGTCGAAGTATTAAATTTTCATATTGTACCCGGTACGACTCTCTCTTAAAAATTAAATCCGTTACCACGAACTAAGTGTCTCTAGTACACGAAGGATCGTAGTCACTCGATCCTGAAAACTGGACGTCTATTCGGATCGAGGCAGTAAGGTGACATACAGACATCTTCGTCTGTATAAAGTCACACAACTATCACCTTTTCTCTACGTTTACACTGGTCTTAGTACCGTGAGAGGAGTCCTGAATGTCCTCGGTTTGAGTATACGAGAGAACAAATTTTTGTGACACTCCTTTAGTTGCGTGTCCCACAATTGGTCCTAGATACGTAAATAGGGGGGTCTACCTTTCCATTAAGTCTCACTGAAGGTTCAGAGTGGGACACCCAAAATATCGTCAGACGACACAGTGAGTAGTGGTAGAAGGGAAGAGACTCGAACGTACCACAGCAATGTGTTACGAAACGTTGTGGACGGTTTGTGTGTTGTTAAGACGATTTTATTTTTCAATTTATTACTCACGACGAAACACCCCCTCAGTATACTCACAACAGTTGTGCTGTACTTCTTGACTCACCCCGAGACCCACTCCTGACTGGGGCTCTCTGACCCTTACCACTATAGTGGATCTTAATACTTAAAATGATATCCAGACAGAGTGAAAATTGAAGGTATGCTGGACTCTACTCGAGACTCTTGGGACAGGTACGTTGTAATACAAGTAATGTTGTATTCAAATCTTCTTCGTAACAAAAATGTAGTCTCTTCATTACGGCTAGGGGGTAAAGGGAACCCAAGATAACATCCTATTGACTGACGGGTCTTGAAATCTCACAAAACTAAACAATTATTAGAATCGACACACTACTGTAACCAGTCAGGTAGACGGTGAAGACGAATGGAGAAGAGGTTGACTCATTACCTACTGAGTCCTTATCGAGAAGTTGTCAAATATTTTTACTGTCAAACGACTACTTTTATAGAAGTTTGACACTGTTCTGTGTACCTTTTAGTGAATATCAGATATATCACTAGTCGACCGAGAAATAAAGAAATTATAGTGATCTGTACCCATCCAAATCACTTAGTCCCCTTAAAAAGTCAGTTCTTACAAATCTTCACCATATTAAACCAATTACCTTATTGGTCCTACTTAACTTTAATTCTTTTAGTATAAAAGGATAAACAAAGTACACAATTTCTATATATATATATAAAAAAAAAAACTCTCTCTCTCTCTCTTCAGGGGTTAAACCAATGTGATTCTTTGATTTTTCCTGTAAGTCAAAAGAACTTTTCTTCTTGTCAGTATCTGTATTGACAAAGTAAGAAGGAAGATTATAGGTATCACCTGTTGACAGTGTTCGTCTCCAACTCTTACTTGAACCGAATCTTATTTCTTCAAATAAAGAAGAAAGAAAATAAGGGTGTTAATAAAGAGGGAGGAATGGATTCCGTACACTCTTAAGAATAGAGACTTTGGAAGTTAAAGGAACCCTAAAATGAAAGTCTGAAAATGTTTTGTTACAGACCTAGACCAAGTCCGATTCTTACAATTGGAAAAAGGTACTTTAGATGAAAAACGTAACGGTACGAGAAACGTAACGATTCCTAACTATAAAAAATTAGGAGTTTTATCCATTAAAGGAATAAACAAATAAATTTTTTTTTAAGAGTAATGATCTACCCGACTACTTCTTCTCCAGGAAGAGTGGACCCCGGTCTTCAGGTTTCAGAACAATCTTTTTTTACTGTCTTCCAAAAAGTTGGACCTGACGACAACTCTATCCTCAATCTTTTCCGACATCTGTCCTTCCTCCTACCCCAACCTTCTCAGAACCATTCGGACACTGAGTTCGATCAAATATGTGCCTTCCGTGTTGTTCGACGCTACACCGACTCGTTCCTCTGACCCTAAAACTCCAAGGGTTCCTTCTACATTTCGTTCCCTTCCGTTTTCCCAAGTGGAACTTGTCTTCCTCTCTGTTTCCCTCCGAAGACCTGGTTTGTTCGCTACCAACGGTCATGTGTGCTTGTACATTCAGTTTCCCGTCCCTCACACCTACAAGTCGGACTCCATAGGTGACTTTTCGTCTTTTCTTAATCTCGTCTCATTGTCTGAACTCTCTACGTTACGAAAACACGGGTATAACGGACTTCGACGAGTATAAAGTTACCACTCCACTCTTCCGTCTTGTACTTTTACATAATTTTTTTTTTAACACAACACTATGTAAGAATATGGTCCGAGTGGTCTAACAAAGCTGTGACGAACTTTACCGTGTGTATATCACTGTGGGGATCCTTCATCCTTGACACTAATTGGGGTGAAATATTTTCTTCTTCGACTCTATGTTTCTTCAATTCATTAACCGAGTTTCAGTGTCTCGTCCGTGTACTCGGTCCTAAGGTTGGATTCATCTATATCCAAGGTGTTATCTACAAGAATGGATAATACAACACAGAGTTTCTTGTTTTTCGTCACCGGATTATATAATAAACGTCAAAATAGTCCTGTTCTAAAGTTTCAATCCGAAAACACACTCAACGAAGGACTTTGAAAAAGGAGGATTAGATATGTGTTTATTTGAGGAAAAATCAAACTCGGTGTACCTTGTCTTTTATTTGTCAGAAAATATATATATTATTTATACTGTCTATTTAAATATAAAGATAAAGTATTTATATTACTTTTATGTATCACTGTCTATTTGGTAATAGACAGTCTTTGAGGAGTTTAACAGTAAGTTTTATGAATTATAACAAGTATAAAGGATCTACTACAGAATTAGACGACGATGTAAAATATTTACGTAAGTAGAAATAAAGAGTTTTCGGTATTTAGTCGATTTAAATACAGTGAACGTAGGTGCACAAGAAAGTATAAAAGGGAGTCTTTGTAAGGGTGGAATTTCCCGGGAGGTAGACCCCTCCCAAAACTACTCGACACCCTCGATCTTTGGACGTTTCTCGTTAAAGAAAACAATTTTCCTTCTATTATCGACCGGTTGAGGAAAGGAGGGACTTTGCTTTTAGGGGCTGTACCCTTTTTGAAGACCAATACTCACAAACAACACATACGTGTGAATCAGCGAGCCAGTACAGGTAGAGAAACGTCGGGATACCGGAAATCGAGTGGTCCGAGGATACAGGTACCTTAAAAGGACTGTTCTTATGACCTCACCCAAAGGTAAAGGATGAGGCCACATAGAAGGACTGGGTCCCTAGTTTGTGTGCAGAGGACATAACCGTCTACCCAAGAAATGGTGATCGTAGGTACTCACAAAGAACCTCTTCAAAATTTCGAAAACATAGAAAAGGAGTTCAATTAAGGATTAGGTCAGAGCAAATACCGTCTGAGTAAGACTTTAGTGACGTCTGTTACTGACACGGCACTTTAAAATTCTACGAACGAGGGACCTTCCTCTGATACTGTTTGGATCTGTCACAGAATCTTTCGTCTCTGTAGTGTCTCCGTTGTTTCCAGGTATATCAGTTTCGATACCAAAAAGGTCATAAGTACATACCTACACTCTCGACCTGGTACTCCTTCCGACTTACGGTTTCTTAATTATGAAATCTTGACACCACAACCTCTTCCAGGAACTCTCAGGGAACCTGTCGTTTCGCTAGTTTGATCAATCAGGATTTCCTTTAGTTAGTACTTATAAGTAACCTTCCTGACTACGACTTCGACTTCGAGGTTATGAAACCGGTGGACTACGTTTCCCGACTGAGTACCTTTATGAGACTACGACCCTTTCTAACTCCCGTCCTCCGCTCCTCCCGTTGTCTCCAACTCTACCAACCTACCGTAGTGACTGAGATACCTACACTCAAACTCGTTTGAGACCCTCTATCGTTTCATGTCCCTTCGGGTTCCTTCGGACTGAGAGAACGTTTTTCGGCCTGTACTGACCCGGTGACTTATTGTTGTCAAACTTTATGACCGGTGACGATCGGGCTCCCGATCATAGTATGACAGACGTCACTATAGTCGAGGTCAGAAACAAACCCTTTGGTACTTTCCCTCTTGTCCTGAATAACCGTAAACCCTTTTATTAAAGGAGGTCATACTCCCGTAGACAATTAATTTTACTGAATTTGACAGTGACACCCGAAACTGTCTTTCCAGGGTCAACGGTTCCTCTCACTTTACGACGGTGTCTTAACTGACTACACAAGTCTGTGTAAACTGTCCCTGTTAGAAGACTTTCCTAGTACCAATTTTCTTTTTTTTACTAAAACCAAAATACATGTTCAAGATACTAATCTTTCTCGGTTTAATGAAAATAGGGAAACGAAGAGAAGACGGTTTCGTCGGACATATTTATAAGACCTCTCAGCACGTTCAGTGTTCTCTACTGTTTCTAAAACCGTAGTGGTACTATAAAGTCAACTCTGGTAAGTCAACGACAATTGGACGACTATTTTTCACCCCTGACTCTTAGTCTATGGGGACCCGAGTTTGAGACCAAGTCTATGAAGGATTTACATACTGAACCCATGTTTTAAAGGTTCTCATTGAAAAATACTTGACGACTTTTAACCCCCTTATTCCTTTGCCGTTGGGTGAGGTCACAAAAACGGATCTTTTAGGGTACCTGTCTCCTCAGACCACCCGATGTCAGGCACCCCGGTGTTTCTCAGCCTGTGCTGACTCACCGAAGTGATATGTGATATTATAATATATAGAGTACACACACACACACACACACACACACACACACACACATATGTCCGAGGGGTACACAATGATTATTATTTCTTGGGTGGACGGTTACGTCCTCTGTATTCTCTGTACCCAAGTTAGGGACCCAGTCCTTCTAGGGGACCTTCTCCCGTACCGTTAGGTGAGGTCATAACAACGGACCTCTTAGGGTACCTGTCTCCTCGGACCACCCGATACCAAGTATCTATCCCAGTGTTCCTCAACCTGTGCTGACTTCGTTAAATCCTATATAAATACACACATGTGTGTGTGTGTGTGTGTATATATATATATATACGAACAATATATTATCTATAAACTTTTGACAACAAGATAAACGGGAAGGAATAGAAAATCTTATCCGATGTAAAACCTCTTTCGTTCTTCGTAAGTAAAGGGGGGTGATAATTCGACCTTATATCAACGAAATGTTACAACACAAGTAAAGACGACACGTTGTACTTGGTCGACATACACACACGACTCAAGGAAGCCAACACAGGCTGAGACACACCGGGACACTTGACAGTGGATGGTCCGAGAAGACAGGCACCCTAGGAGGTCCGTTCTTAGGACCTCATCCAACGAGACACGGGACGAGGTCCCCTAGAAGGACTGGGTCCCTAGCTTGGGACATAAAGAAGGGAGAATCCGGAGAGAGGGTGAGAGTGGAGGTAGGGTTAGTAGGACGGGGAGACCCAGTAGTGTCTCATGGCTCGACTCGAGGGATACGAGACGTCGTCGAAGACCGACCGATAGATGAAATGTGTTCGTTACACACATGTAGTCACGGTGAGAGAGCTAGACAGGGTGGGAGAAGAAGGAAGGGACACGGGTGTTCAGAAAAGGGATACAGTCGTAGAGGTGAGAACGGGACTTTTATCCAAGTATACATGGCAAACAGATCTAAGGTGTTGTCAAGTCAAGTCAAGTCAAGTCAGGTCAGCGAGTCAACACAGGCTGAGAAACACTGGGGTACTTAGCGTCGTGCGGTCCGGAGGGACAAGTAGTGGTTGAGGGCCTCAAGTGAGTCTGAGTACAGGTAGCTCNGAGTAGGAGACAGTAGGGGAAGAGGAGGACGGGGGTTAGGGAGGGTCGTAGTCAGAAAAGGTTACTCAGTTGAGAAGAGTACTCCACCGGTTTCATGACCTCAAAGTCGAAATCGTAGTAAGGACGGTTTCTTTAGGGTCCCAACTAGAGGAAGTCTTACCTGACCAACCTAGAGGAACATCAGGTTCCCTGAGAGTTCTCTGAAGAGGTTGTGGTGTCAAGTTTTCGTAGTTAAGAAGTCACGAGTCGGAAGAAGTATCAGGTTGAGAGTGTAGGTATGTACTGGTGTCTTTTTTGGTATCGGAACTGATCTGCCTGGAATCAGCCGTTTCATTACAGAGACGAAAACTTATATGACAGACCCAATCAGTATTGAAAAGAAGGTTCCTCATTCGTAGAAAATTAAAGTACCGACGTTAGTGGTGGACGTCACTAAAACCTCGGGTTTTTTTACGTCAGACTGTGACAAAGATGACAAAGGGGTAGATAAAGGGTACTTCACTACCCTGGTCTACGGTACTAGAAGTAAAAGACTTACAACTCGAAATACGAAAAAAAAGAGAAAGACTGAATGAAGTGAGTCATACTGTCAGAGATCCAGGTAGGTGTAACGATGTTTACTGGGTTAAAGTAAGGAAAATAGACTACCTCTTTCGTTTTTTGTAAGTTTTAATTCTGAATATTTAATCCTTTATAAAGAAAAATAAAATTTTTGTTTATCCTCAGTGTATTCTCATCAAAGATACCAAACTATGTCGGTATACTATCTTATAAAACGTTTGATCACAAATTTTTTAGTGCAACATTACTTATTAAGTACGGTATTTGTACAAATACACTCTTAAAACACTTTTAAAATCGTGTAATTTAACATATATTTTATACTAGTACAAAAATAAAAATTTCTCTGTAGTTCACTAAAAATTATGAAAAATTAAGGACGACTATCCGAAAATCCTTTAAAATTAAAAGAATATAGAAGATACGAAATTATGTTTTATATATCAAATTTTTTCTCTCTTTTATATTTTTACTGAGGTCTTCAATCTTTACTTTGGTTTACACTTACTTTACCAAAAGGACCTACCGAATCTTTTATAGAGACCCTTACTAAAACTCTTTCTCAATTAGTTTTCACTAAATTCGTCACTGTCACGATAGAATTACTCCGATTGATAAAACTTTCTCAGTTTCAGTAAATGTGTGTCCTCAAGAATTCAAAACTATATTTCTAGGTGGAACAATAAAATATTACCGGGAAATTTTTAGAGGGTCGTTACATGTTCCTCCCCCTCAAAACTCAAGACCCCCTTTCCTGTGTATATTGGACCTTTAAAGACACGATCTATTAAGTGAAAGAAAAGACAAAATAGGAAAGACAGGAACTCTTCTTAGAAGACAATAAATTAAAAATTTCCCCTCCTTTGAAAATAAGTCGTCAAATGGATTTCAGTCGTCGATCGCACCCGTTGTCAGCCGTACCTTTCTAAATTGAAATTGGGATAGGTCTGGTAGTGGTGTTTTAACTGTCATCTACGAAGTCGACGCGACCGGTTACACAAATAATGACTGGTGTACACGGATAAATTTCAATTTAAGTAAGTTTTACGTATTCTAAATTTTGATCCAAGTCCGAGTGATCGGTGCAAAGTTCACGAACTGTCGGTGTGTACCTAGTTTTACAGTTCGTAACCTGTATACAAAGTAGAGACTTCCAAGGTGACCAGTTGTGACGTTCAGCCCTTCAAGTGTCTACCTTCTTTACTGACTACCAACTAGTCTCACCAGTATCTTTCGAGTCGACCCCATTTCTAGTTGTTTGGGATAAAAATCATTAAAACGGACAGGAAAGTCTGAGGAAGAGGTTGGGAACGAGGAGTAACTAATGGGGTTCAGAACTATAGAGAACGGATGAAAGGTACTACTGTCCGGACTCCTGACAATGGGTGATAACAGTTACAGGAAAGGGTCCCTTGTGTCCAATAATGAGTCCGGAACGCTGGCCATTTTACCTCACTTCTAGCAGAAGTCTAAATAATATTATTTTTGTTCCGTCACCTATATTAAAGAGTTAATTTTGTTTAAAGTAGGTATTGACAGGAATTTGTAAACTGAAAGACAACCTGATGAACGGTCGGGGGACAGTGGGACCGGGTCCAGGAGAACCTCGAGACTCGACTCTTACCCTATGTCGCGTAAGGGTGATGGATAGACAAAATTTCACAGTTTCGATGAGACAGGGTGCTGGGAAGAGAGGGGTACAGGTGTACAGGCAAGAGTCGTAGACGTAAGATGAGGAAGGGACGTTTCTCCAAGTAGACATGGAGAAAAGATCTAAACGTATACGTGAGAGAAAGACTGAATGAAGTGAGACATACTGTCTGAGCTCCTCCACGTAGGTACACAGACGTTCATTGGGTTAGAACAAGGAAAAATACTGACCCGTTATGAGGTAGACGACTTACAAAGATCGAGAACGGGCTTCAGATGACACCAAGGACCAAAATGGGGTCAGAAACCTGAGGAGGTAAACGAGGAGGTTAGAGCTCCCGTGTTTCGGAAAGACGAAAACGACTCAAGAGACAGACCAAGGGTCACTAAGTAGGGACACGATGAAAGACAGACTAAATTTTATATAACTCACCAAAACAACAAAACTAAGCTACACTGATCATATGAAGTACTGGACAGGGGACGAGTGGAGAGATCAGAGTATTCGGTAGAAAAGGGGTAGTCAAAGACTCAAGGACAGTATACTACGAAACAAGCACTTCCGTAGAGAAAAGGGGAGAAGATCTATTAAGGATGAATAAGAGTCATCAATTTAGAACAGACGGTTTGTTGGTAGGACTGAGAGGATTAGATGGGACCCATAGGACGAGAAAGAGGGTACGTCGGATCGGACGGTGAATCGAGTAAAAGTGTATCGAGACACAACAGGAGGAGGAGTACTTCTTTCCTTCTAGACCTCCCATACTTGGTACTGAGGGGAAAAAATGGGGACAGGGATAGTGAAGGCTGTGTTACGGACTACCTCCACCAGTTTTATATAAACTCACTTATTTATTTGCTGTGTGTTACTCACTTAAAAAATTTCCTTCTGTTTTACACAACCACCGACTAGAACACAATATTTATGTGTCAGTCTAAAATTCAAGACTTTTATTAAGAAATAAACATACCATCTAAACCCCGGTCAAGTACTTCGATGTTTCTCATCCACGAGACCGTGTGTGCCTACGGAATCCTGGTGACAGTGGTACGAAAAGAAAGGAGTATAGTAGAACGTCGGAACAAAGTGACTTAGAACGAAACCACGGGTAAAGATTACCCGAGTGTAATTACCTTATCACCCACTTACTATTGTATATAAGTTTTCTAGTTTCCGAAAAACCTCGCGTAAGAACTACTTTTTCACTTACTATTTTATTACCCTAAAAGTCCGGAGTGATTTTTTCCTGATAACTCCTATATAAACCCTATTCTTTCGAGAAGGACTAGAGAGAATAGTATGGTATAACGTTTCGGAAAAAATGACAATGATCGACACGCATACGACACAACACAGTCTGTGTGTCTAAAAACTCTCTCCCTGTCTTTCTCTTTCTTTCTGTCTCTGTCTGTCTGTCTGTGTGTGTGTGTGTGTCTTTATTCTATAACTGTTTCTCTTTCCCAAAGCAAAGAAACGAAAACGACAACAACAAGGCGAATATGACGTAAGAGCACCAACAACAAAAGAAATCAAAATCATCTGGATCTCAGATGATTTACCGGGTGGAAAGATGTTTACTGGGTTAAAGTAAGGAAAAATACCGACTCATTATAAGGTAATATATATACGTGGCGTAGAAATAGGTAAGTGTCCCCACTACTCCTCCCCGAGGACCCCTAATCAGAAATAAAGAAGTTTATCCAAAATATAGGGAAAGACAGAGAAAATTCCTCCGTCATGACCCAGTGGAAACCCTTCAAACCACTACTACACAAAATCGGTCATACAATCGATAGGTAACTGAGACCCACCTAGATTCTAGATCTAAAGTCTCTATACACTCATCTTCGACCACGTCTTTGATAGACATATGGCACTCCGACCGATGCAAACCCGGGACGTCTAACGAAGGTAGGAATCCAAATACAGTCAGACACAGAACGGGGTCCTCGGTGTACGACCAGAGACTGTATCTCTCCCAAATTCTAGGGACATACAACAGAGTCCCTTAGTCATCTCTGAACAGACCCTGTCTTCCAAAAGTCTGTGAATCCTATTATGAAGAATGGATGTTCTCACAACTTGATTAATAAAATATATGTAAAAGAGTCACTCTGGAATGCAACATTCGATATCGAAACCTATTACTAATTTTCTTCGTAGAATACAAGAGTTTTAAACGCTCAGGTTCTCGGTAAAGGATAATGTACCTATGACGGAAAAAAAAGAAATCCGTCTCTATAATTCAACCTCTATTCTTTATAAGGAAATACTTTTTTTGTAAAGAAGTCGACGGTATTATAAGGTATAAAACTACAGACTCAGTGACGGAGTCTAACATGGGGCTCAGAGAAAACTAAACCCTACGACTCAGAGTCAGGAGAAAGAGTCTCTAATCGAAAAAAAAAGAAAAAAAGACTTTTAATTCAAAAGGAAGACTCCGTCCTGACAAAACGAATATTTTACAAAACCTCTTATTTATAAGTAGGTAATACCTTTACTTCGGACTCTTTCTAATGTCTCTGGTCTCCCCGGACACTTGTATGGGGTTCACAGTCGTTTCGAACTTTAGAGACAGATTGACTGAATGTTCCGTACCGACAATTTATTCTAGTTTACTCCTTGAGGTAATTTTGGCAAAAATTGTTACTAGTGACGTACCTCAAACGTAACCGTAGAGTGTCAGATCTGGGCAGAAAGTCCCGACCTTTTATCAGAGAAGGAAAGATTTTCCTTTAGACAGAAAATTTTAACCGGAGTGCACACCTACCTTTGTTTTTATCAGAAATTATCACGTAACAGAGGTTAATGGACTCCAATAAATAGTCTCGAGTCAACATACTGAACTCGTCATGTTTAAAGTCTAAAGTGTGTAAGACTTAGTTTCATGGTAAATCTTAAGTTTACCAGAATGTCGTTTACGTTTTTAGTTTCGTCTAAGTGTATACCATTAAATAGTCGATTCCGAAGAGTGACGTCTAAAAGACAAACGAGAGGGGAGTTGGGTAAGAAAAACCGTTTGTTCCAACGAACCTTACCTTGGACATCACTATCATAGTATAAGTTATAGTAATAGTTAGTAAACATAATAACATTAATAACGTCAACAACAAATAAAGTCTCTAATCATGACGGTCCTCCAGTGAGATTCACTATTGGTCAGGTTCTCTGTATATCTTTACGATAAACTTAGACTTCACACGTTCAAACTCCGTAAAGAAGATGTCTGACCCAGAATCATAACAGTCGAATTGGTATTTCTATGTAGACTTTTAGAATACTATAGACTTCCGTCTCATGTGAAACGTCACCCGGACATTTCTGGACGTAAGAATAGGGTCGAGTCGTTATTTTAAAGAAACAAGACACTCAGTACTAGAAGAAGACGTCCTCCTATTTATAATATGTCTCCGGAATTTCAACCTGACTTCATTCAAACACAGAACGAGATGGGAACTACATTTGAAAAGTTTATGAGTTTTTAACAAAAAAGGAGGTACTTTACATCTATTACTATCGTAACAATCCTCTGAACTTACTCCGTTTGGACGTTTTTGTACATAGTGGGTCGAACTATATAAATTACAACAACAACAACAAATCAGCGATACAATACAGACTGAGACACGGAGATACCTGAACCATCGGACGGTCCGAGGAGACAGGTACCCTAAAGGGTCCGTTCTTATGACCTCACCCACCGGTAAGGGAAGAGGTCCCCTAGAAGGGTTGGGTCCTAGTTTGGACGTAGAGGACACGTCCATCCACCTAAGAGATGATGACATGGTAAACCCTTTGGGTATAAAGTATCTCTTTCGAATTAGTCAGAATCGGGACAATTTAAAACACATTAAATAAATAAATGAAAACGGACACGACCCAGAAACGACGACGTACCCGAAAGAGATCAACACCGCTCACCCTTGCTGAGAGATAAACGACCTACACTCGAACAGTAACGTCACCGAAGAGAATAACGTCTCGTGTCAGAGATCCCGTATTCCGGGTCGTCAATGCTGAGCGTCCAAGATCTCGTGTCCGAGTCATCAACATCCCGTCCCCGAATCAACGGGACACCGTACACTTTAGAAGGACCTGATTCTTAGCTTGGACACGCGGGACGTGACCGTCCGTCTATGCATTGGTGACTCGGTGATCCCTTCAGGTCGAGAACCAAAATAACTTAACAGTCTCATACTTATTTACTAGAACTTGTAAGACTCTTCTAGACTAAATGTAAGAATGACTTTCACGAAACATACATACCTGGAGTATCCATTCTTAATAGAACGTTAATCTATTTAATTCTGTATTATAAGAGAACCAGAGATCTTGTCTCCAAGGATTTTCATAAAGTCGTCATTTATACTACTTCCGTTTATCCTTTGTACTTGTCTAAGAACGGGTAATTAAAAGAATTCTTAAAATCACACCCTTTTGACCTCACCCACCAAAAAACTGTTGACACCATAATTTCTCCAGAAGATCAAGTCACGAAAAATCCATCCAGTACGTCGATATAAATAAGACAACAAATGATAAAGGTACTTGAACACGTTCATCAAACTGGAGAAACTCGGGGACGAAAGAGTAACCTTTATTATGGACTAAGTATACCTAACACTATTGTCCAACGTATGATTTACGACTCGGGGAATGTGTTCCGATCTGTAGATCATCTACACAATTTTATAAGACCCTGATTTAGTTCTAATAGTCCTTCACCCTCCACCCTTTACTCTATTTTATAGGAATGTAGTTTGTTCAACTTCTTGGTTACATACTCTTCTATTGTTCTGTTTGAGGTCCTTTACTTCAACACAATAGGAAGGTACTGAAAGATCAATCAAGAATTTGGGTGCTTTAACGGAAAGGATCGTTGTAGTTATGTAACGGACAAAACTAAAAGTAGTATCTCAAACACAGTTAAAAACAAAACAACAACAAAAAAGTTTATTCCGTTTACGACATCCGATATCCTCTTCCGTTACCGTGGGGTGAGGTCATGAGAACGGACCTTTTGGGGTACCTGTCTCCTCACTCCTTCCGACGTCAGGTACCCCTGTGACTCCCAACCTGTGCTGAGTCACTGAAGTGAAAGTGAAAAGTGAAAGTACGTAACCTCTTCCTTTACCGTTGGGTGAGGTCACAAGAACGGACCTCTTAGGGGGCCCTCGGACTACCCGACGGCAGATACCCCAACGTGGCTCAGTCTGTACTTACTTCGCTGAATCGTCGTCGTCATATACGAACACGAGGGTGGTTTAAGTATACAACTCCGGAATGGGGGTAACTCTACCATAAACCTCTACCTCGGAAACCAGTACTCTCACTTTGGAAGCACTTACTTTAATCACTGAATTTTTTTTCATAAATAAAAATTAACCGTTTATTAACAAAATGTTATAACACAATCAAAGATGGTATGTAGTTGTACTTAGTCGGTACCCATATGCATACAGGGGAGGGAGAACTTGGAGGGAGTATGGAGGTGGGGAGGGTGGGAAGATCCAACAATGTCCCGTGGTCAAACTCAAGGGACTCAGAAAATTTTTCTCTGTCACAGAAAATTTTCTCTGAGGTCTCTCGAGGGATCGGTCAAAGTAGTACACTCCCGTGTCGTTCTTCTGTCTGAAGATACTTCATCTTTCATTCAAGAAGTCAAGTCAAGTCAAGTCAGTGAGTCAGCACAGGCTGAGAAACGCTGGGGTACTTAGCGTCGTGCGGTCCGGAGGGACAGGTAGTGGTTGAGGGCCTCAAGTGACTCTGAGCACAGGTAACTTAGTCACTACGGTAGGTCGGTAGAGTAGGAGACAGCAGGGGAAGAGGGGGACGGGGATTAGGGAGGGTCATAGACCCAGGAAAGGTTACTCAGTGGAGAAGCGTACTCCACCGGTTTCATAACCTCAAAGTCGAAATCGTAGTAAGGACGGTTTCTTGTGGGTCCTGACTGGAGGAAATCTTACCCGACCAACCTAAAGGAACGTCAGGTTCCCTGAGAGTTCTCAGAAGAGGTTGTGGTGTCAAGTTTTCGTAGTTAAGAAACCGTGAGTCGGAAGAAGTGTCAGGTTGAGAGTGTAGGTATGTACTGGTGTCCTTTTTGGTATCGGAACTGATCTGTCTGGAAACAACCGTTTCATTACAGAGACGAAAAATTATACGATTCAACCAGTATTGAAAGTAAGGTTCCTCATTCACAGAAAATTAAAGTACCGACGTCAGTTTTAGACGTCACTAAAACCTNAGGTTGTGGTGTCAAGTTTTCGTAGTTAAGAAACCGTGAGTCGGAAGAAGTGTCAGGTTGAGAGTGTAGGTATGTACTGGTGTCCTTTTTGGTATCGGAACTGATCTGTCTGGAAACAACCGTTTCATTACAGAGACGAAAAATTATACGATTCAACCAGTATTGAAAGCAAGGTTCCTCATTCACAGAAAATTAAAGTACCGACGTCAGTTGTAGACGTCACTAAAACCTCGGGGGGTTTTATTTCAGACTGTGACAAAGATGACAAAGGGGTAGATAAAGGGTACTTCACTACCCTGGTCTACGGTACTAGAATCAAAAGACTTACAATTCGAAATTCGGTTGAAAAAATGAGAGGAGAAAGTGAAAGTAGTTTTCCGAAAATCAAGGAGAAGTGAAAGGTTTGTGATTTAGACGATCGTGGAACTAAAATCTAAAGAGTCGAAGGTTACACACTCCTTACTTCAAGACAACAAATACTTGGTAGTTCAGATACCATAGGACAACTTTGAGTTAGTGTGACTGTCTTCCAGTAATCCCCCGAAAATTTTTTTAGATTTTGTTTTAAACATCAAAATTTTAAGGTAAATGGGAAATTTAAAAAAAAGTCTATTCGCACAAATCCTGAGTATCGAGGTTTATAATGAAACCCATTAAAGAACCCTACTCTTACACCCTTCCAACATCTCTCTCTGTGTGTCCGTCCCAAGTACGAACACAGATTTAACTTAATACTTGTTTTTATGGATCAAGGGTTGTCCTTGAATCCAAGAGTAGTACTTTAGGACCTCAAGTCTTGACTCTTATAAGATAAAGTCTGTAGTAAATGTTGTACAAAAGACTCGATGGATTTTGGTACTGCGTTCATGTCTGTGTCGGAGCAAGTAGAGTTACAAAGAGTCTCTTCGGAGGTTTATTTCTACGAATTTAGAGTAGTGGGTGTCTTTAGTGTCTGGACCAAGATTCCGACGAATCCCCTTTCTGCACCTCTTGGATGGGAAGTAGAGAGAGGACTTGTTCTACGGGTTATAAGGTCTACCAATACACTATAAAACTAGTATCTATGAGCACCGTACGGTCTAGGCTAACTCTGTAATGTATTGACACTGGATTACCTTAGATGAATAGAAAAGACTTGGGGTGAAATGTGTAGATCTTCTCACTGTATTTACAATAAATGTACATCGTGACAATAATTCACTTGTACACTCAATATTCGACAATTATCCCATGTACCAGTGTATGTCAACACTTTCGACCTGACATTTCTTCCGTCTTACGGTTTCTTAAATACGAAAATTTGACGTCACGACCCCTTCTGAGGACTTTCAGTGAACCTGTCGTTCCTCTAGTTTGATCAGTTAGAACTCCCTCTAGTTGGGACTTATAAGTGACCTTCTTGACTACCACTTCGAGGTCACACAACTAGTGGACGACACTTGTCTGTTGAGTAACCTTTTCAGGAACTACGACCGTTTCTAACTTACGTCTTCCTCTTCTCCCACAGTCTCCTACTCTACCGTAGTGGCTACGTTACTTGTACTTGAACCCGTTTGAGGCCCTCCACCACTCCCTGTCCCTTCGGACCGAACGACGTCAGGTGCTCCAACGTTTCTCATCCTGTACTGACCCGTTGACTTGTTTGTTTGTTTGTTATCCATCTTCGATGAAAAATAAAGATTTGTCATTTAATCATCTCGCCTACGTACACGTTCTCTCTTACCACCACTCACCAAAAGCCGAAACACAACAAACCAACCAATAACTCCTGCCACATGCCCCACCCACACTCCGTGAGTTACTCCAGTCTCGAGGTTGTCACATTTGTATAGACACTGTACCCTTTCTAAGTATTCAACTAAACTATGTACGAGGGACACCCGGACGGTGCATGGTCATAAGCGTATCCTCCCTCCTCACTTACCGTCCTTGGTCCACCTCAGGAACAAGAATTCCACGACTGTACATAATCCCCCGATCCTTGTGCGGATTTTCTCTACTCAGTTCTCCCTTAGGATTGTGCACACATACCTGGCCCTTTGTTCTTCCACTATACCACTAACCCACAATTTGACCTCCTCTACAGACCCTAATAATTGGATTGGAAACGTACCGTGTCACGTCAACACTTGGGTCCGTCCTTTGTCCTACACAAGTCGTCCTTAAGAGTTAGACACACTTCATTAACTCACTTCACCGTCGTAGAGCAAATAATATCCACAATCCCCTTCGTGTGACTAACTTCGGTGGGTGGGACCGGTCCGTGGTATCATTGGTAATCGTACTCAAGAGAATACTGTCCTGTAGGACTGTTCCTTATGCCTTGATTATTTGGTGGTGGTTGGTTTTCTCAAGTCCTTTCCAACTTTCCTTTGTGGCGCACAGGCAGGTGAAGGGTCTTAGGGAGAGCGATCGTAGGTAGAACCGACTCTCTACGCACACGGTGCTCCTTTCGGGGACTTAATCTTACTAACCGGTTTCTGGTGGTCCTTTGATTGGGGTAGTGGTATTTTGGACTCTGACACTCGGTGCGCCGTCTCGACAAGAGGACCCAAGGGTAAGAGATGATAAGAGGTGCACCCACGGGAAAGGGTTATTTTATAGAACGAAACAGTCGTGTACAGAGGAGCCTGTTAAGAAAAGACTCACAATCTGTTCTCGGACGAGAACCCCGAGACTTCCCCCCGGAGGGGTAATAATGTTGTATGCCTCTGTGTGTTTTAACATATTTTTACATATAAGAAAAAATTTTAACTTTATCAACTAAAGGTTACAACACAAAAGTCCACATGTCTTTTCAATATATACGTATATACACACACATACATATATATACAAGAAAAAGTTTATAAAAAGGGAACAGTCAAGTCAAGTCAGTGAGTCAACACAGGCTGAGAAACGTTGGGGTGCTTAGAGTCGTGTGGTCCGGAGGGACAGGTAGTGGTTGAGGGCCTCAAGTGAGTTTGAGTGCAGGTAGCTCAGCCACTACGGTAGGTCGGTAGAGTAGGAGACAGCAGGGGAAGAGGGGGACGGGGGTTAGGGAGGGTCGTAGACCCAGGAAAGGTTACTCAGTGGAGAAGCGTACTCCATCGGTTTCATAACCTCAAAGTCGAAATCGTAGTCAGGAAGGTTCCTTGTGGTCCTGACTAGAGGAAATCTTACCTGACCAACCTAGAGGAACGTCAGGTTCCTTGAGAGTTCTCAGAAGAGGTTGTGGTGTCAAGTTTTCGTAGTTAAGAAACCACGAGTCGGAAGAAGTGTCAGGTTCAGAGTGTAGGTATGTACTGGTGACCTTTTTGGTATCGGAACTGATCTACCTGGAATCAGCCGTTTCATTACGGAGACGAAAACTTATACGACAGATTCAACCAGTATTGAAAGGAAGGTTCCTCATTCGCAGAAAATTGAAGTACCGACGTTAGTGGTAGACGTCACTAAAACCTCGGGGGGTTTTATTTCAGACTGTGACAAAGGTGACAAAGGGGTAGATAANGGAGGGACAGGTAGTGGTTGAGGGCCTCAAGTGAGTTTGAGTGCAGGTACCTCAGCCACTACGGTAGGTCGGTAGAGTAGGAGACAGCAGGGGAAGAGGGGGACGGGGGTTAGGGAGGGTCGTAGACCCAGGAAAGGTTACTCAGTGGAGAAGCGTACTCCACCGGTTTCATAACCTCAAAGTCGAAATCGTAGTCAGGAAGGTTCCTTGTGGTCCTGACTAGAGGAAATCTTACCTGACCAACCTAGAGGCACGTCAGGTTCCTTGAGAGTTCTCAGAAGAGGTTGTGGTGTCAAGTTTTCGTAGTTAAGAAACCACGAGTCGGAAGAAGTGTCAGGTTCAGAGTGTAGGTATGTACTGGTGACCTTTTTGGTATCGGAACTGATCTACCTGGAATCAGCCGTTTCATTACGGAGACGAAAACTTATACGACAGATTCAACCAGTATTGAAAGGAAGGTTCCTCATTCGCAGAAAATTGAAGTACCGACGTTAGTGGTAGACGTCACTAAAACCTCGGGGGGTTTTATTTCAGACAGTGACAAAGGTGACAAAAGGGTAGATAAAGGGTACTTCACTACCCTGGTCTACGGTACTAGAAGCAAAAGACTTACAACTCGAAATTCGGTTGAAAAAATGAGAGGAGAAAGTGAAAGTAGTTCTCCGAGAAATCAAGAAGAAGTGGAAGACGGTATTCCCACCACAGTAGACGTATAGACTGGAGAAAGTGAAAGTAGTTCTCCGAGAAATCAAGAAGAAGTGGAAGACGGTATTCCCACCACAGTAGACGTATAGACTCCAATAACTATAAAGACGGCCGTTCGAACTAAGGTCGAACACGAAGAAGGTCGGGTCGTAAAGAGTACTACATGAGACGTATCTTCAATTTATTCGTCCCACTGTTATATGTCGGAACATGAGGAAAAGGATAAACCTTGGTCAGACAACAAGGTACAGGTCAAGATTGACAACGAAGGACTGGACGTATATCCAAAGAGTTCTTCTTCCAGTCCACGAGACCATAAGGGTAGAGAAAGTCTTAAAAGGTGTCAAATAACACTAGGTGTGTCAGTTTCCGAAACCGTATCAGTTATTTCGTCTTTATCTACAAAAAGACCTTGAGAGAACGAAAAAGTTACTAGGTCGTCTACAACTGTTAAACTAAAGACGAAGGAGACGGAAAAGATTTTGGTCGAACTTGTAGTCCTTCAAGTACTAAGTGTATAACGACTTCGGACCGAACCTCTTAAAACTCGTAAATGATCACACACTCTACTCACGTTAACACGTCATCAAACTCGTAAGAAACCGTAACGGAAAGAAACCCTAACCTTACTTTTGACTGGAAAAGGTCAGGACACCGGTGACGACTCAAAAGGTTTAAACGACCGTATAACTCACGTCGTGAAAGTGTCGTAGCAGAAAGTCCTAAACTTTATCGAGGTGACCTTAAGGTAGTAGATGTGATCAAAAAAAGTATTACTACGATTTCGGGTGAACTGAAGTGTAAGGTCTTACAGACCGAGATCCACTCACTAGTGTGGTAGTACTAATCGAACCAGTACTTCTAGAAAAAACATGTCAAGAAGACACATAAGAACGGTTGAAAAGAATTATAGAAGACGAAGACAATCCAGGTATGGCAAAGACAGGAAATAACTCGGGTAGAAACGTGCTTTACAAGGGAACCGTAGAGATTAAAAGAACTTCTCTAGAGGTCAGAAAGGGTAAGACAAGAAAAGGAGATAAAGAAACGTAACTAACGACTCCTTCCGAAAGAGTAGAGAGGAACGATAAGAAACCTTAAGATATAAGTCTACGAAAATAGAAAGGAAAAGAGGAAACGAAAAGTGAAGAGAGGAAAAGCGTCGATAAACATTCCGGAGGGGTCTGTCGGTAAAACGAAAAAAACGTAAAGAAAAGGTGCCCCTACCAGAACTAGAGACAGAGGACATGTTACAGTACTTGGAGGTAGGCATCAAGTAGTCCGTAAGAGAAACAGTCTAGATCAGGGAATTTAGATATAACTCATATAAAGGGAGACGAGACGTCATACAAAAATAACCAATGGATAAAAGATATGTCATCGTAGGTATACAAGAAAAAAGAAATTTAATTAGAAATAATCTCATATCAACTAAATGTTACACCACAATCAAAGACGACATGTCCTTTAACTTAGGCAATTCTTACTTAGTGAGAAATAAATTTAAAACAAAGGTATATCCAGTAATATCTCATAACTTAGTTCAAGGGACACGATATGTCATCCAAGAATAATCAATAGAAAAAAAATATATTATCATACATATACAGTTGGAGTCAAAGGGTACAGTTAGAGTTAGAGGGTTAAATAGGAAAGAGGAAAAAGGGGGAACCATTGGTATTCTAACAAAAGATGTAGACATCATATACACACATATATACAATTATGGTTTAAGGATTAAACAGGGAGGAGGGACAAAGGGGAAACCAGTAGTACTTCAACAAATGACACCAGACATTCAGATAAAGAACAAACGTGTATTCAAGTAAACGTAGTATATAAAATCTAAGGTGTATATTCACTGTAGTATACCAAAAACAGAAAGAGACAGACTGACTGAATTATATTATTAGAAATCCAGGGAGAAACAACGACGTTTACCGTAATAAAGTAACAAATGTTACATATAAGAAATGTGATATTTCAGAAGATTTTCCAGAGAATGTACCAAAACTAAAAATTTTCGTCTCGATCACCATGATCATAATGACTCTCGTCCCAAGGATTTTGATACTCGACGATATAGTAGATTTAAGAGGTCTCTGAGAGTCCTTGGGTCCCTCACCTATTTTCCCTCCTAACTCGTCTTGACATCGACGACGAGGACGTCCACTATGCGTCCATTCTTTTATAGTCGGAGTCAGAATCTCCTGTCTGACAAGTCCTAATATTTCACGGTTTCGGACAATACTGGGGAAACCCATTGGGAATAAAGTGTTAATTTCTTTGTACACTTCGTCTGGATGCAAAATGAATCTACCGTACAATATCTTCAGGAAAACTTCCCCGATGATTATTCATGTCAGACCACCAATTTCGACGGAGGTAGAGTCGGATAACATTCTTTATGTCGATACGTATAGGACCTCTACATTGAAACGGTCGTTTTTTTATTCATTCTAAACCACAACACCCAATAACGTCGAAGTTCTGCTCCTTAGTCACCTTTCAGACTTTGTGGTCAAAATCACGAAAGAGTAAATACATCAGAATTCGAGTCAAAGAGGTATACGTTATATCTCTACTACTACTAGAATAGACTTTGGGATATTATATATATAATAAATACATAGACTATATTCTCAACCTTTGTAAAGTGTAATTATAACTGGTCTTACAAGTCTATCTGAAATGCAACCTTCAACTTGAACCCATGGTTTCTTCCAAATCTTGAAGTGACTCTTCTTCCATCCTTTCCTATCAATCAAACTCATCTTCCCGTGTCTGTTGTATTCGACCACGTTACTACAACACAAGTAAGTTCACACGAAATGTCTAAACCTGGTATGGAAAGGTAAATAGAATCATAATAAAAACAGAAATAGTCTCGTCTTGTTTTTATCATTCAATACGAAGACCGTCATATTAGTTTATTTGTGGAACTATCTACGAAATTTAATCTTTTCAATTTTTATGATCTAATTTTTTCATATAAAACCCCCATCTCTTTTTTTTATTTAAGAACCTCCGGTTTTAATACAGTTTCACCCTTCGATGTCGTAATTCGTTGAGGACGTGTAATAACACTGGAATATCAGGTCCTACATCCCGAATTTTTTTGTCTGTTTGTTTTTGAATAAGAATCAGAGTTAACTCTTAGATCATCCTCCCAAATGTATTACAACAGTTCCACTTGATCTTCGCTCAGTAGACAGGGGCATGGGAGTTTCTGAATTTTTTACCTACATGAATCGTGTATAAAGAATGATACAAATTTATTTAATTTCTTCCTTAAATACAGATCTAGAAACCACGACCCGTGTCACGTTTTATTAAAAAAGAACCCTTATTCATCTGGTATTCGGTTGTGAGTACACCAAATGTCGGGTGTAAATATGACGGACCTCCTACAATATCGACTCCTAAATCCAATTTCAACTATCAACTATAACAGGAGTTCTCGATCTTCTCCGTCTACATTTATGAGAACACTTGGTATGTGGAGTAGGTTGAAGAGTTTCTTAAGGGTTCCGTTTTAAAGTTCCCTATATACTCGTGTATTAGTCTTCGGTTTAATTTTTTTTTTTTTTTTTTTCTTTTTCGACATGTTCTGTTCACTTTCACTCTTTTTTTATTGTCATCCTAGTATGAAAGTTTCTGAAGTCCTTATCCATATTGATCTAGGGTTAGAAGAATGAAACAAAAATATTTATTTCTCCCTCATTTCTGATATCCATTCTTCGTCTTCTGATACTTTAAAAAATTTTTTTTAACCTAAATTTTTTATTGTTTCTGTTGAGGATCTTTACTTGTGAATTTATAATTTTTCTTATTATTATTGATCGTCTCATTTACTTTGAGGTTTGTTTTAATATCTTAACCCTTTTCCATATTTCTTTAATAAACCTTCCATTACTTTTCTCTGTTTCTCTTGCAACTGTCCTTGTAATGTTACTTTAAATTCTTTGTTGACTTCAAAGATTATTACAATTTATTTACAGTTTCACGTTTTATAATGTACTGGATGTATTATATAATTTTAATACATCAGTGAATCTAATGAACAAGTATCTTTATTAAGTGAGTTAGTTACATATGATTGAGGGTCAGTTACATCATCTAAGACCACCAGGTTACCCGTTATTTCGTACATTACACCTGTAAAAGTGACATATTGAGATTTTCCTTCAAGGTCTCTGTTCTTTGTTTCCTCTCCTTTACTTAGTAGTTACTTTATTACTTCTTGCGCGTACGCACGACAACGAAGGCAGCACAGATTGAGAAGCTCTGGCGTACCTGACATCGGATGGTCCGAGGAGACAGGTACCTTAAGAGTTCCGTTCTTATTACCTCACCCAATGATAAGGGAAGAGGTCCCCTAGCAGGGATGGGTCCCTGGATTGGATTCAAAGGACGTAACGTCCGTCTAAGAAATGGGGATTCGGTTACCCCTTCGGGTATTACTTTTTGTAAAAGGGTCTTTATTTTATACAAGGTCATCACTTGTCCGAGAAATTAGTAAGTCACATAACTTACTTATCTCTGTTATGGAGTAGGGAAGCATACATCTGTAAAACATTGACACCCCAGTCTTTTATGACTCTCTCTCTCTACTATGGCTATCTCTCTTTTCCTTCTTCCTCTCCTTCTCGTCCTCTTCGCCCTCCTTTCTCGCGACAAGTATGTTACTTAGTCCTTAGTTTCCCAGTAATCAGTAATTTGAGAAGTAACATAGGTACTTCAGATACTTCTGCTACCTCCTTACGGAATATTTAATAAAGAGTGAATCTTAAGATAAAGAGTTGTTTGATAACACTCTCATCTGAATCTTTAAACAGTCTTTACTTATGAGAATTTTCATCGGAAAGTATGTGAGGAAAAGAGTCCTTTGGTTATTATTTTATAAAACGGTTCAAGTACCTCATTTGGTTCTCTAACCTTATATTTCTTAGTTTCTTTATCTCCGAGGTCGTGTCGTTTTCGTCTGTCTTAAGAGTCCTACTAGTGTGTCTACGATTTTACCCTCTTCAGGTCTTAAGGTAGACAGGTCAAACCCTGTAGACTCTTTGACCCGTCACGAGAAGGTCGTCCACTTTCTACCCTGTTGACTACACAGAGTTGGTGGACGGTGCTCTTAATGTGTTGACCTCCTTAAACTAACACTTCAGTACTATACGAGTCTCATTTATTCGATTTCTTTTAGTCACATGACAAATCTGTTGTTTTCATTAGTTACTATTCAATACAAATGTACCTTTATGGTTTCACCCGTACTGGTAACTAGATTTGTTTTAATCTCATATGACTCTTTTAATACCTCGACTATTCCCTCCTTACTCACTACCACCCCTCCTAGTTGTTTTTGGTCCATTTGGAGGTATAATTCAAACCCTTAACGATAGATTATAAATTCTGATTTCAAATATCTTCATCTTTACACAGGAAGTCTATGTACTTCAGTTTATTATCTTCTAAACCGAGTGTCTGAATTTGATCAACGAATACTCCTCTCCTCCCCTTATATCACCATAAAGACATTACTCGAAACTTATAATGAACTGGGAAATTTGATACCTTTTTTGATGTCTTTACATATTTTGTTTTTATTATTTCTGTTCTATTTTTGAGAAACCTTAATTTACCATTACTCTCTTGATGTATAATAAAATCCACTTTGATGTGTATGTCTATACGTCCGTATGTTTGTGTTTGTACGTAAGTGTGTGTTTGTATTGGTGTATATATCTCTGTGTACATGTGTATGTATACAAACTTATTTGTTTCTGTATATATGTGTATAACTATTTATATGTCTTTGTGTGTGTATATGTTTACTAATATGTTTTCGTGTTACATGTATGTGTATGTACATGTATATTGTGTATGTACATGTATATTATGTATGTGTGTACGTCAGTGTCCATGTGTGGTGACATATACGTACAAATATATGTATGTGTAGACAGATATGTACACATATGAATGTATTTTTGTGTGTGTACTTTAGTATTCGAATATTTTTATTTACGTAAATTCATATAATTATACATATACATAAACTCATATAATTATACATATAATTATACTTAAAGATTTTTTTACAATCATTCTCAATTGACATAACACTTTAATACACAAACAATAGACTTGTTAAAAATTTGTAAAAGGTTGAACAATAATTATAAATCTTTATGTGTAAAACTGATCTTTAAAGACATTACTTATACACCAGGTGGAATGGTAAAAAAATTAGACCGGAAATCGAAAGATTAAAGAATGTTTATATTAATGTATTTTGATGAAAGCTAATTACGATGTAAGAAACAGAAAAAAACTTTTAGAAAAACTTGTAAAAGAAACTTTCCTTTATATGAATGTAAAATTTAGGAAAAAACAGATAGTCACTTATTTACTTTCTCAAAAATTCTTTACTTCGGAAACCTAATTAACGTATATTAATTTTGGTACCACAAACGTTAAAACTCTAAAAGATAATTTTTATCAAAACTTTTACAACGAACATTAAATTAATTTTTAACCCGAATTGATGAAAATTTTAGAAATAGGTAATAGACGTCTCAACAGACTCCCTTCTTTCACTAGGAATGTTTCTTTCCTCCAGTCATATCTTTCCCCTCTAAAACTCGTAGATTTAACAGAGTGTCACCACGTCTGAGACGTATGAAGTTGAGTGGATTAAATTTACTATTTCTCTCGACCCACCACACCTTTCTTTACCTCAAATCAAATTGAAATTCCGACGAGACGTTTGAAAGAGGTCCCCTAACATAAATTGAAGTCTTTTGATGAAAGACACATGTAAATGTTTTGGGTTCACACAAAACTCTCTTTTAGTTAAAATTTTACACAAAAGAATCAATTTACTTTGAGCTTAAGACATTTGTCACCGAGTCGGGAGGTCCTGTTATTCTGGAACCCAACAACCGCAAACAGAGACCCCTTCCGTCAACCTGATTCGTTAGTGGACAAAGGACACCGGGAACCACATGATAATCTTTTCGTCGGTATGTACTACCTAATTGAGTGGTTTCGTTCCGTCGTCACACTACACCGACGGACGAAGTAAAGGATTTCACAGAGTTACCGAAACGGTCGTATAATCATAGAGTAGACCATTCCAATCTTCATCTAAATTTTCGACACGGTGAAGTATAGTTGGGTAACCACTGATGATTCTACCAATACACCCCAAAACCCCCCGTCATGGGTTTCACCTCCTCCTCCAAGATTTTAGAAAGATCCGAAGTGTGTTTTCTTGTACGACCAATTGATCGATACACCTTTTCCACCTTCGTCACTGTATAAAATAAAAGAACCCGAGGTTTTAGTGACGTCTGTTACTGACGTCCGTACTTTAATTTTCGGCGGACGAGGAGTCTTCTTTTCGATATTGTTTGGATCTGTCACATAATTTTTCGTCTCTGTAGTGAAACAACTTTTTCTAGGTATGTCAGTTTCGATATAAAAAAGATCATCAGGCCATGCCTACACTCTCAACCTGGTATTTTTTCTACTTGTGGCTTCTTAACTACGAAGGCTTTACACCACGACCTCTTCTGAGATCTCTCACGGAACCTGTTATTCCTCTAGTTTGGTCAGTTGGGATCTCCTTTAGTTGGGACTTATAAGCAACCTTCCTGACTACAACTTCGACTTTGAGGTTATGAAACCGGTGGACTACACTTCTTGACTGAGTAACTTTTTCTGGGACTACGACCCTTTCTAACTCCCGTCCTCCTCTTCCCCACTCTACCAACCTACCGTAGTAACTGAGTTACATGAACTTAAACTCGTTTGAGACCCTCTGTTTCTTCGGACCATACGACGTCAGGTACCCCAGTGTTTCTAAGTCTGTTGAATCATTGACTTGTTGTTGTTTAGTTCCCACGTCTTAATGTCCCCGGGACAGACTATGTCTTCGTAAGTAAGAGTGGTCGTGACATCCCCTCCGTTCCGTGACCTGGAAGAGGTCGGGGTTAAAAGAGTAAAGATTTTCGGGATAGAGTGTTCCAAGGATCTTTACAATGGTTTGGTCCAAACAAACGAACTGTACGTTCGGTTTTACGACCCTGTAACTCCAAACGACGTTTCTTACCCAAATAAGTGTTCCATCGTTCGTTCCTTTACCCTCTTACACAGAGTTTATACTGTACGGAGGTCTTCGTCCACAGAATCCGTACCCCTTTCCATTAATCTCTATTCCTTTTCTACTTGATTAACGACAAGACATGTCGTACAGATCTCATTCAAAAAGAAGTGACCTAGTCGAGTCAAGTCAAGTCAGCGAGTCAGCACAGGCTGAGAAACGCTGGGGTACTTAGTGTCGTACGGTCGGGAGGGACAGGTAGTGATTGAGGGTCTCAAGTAAGTCTGAGTACAGGTAGCTCAATCACTACGGTAGGTCTGCAAGTTTTTAACTCCACGAATCATACTAGATTCCCACCTCCAAAACCGGGAGATACTACAGTTTCCCAGTAATGAACCAGTAAGGACACTGTCGGGTCATAATCCCAACCACAAGATAGTCGAAATAGACCGAACTTGAACTTGATCTCTGTCGTCTGAAACTCAAGGACCCTCTGTTGTACCCGTTTGTAGAATAACAAATCCGATATACTTCGAACTTCCCATACGTCAACCGTTGTTTATTACAATTAAACAGACGGTTACGTTCTCTGCGTTCTCTACGTCAAAACTAGGGACTAAACCCCTCTAGGGTACCCTCTCCCGTACCGTTACGTGAGGTCATAAGAACGGACCTCTTAGGGTACCTGTCTCCTCGGACCACCGTATGTCAGGTATCCCAACGTGTCTTAACCTGTACTGACTTTCTTGACTCGTACATGTCGATAGTAAATCGACAAATAAGGGTTCCGATCGTGTCCTATTATCTGTTTTTCAGTGTAAAAAAAGGGAAAGTCTCTAAAAAGAACCCGATTTTAATCTCTTACGGTGATCCGGACTCCAGTTTTCTTATGGGTAGGAACGGTTGTCAATCCAATTATGTACACTTTAACTGTAAAGATCTGGACATCATATTCGACCACACGTATCGTCTTTAAAGTTCTAACAATTTATTAAAGATTGTACTGGTTGTGGTCTGTTAAACCCCAGAAATTTACCTTTGGACCAGGGTATGGGTCGAGGGAGAGATCTCGGTAACCTGCGTTGTAGGTTCGGAAATTGTACACGTTAGTTCTATTTTGTAAGACGAAAGAACTGGATACCGTCCACACTGAAAGTATCAAATGGGTAACCCTCACCCTCTTTAACACATTCTAGGTACCTCTTCTTAAATTTCTTGTACCTGAAACCCCAATATTGATTCAAATTGATGGACGAGAAAGTAAAACACCGGGACACTGTAACCATTTTCGTAACACAGAAGGATCCGAAATCGAAGAGTAGACATTCCACCTTGGCTATCACGGATGGAAAAACCCAGTGATACGTAATTATACATGTACGAATCAACACAGACCGAGAAAGCACTGGGGTACCTGACATCGGACGGTCCGCGGACATAGGTATCTTAAAGGGTCTGTTCTTATGACCTCACCCCACGGTAAAGGATAGGACCCTTAGAAGGGTTGGGTCCCTAGCTTCGGTTCAGGGAACACAGAGGACGTAACCGTCCTCCTAAGAAATGGCGATCCCGGTGGACCCTTCGACCCCAATGCCGTTACATACATTTTGTAAACCTTGTTACATTCCGTGTATAAACGATAAGTATCTTACCTCTTTATGTTCACATACCTAGAATGCACGTTTCTCGTAAATCATAAAAAATAAAAATTTTTGAACTCAAAGTATAATTTATAATAGTAAGAAGCCTCGTTTAATAAGCACGACTTTAAAGTAATGTATACATTTAGACTCAATAAAAAAGGATGGAAGGTTATGATAATCACGAAACGGTTCAGTGATTAATGACTTAATCGGTTTTGTCGACCAAATTTAGTTTAGTAGCTACCTTCAAATCCACTCCTTATCGTTACAGTCCCGTCGTAACTAAACTTGTTGTCTGTCCGTACGGTACAAATTGGAAGTTCGAGTTTAGTGTGACAATCCTTTAGATGGTGACTACGATTAACCCTTCTTCTCTTTTAGTTTATTGGGTAAACGACTCACACTTTTTTATCTAGTCGTAATAACCCGTCGCTGGGAGAAGTTTACTTAACACATTGTGTTAAGTCTCAGATACTTCGGTTTTCGGGTTCCAGAAATTCTCCACTTGACAATGAAAGTTTTTTAGTTTGACCCTTCTATGGGTTGTTAGTGACTCGGAGAGGACAAACATACCACCGTTCCGGAGATTCTCTGATTGGGGATCTCTACGATCTTATTACTGTACCGAAAGGTAAAATAACCGGCACCTCTTCTTTCTGTTTATGGGTGAGTCAAGTAACTCTATTCTTCTGTTCAATCGTTCATCAATTAAGAATGACCCGGTTTATAGACCAACATAAAAATTACGAGATTGAACTCCTTAAAGACAAACAGAAGATTAAATGGGAATCCCAAACTTCTTGGGAAAGGAGAGGTTTCGGGGAACCCTGATCTTTAATTATTATTCCAATTAAAGATCAGGGTACCCGAAATAATCGTCCTTTAATACCCAAAGGGACCACCGAGTCACGATTTCTTAGACGGACGTTACGTCCTCTGAACGTTCTCTGTACCCAAACTAGGGACACACCCCTTCTAGGGACCTCCTCCTTTATAGTTGGGTGAGGTCATAGAAACGGACCTTTTAGGGTACCTGTCTCCTCAGACTACTCGACATCAAGTGTCCCAACGTTTCTCAGTGTGTACTGACTCGTTGTCGTCTTATAACCCATTCAATAATATAATAAAGTTTTCTTATTATTACCTCGTTCCTAAACAGAATATGTCGATGGGGGTTTATACCACTAACCTTGTCTCTTCCCACCAACAGCCCACTTAAGTCCCAAGTCACTGTCGTCCAGTACCTCTAATCTGGTTAGTCAATCTATGCGTAAAGACGAAAGACGACGTCACACTAGATGACTTCCTAAAGTATAATATTATGTCACAAAGTTAAACCTCATTGGACACACACTATCGATTAACATACACAGCCAAACTAACCCACTACCCCACGGGTCTGTAAACCAGTTCGTAATAAGACCTTGCACATATACTCCCACGAAGACTCACTCTATTTGTAAATCTAGTCTTTTTGTGTATTTCACCTAAAAAGAGGGGTTGAACCCACCCGGACTTATCATGTTTTTCCGACTCTTCTGCCTTTGGGATGACGGACTGACAAAAGTCGAACCTGTAACCAGAAAAGAACGAAAACTTACCTTTGTAACCTGGAAACGAAAACTCGGACGACCGAAAATCTGATCTTGAACATGGTAGTCGAGATGACCAAGAGTCCGGAGTTCTACGTCTTATCTCGATGTAACAGTCGAAGACACCGAGAGGTCGAACGATAAGAACCCTGAAGAGTCGTAGATATTAAAGGACTCGGTTATAGAGTACTATTTAAAAGAACGAGAAAGAGAAATATTATTATTAAACATATAGGATAACCAATAGAAAGTGATCTCTTGAGTCTGATTATCTCATTGAGGGTCCTAATTGATCCACTGTGACAATGAATCTAGTAATTCTAGTAACAATGATTCGGTAGAAGGAAGTGTGTCACTACCTAAGATGTATCCGAGAGAGGATTAGAAATACGGGTACTACACCCTCTGACAACGAAAATACCACTTTGATCTTCAGGTTCCCTAATTAACTGAAGGATCTCGGTAAATAAATAATTGATTTTCAGTTAGGGACAGAACCCTGAAAAGATGGAAGTTGTACTCGACAATCAGGTTTTTATTAGGTGACTGAAGTTGGACAAGGTGAGTGTTAAAGAACAAAAATTTGTTCTTCTTTATGTTTTAAATTAACTTAGACATTGATAAAGACTTAAAAAATTTGAAAGTCTCGAATGAAGAGGGGCTTAGATAGAGGATTCGTGTCAACTGGTAACTTGTCGAGATCTCAATCCCTGTGACTGTAAAGTGTATCCCTTTTTTTAGATGGAAATGTTGACTGGAGGTAGTCATAGGAACTTAAGTTGGTTGGAACTTAGCACATCGTGGATGAATACCTTTTTTTTAGGGAGATAGTCACCTGGACGGGTCAGGCTTGGCCACACAAATTCCCAGTTGACATGGGAGTCTTCACGACTTGAGACATTTATTACAGTAACGTCACCCGTAATACTACAAGATGAGTATCTGGTCCCGAAGGGACCACCGAGTCTGATACTTCTTATACGAACATTACATCCTCTGGACCCAAACTAGGAACACAGTCCTTCTAGGGAACCTCTTTCCTTATTGATGGGTGAGGTCATAAGAACGGATTTCTTAAGGTACGTGTCTCCTTGGACCACCCGATGTCAAGTACCCCATACTTCTCAACCTATGTCAAGTCGTTGATTATGTGTGTGTGGGTATCTGACTTTATCCAGGTGTTCTGACTTCCTGGATAAAGGGTTCGACGTCCCTTTTGTTGACGGTTCTGTCACGAGTCACAATAGTGAAAAGTCCTTGACGGAACCGACTCCTTTTAACTGACGGGTTCTAATACGGAAGAGTAACATCCTCGTGGCTTATTGACTAGACGTGTCTCCAAATTCCTCACCCCGTAAACAGGATTTAGATATGTTGAGACTTCGTGGTCTAGTCGAAATCTTGGGAAGTTCCTCATTCAACTCTAGAACTACCTCTGAAGTGGTGACGGGTTGAAGAGAGAAGAAAGTCAACCGACGGAAATCAAGGTATCTACAGTTAGGGTTCTTGTGGAGAATCACTTGAAGGATTCAATGAAATTAGAGATAGAGCCCGAAGGGTCCACCACTGTCATCATTTCTTGAACGGACCGTTACGTCCTTTGTATTCTCTGTACCCAAGTCGGGGTAGGGACTCAACCCTTCCAGGAGACCTCCTCCCGTGCCGTTGGGTCAAGTAGTAAGAACGGACCTCTTAGGATACCTGTCTCCTTAGACCGTCCGATGTCAGGTATCCCAACGTCTCTGCTTGTACTGACTTCGATGAATCGTCCGTCAGAGATAGGAGTCTCAGAAACATAACGAACCCCTGGAGTTGAACGTCCTCAGTATCACTATGTTTAATTTATTTTTCCTAGTCAATAAGGAATCCTCAAGGAGACAAGTTACGAGACTTATCTTGTACGATTTTGTTACTTCCCTAAATCTTATAACTTCTTGTCTTTCGTCACTTTTCGTGTGCCTCCCCAAACAACTATCTGGAGACATCGTTCACAAACCTTTTATTGATATTTACTAATCTCAAAAAAAAAATACTGTTTTATAGACAAAGGAAGAAGTCCAATCCTTCAAAAATTGGTATAGGAGTTTATACAAAAACTTAGGGGAAGAGAGAGTAGAAGACTCTGGGGATGTCATGTCTACAACCATATAAGTTATAATAATGAAGTCTCTAGAGAGTGTGACAAAATTAAAAAATTTAAGTACAAAAGAAAAACGACAATACTAACCCACTAAAGGTAACAAGATAAAAAGTGAATACGTTCGAAGCGATAGTGAATTACACTATAAGTAAGGAAGATCGTACACAAAAAGAAATTTAAAGTCAATAACTTAAGAAATAAAGATTAACTCGGGGAAAATATAAAAGATCAAGGAACAATATTAAAAGTGACATAAGTAGATAAGACAAGGGATTAAGAGAATTGTAAAAATAATGGTTACGAAACTTAAGAAACAGACTATTTAAAAATTAAAGACAAAGTAATAAAAAAGTGCTAAAACGAGAACGAGAAAGTTAACTCTCGCCAAGGGGAAGGAAACGTAAAACAAATTGGTAGAGACTGTCAAGTCTTAAATCCACTTGGTGTCTCCTCGGATCACCCGACGGCAGATACCCCAGCGTGTCTCAGCTTGTACTGACTTCGCTAAATCGTCGTCATCGTCGTCGTCAATGGATGACGTCAGAATTCCCTACAAGAACAGACCCCCGTAGGGACATGGCTGACATTCACGAGGTACAGAAACCTCACAACCTAAACCGTCCCTTCGTTCAGTGTAAAAAGGAGCCCCACACAACTGGTGACAGTGGAACTATCCCCTACCCCGACCCTACCTTACCGATCATGACCTCAGTCCACACTCCGTTATGAAAGGGGGAAGAGTCACCGACGGTGATGGGGTAGTCCTCGTTCCAGACTAGGGTTCAACGACCTCGTCTTCGGAACTCCCGTGCTCGAACGAGACAAAAGAAATTTACACACGAATGGGGAGAGGGTCGTGACCCTGTGAACGGTGTCTACCTCTCACGGCTTCGCTCCGTCCGGGTACGGTCGAGAACCGAGCACTGTCGACGTCTGTCTCCAGGTTCGACAGACACTACTCGACGGACACGTCCGCAGACACTAACAACGGGAACGAGACGAGTCTCCGGCGGAGGTCGTGTTCAGGGGAAACAGGATGTGTCGCTAGGGAAGGGGGTTGAAGGGGGTGTACGGAACAACACCTCGAAGTGACGTCCGATCCACCCAGGGGCACTTGAGAACCACACATAGTCCGACACTCGACACCACCTCACTGACGAAAGTAACGAGAAGCAAATAAGACTACACGACTTGTTACCGACAGTTGGTGGGGTGGGTCCGGAACGGGACCCTGACACAGTAGAGACTCAAGGTACTGGTTCAGAGGGACCAACACCGACGGGTTTAGGTCACAGTACAACACTGAACCTCACTCGTCCCGACCTCCTAAGTCAGTCGAACCACGGCCCGTGTACGACTCCGTCAATGTCCTTTGGGTCTTCGGTAATCTTATTAGGATAGACGTGAGATATGGGGAAACCCCTGTTCGGTAGTGGGACGTGAGTAGAACCCGTTTTAGGTTCGAAGGGTGTCGGGGGGGTAATCATGGTCGTCAGGAGATCAGTGGGTACCCCGAGTAGAAGAGACTGCATCCTGGGGTCCTGATCCTGTGGAGAAGACACTAAGAATAACGAGTGAGGAGTCCCATCCACAGAAACACACCTTAGAGGGAAAACGACTCAGTGGAGGGTCACCGTGTCCAGGGTCGGGTTAATACACACCCAGAATGTCGGAACCAAAATGTCCTCGGGTAGACGGTCAAGCATCAATCAAAAGTCTCCTGTAAGTAAGTGTATAGTCACATAAAAACTACTACACAAGCACCCCTTCCAATCAAGGGACAGGGGAATGAAGTGGCAGAATAAGCTAGGTGGGGTTAACGGGGCCTTCGTCTGTCGAGACTCAAATTTAGTCTCTAACCTAGTTATTATCATTACACAGATACCTATTTGGTAAATTGGAAACACGACGTTAGTGGAGAAGAATTTTACCCCTTCCGCACGGAATATCCCTAGAATTTAAAACGTCGTTAAAACATTCATTTTGTGTGTCGAGACGTAGATGGTACAACAATTGTTAGTTTTAACCAGTTTGGACCTCGGATTATTTTTATTTAACCAGTAGTAATCCACCGTTTTAAATGGACTACTTTTTCCTCCGGATCAGAAAGACTCTCTCTTCCTGAGGACCGACCCGACTCTGACTCCAAAGTCACTGGAATAATCTTCCACCTGGGTCTGGTCCACTGTAAGACACTAGACTCTGTGTTCAAATCGACGTATCCTTTCTTCTCCAAAGAGAGACTCTCACTCGTGTCACTGCAGTGGGAATCTCGTTGAGACACTCACGAGTTTTAAGACACGTACAATTTAGACACCCAACACTTCGAGTGACAGATATAATCCTTCCTTTACGACTCGAGGGTCGACTACCAGAGAAGTATTAACGGAACCTCTGGACACCATGGGATCACCGACCTGACACTTCTTCTGTCTAGTCCTCCCTTCTTAGATTCCGACCACTTATTTGGTTTCAATAATTAAACTTCGGGAATTTAAACCCGAAGGGACCATCAAGTCTACCATTCATTATACATCCTCTGGGACCAAGTTAGGGACCCAACTCTTCTAAGGGGACCTCTTCCCGTTGGGTGAGGTCATAAGAACGGACCTCTTAAGGTACCCGTCTCCTTGGACCGTCTGATATTAGGTATACCAGTGTTTCTCAGTCCGTACTGACTCACTGATTGTGAAAGTGAAAGTAGAATCAAAAGCAACAGTTTCAGAAAAAGAAAGAGTTAGGTCCCGTACCAAGGGAGACACTGACGTAATCCTCCGACTTACGACGACTTACTTTACTTTAATTTCACGTTAACGCCCCTTCGTACTCCCTGTAAAGTGACTCCATCATAAGTGTGTCCGATGCACTTAGTCCTGAGGTACGTTTCGTCGTGGTAACATTACTACGTCTATTTTAACGAGACAGTGCGTTACGAATAAATAAAACACGAATTTCCATATCTTTTCATCTCTCTTATTACCTTTAGTAAAAGTGTAAGGATGAAAGATCTTAATTAATTGTAAAAACGGTAAAAACGGACTCTATACTTATACATGAAAAATATTTTAACGTATATCACTATATACATGAAATTATTTTGTAATATCCCTTTCGGTCAAAAACAATGACGGGAGTTTGTTAAACGGAGGGAGGGAGGAAGATGGTTGCACTTGAACCGAAGTGTATAAAGGACACTTACAAAACTCTGAATTTGTCATGTTGTAATCAGTCCCAAGATAAAGAATTGGGACAAGGTAAGAAGAAGAGAGAACGTGCGAGAGAGAGAGAGAGAGAGATATATATATATATATATATATATATATATAAAAATAAATATATATGTCTGTGTGTATATATCTATATATCCACGTATTAGACAGATCGGTTTAACTACGTCTTATAATTGTATGACATATGAAAGTACGATGTAAATTCTTCTCAATGATATATTTAAAGAAAGACATAAAAACAAAATTTTAAAGTGTTTTTATTAAAAAGAAATACGTAGAACTTAAAGAATCGTGATCCATAACATTAAGAAAGGTACGTGATATACATTTAATTCAGACAAGTAGAATTCACGATATACCATAAAGTTGTATACTTACAATGTGTCAAATAAAATAAGTACCTACAAATTCATGATCTTTAGAAAATAACACGGGACGATATTTTTGTAGGACCTGTACTGATGATAACAAGTGCACGGTCCCAAGAGATTTCATGAATGGTTTACATCCTGACTTTCCAACAGTAACTTTCGTGTCAGTTCGAAAATTTAAATGATCTGGTCTACAAGAGGTATCACCTATAAAGGAGATCATCTACCGTCTGAAGGAAAAACGAATATTAGGATCGGTTGAAATCCATACGGTGCATAAAACGATGAGGCTCCTACTATTTTTTCATTGAACTTTTTTATTAACCGAAAGAAGAGTGTACTAACTCTAAAAGAGAGTAATAAAAAGTACTAAACCGAAGAAGGAAACACGTAACGAAAAGTATAGTATACTGGTCGAAAAAGTACACTATAAACTTTTTAGATATACAACTGAAGATGTCAACTTTCAACTCAAGAAACAAAAAATATTATTGACATTATATACGACACTTATGGAAGAGGTTTATTTAAAAATCGAAACAACAAATACTACAGAGACAATATGTCCAAAAAAACAAATAAATAGTCACACACACACACACACACAAATAGAAAGGAAGGAATATCCTACGTTTTTATAAGATGTATAAGAAGATTCTCAAAGTATTCCACAAAAATACAAAACAGTAGTATCTTTTGTTTCAAAGATGTAACACAAAACCTCATTAGAAAATCTTAAATTTACTGAAAAATTTCCTTTTTACTAAAATGTATGAGAGAATTAACATGTTCGTGGGTGTCATAAAAAATATAACAACTCCATAAGAATAGTTATATCCACTAACATATTTCTCGTCTGAATATTAGTGTTTTACACATTGTCATTCGAGGGGACCTTTTATTAAATGTTAAGACACACCTCTCTGTGCAAAAAGAATTGTATGTAAGACTATGGATTAAAGAATATAATTTATAGGTATTAACGTTTCAGTCTTCAGTTCAGAAACCTAAAATTTTTCTGTTTGAAATATTAAAATCCTTTCACGAAAGGGAGAAAATTCTTTGTCCGAATCCGTCTTCCATTTAAAATACTATTATTCAATGTTATATAAAGTACCATTGACTTTATTAGTGACTAGAAGAATAAATGAGTTCGTTTCCGCAATTAGGTCCCGAAATGTAAGAGGTTTCATAACATCGGAGAGTTCCAAGGATTATGGGTTTGATCACGAGAAATAATTTTATTCAAAATTAATTATGACTTAAAACACAAAAATTAAGTAAACTTTAAATAAAAATTAGACATCATATTTTACTGAAGGGACCACCGAGTCTACCCTTTCTTAGGCAGACGTTACGTCCTCTGGACCTAAATTAGGGACCCAACCCTTCTACGGGATCTCTTCCCTTACCGTTGGGTGAAGTCATAAGAACGGACCTCTTAAGCCACCTGTCACCTCGGACCGTCCGATGTCAGGTACCCCAACGTTTCTCACCCTGTACTGACTCACTGATTGTGAAAGTGTGAAAGTCTCATATTTTATTGTATAAAACTGGAAACTATGTTTTATCCCAAAATTAAAGTAAAAATAAGAGTAGTAGTAATGAGTAACATACTTACATATTTCAGTCAACAGATAGATGGAGGGGAAAAACAAAAGTTATAAGGTAAAGGGGTTTCTAAGTTCAAAGGTAAATTTAGACTTTCAGTGAACTGTAAACAATTTTCGGCGTTCTGTCTAAAATAACTTATTTTATCCCTTATTTGATAACATCACCCCCTCTCTGTGAATTGAGGTTTATGTTGCACTACCACCACCAAATCGGTGATTCAGTACGGACTGAGAACGCTGGGGTATCTGACATCGGGTGGTCCGAGGAAACAGATACTCTAAAAGGTCTGTTCTTATGACCTCGTTCAACAGCAAAGGAAGAGGTTCCCTAGAAGGGTTGGGTCCCTAGCTTGGGGGTAGAGGACGTAACCGTCCGTACAAGAAATCGTGACTCGGTGGACCCTTCGAGGGTTTATGTTATCCCTAGTCATCTCTAAACTCTGTGCCGTCGTACTACCCTCTCTTTCTTTTTAATGATGCTTCCCGAAGTAATCACAGTGTCCACCCTTCCTTCCCCGTGAACTAAACTATAATTGCCACCTCCTTCTCCGTTAACTAATTTGTAGTTCCCACTTCCTTAGAAATACACTGACATATATCCCTGTATCTTCTTTATGTTCAATTCACTCTAATTTTCCAACCCCGGTATTAAGTCATCTTGATTTTCACCTTCCCAACCAGGGAATCAGGACAGGCTAAAAAAACACTGGGTACCTGACATCCGACGGTCCGAGGAAACAGGCACCTTAGGCATCTTGACCACGGGAATCTTCCTCTCTGTGGTCTCAAGTGAACGAGGGAAAAAGAGAGGTGTCTACGACGTCTCCTTTCCGGTACACTCATACGTAATTCGTCCACCGGTAGACGTTCGGTCCTTCAGTTGAGAGTGGTCCTTATCTTAGTCGACCGTGAAACTAGACTTTGAAAACGAGGGGTCTGGACACTCTTTTACTTAGACAACACATTCAGTGGTTCATACCAAAAAACAATACCGTCGGGATTAAGTTATGGGGTGATAAAATTAATTAATATGATTATTAACACTTCCTTCTAGGTTAAGACAAGATAATAAAAATCCGATAGACCAACAAAAGGATAAATAATCATATTTAACTAAAATCACGTTCAAACAGATTGAAATGTTTGTCATGGTAACTTCACGTAACTTGAGATAACCGTAATCTATGATAAAACCAGTCTTGACTTTTAAAATGTCATACATAAGAAGGATTTGTCATTTAGATGGATAAGTAAGTCTACACGAAAAGATTAAGATACGGTAAAATATTGTGTATGCACAAATAAGGAAGTATAGAGTCTCAAACAACGTAACATTCACCATATAAAAAGTAATGTAAAAGATGAACCCTAAATTATTACATACCGACTATATTACGGTGAAAAAAAATTTATGAAGTCGTGCATAAAGGAATTTTCAGTTCTAGCAAGAGAAAGTATTAGTATCATGTTAAATTTCAAATGTTTTAAGTGTAGTCACCTATAATAATATTAAAAGATAAAGGGAACGAGTTTAGAATGGTTGTCCAGATTATTATATGAAATAGCAGTTTCCATCCCCATCTAATTTATTGATAAAAGGTCAGGACCCCAGTGAGGTCCTAACGTATGATGTAAATCAACAGAACAGGGATACCTTACCTTTACCTTTTTTATTAAAGAATCAAAAGGGAACTGAAAGTACTCCAAACGTGAAATTTTTTAAGTTCGGTACATAAATCTCCTTATCGGAAGTAAAAGTAAACCAATAAAGAAGAACTGATCTAATTTTAATACTGGGTCTATTGGTGTTACAACACTAGTGAGTAGATCTCGGTCTGTAGGACCTTACGTTTCAGTTCACCCGGAATCCTTCGTAGTGATGTTTGTTTCGATCACCTCCACTACGTTAAGGTCAACTCGATAAAGTTTAGGATTTTCTACTACGACACTTTTACGACGTGAGTTATACGGTCGTGTAAACCTTTTGAGTCGTCACCACCGGTGTCCTGGTCTTTTCCAGTCAAAAGTAAGGTTAAGGTTTCTTTCAGTTACCGTTTCTTATTAGTTTGATGGAGTGTTAACGTGAGTAGAGTGTACGATCGTTTCATTACGAGTTTTAGGAGGTTCGGTCCGAAGTTGTCATACACTTGGCACTTGAAGGTCTACAAGTTCGACCTAAATCCTTTTCGTCTCCTTGGTCTCTAGTTGAACGGTCGAAGACAGTATAGTAGCATTTTCGTTCTCTCAAGGTCTTTTTGTAGATGAAAACGAAATAACTGATACAGTTTCGGAAACTGACACACCTAGTGTTGTTTGACACCTCTTAAAAATTCCTCTACCCTTATGGTCTGGTGAACTGGACGGAGGACTCTTTAGACATACGTTCAGTTCTTCGTTATCAATCTTGACCAGTATCTTGTTGTCTGACCAAAGTGTAACCCTTTCCTTATGTAGTTCCAACATGTAACAGTGGGACGAATAAATTGAATATACGTCTCATGTAGTACGCTTTACGGTCCGACCTACTTCGTGTTCGACCTTAGTTCTAAAAGGCCTCTTTATAGTTATCGGAGTCTATGCACCTACTGTGGTGGAAATACCATCTTTCACTTCTCCCTAATTTCTCGGAGAACTACTTTCACTTTTTCCTCTCACTTTTTCAACCGAATTTTGAGTTGTAAGTCTTTTGATTCTAGCACCGTAGACTAGTGTAGTGAAGTACCGTTTATCTACCCCTTTATTACCTTTGTCACTCTCTGAAATAAAACCCTCCGAGGTTTTAGTGTACGTCGGTACTTTATTTTCTGGGAACGAGGAACCTTCTTTTCGACACTGGTTGGATCTGTCGTATAATTTTTCGTCTCTGTAATGAAACGGTTGTTTCCAGACGTCTCAGTTTCGATACCAAAGAGGTCATCAGTACATACCTACACTCTCAACCTTATGTTTCTTGCGACTCACGGCTTCTTACCTACGAAAACTTGACATCACAACCTGTTCTGAGGACTCTCAGGAACCTTACGTTCATCTAGTTTGGTCAGGTAGGATTTACTTTAGTCAGGACTTATAAGTGACCTTCCTGACTACGACTTCGACTTTGAGGTCATTAAACCAGTGGACTACACTTCTTGACTGAGTGATCTTTTCTGGGAATACGACCCTTTCTAACTTCCGTTCTCCTCTTCCCCTGCTGTCTCCTACTCTACCAACCTACTGTAGTGACTGAGTTACCTGTACTCAAACTCGTTCGAAACCCTCAACCACTACCTGTCCCTTCGGACCGTACAACGTCAGGTACCCCAACGTTTTTCAACCTGTGTTAACTCACTCACTTGAGTTGACTTGACTCTAATTTTAATATGTAAAACCCGTCTTTAAAATATCGTCACTACATCATTTATATGAAAAGTAACACAATGTGGTCACTCTTGTATACCAATAGAACAGGGTAATGACTATTATTGAAACTATGAACCCTTTACACACACAAAAGATCTAAAGAGTTAATTTCAATAATAAAAAAGGTAAAAATTAATTATATTAAACTTTGATACATTTATAAATTTAACAGTAGTATGAAAATGGGTATCCAAAATCTTAGATAAGTACTAAGTGATTTAATATATAAACAATAGTTCACCGTTAAAAGATTAAAGTAATAGGGAAGATATAAATAATCAAGTGTAAGATCACTTTTTTATCTAAAAGGAAGGTAGATTGAACAAATACATCAATAAAAATTTTATGTTTTACAAACGTAAGTAAACACAAAGGTGTCTCAGGATCTTAAAATAAAATAGGTCATTCATTATTAGACATTGATGATAAAACTATTAGTAAAAGGGATTAAACCGGTCACCCGTGTGGAAGTTAGTCCGAAGACACAACACAACTGTATGGGTTGATAAGAAACTCGTAAAGGAATGAAAGACCGTGTTTTTCTATAAAGTCTAAGTAGACTCGAAAAGGTCGGGTCAGACTTTAGTCACTAAAGATTCCTAGTGTCCTAGGAACATATCTTCTTACCGTAAACTTTTGATTCTTGACGCACGACAGACATAAGTAGTAAAGATCCGAGAGGGGTGACGAGTCAGGAAAGAGTGTCTACCTTGGTCCTTTATGTGTTTGGGTGTGTGTTTGTGTGAATAAAGGTATGAATACTCAGTAGATACTATTTTGAGATTTAAAAATGACTATGAAGGTAAAGATTATGTTTTGATGTCCCAAGTAAAAGTGAAAGATAGAAAGGCATAAACATTCGTTGAAGAAAGGAGAGTAAGACAAACTAAAGGAGAAGTTCCAACTAAAGGAAATCCTTTAAAGGAAATCCTTTAGACCAAACTAAAGGAACACCAGGTTCCCTGAGAGTTCTCAGAAAAAGTCGTGGTGTCAAGTTTTCGTAGTTAAGAAACCAAGAGTCGGAAGAAATACCAGGTTGAGAGTGTAGGAATGTACTGATGACCTTTTTGGTATTGAAACCGATATGTCTGGAAACATTCGTTTCACTACAGAGACGAAAAATTATACGGTAGATCCAAACAGTATCGAAAAGAAGGTTCCTCGTTCCAAGGAAATTAAAGTACCGACGTCAGTGACAGTCGTCACTAAAAGTCAAGTCAAGTCAGCGAGTCAGCACAGACTGAGAAACACTTGGGTACTTGACGTCGTGCGGTCCGGAGGGATAGGTAGTGTTTGACGACCTCAGGTGGGTTTGGGTACAGGTAACTCAACCACTACGGTAGGTTGACAGAGTAGGAGACAGCAGGGGAAGAGGAGGACGGGAGTTAGAAAGGGTCGTAGTCCCAGAACCTCGGGGGTTTTATTTTACCAAGGTAAAAGGGGGTAGATAAACTACTTTTACTACCCTCTAGAGACTCAGAGGGATAAAAAAAGGACAGGAAAAAGAGACAACAAATCTAATCTTTTAAAGAGAATTAGACAGAAGTACAAGTGACTGAGAAAGGAAGGTCATAAAGGTAAAAATATAACTCGGTAAAACTCCTTAAAATTTTAAATATGATACCAAGAGTTTCAACTGAGAAAAAATATCGATAATTAAGAAACAACTCTTCAAGATAGAAAGGTAAGATAGGTTCTCAGGAAAAGGAATATAGAACGTTATACCAATACCTTCGAAGAAGTTTCAGAAACCAAGTGTAAGATTGTAAACAACTAAAGTATGAAACGTAGACTACTTACAATCCAAAACGAACAAGAAAAACACTACTTATTAAAACTTAATATAGGACCTGTAAAAATTATTATACGATACTCTAGGACACAGGAAATTTTTAGAAGACCTCTTACAACTAAAAGGAAAACGAAATCGTCTAACAGTCACATCTCATATCTCACAGAACTCGGTATTGGATGGTCCTAACCTCCTCACATCCCCATGACTCCATTTGACCATGGTCCCTAACCAATCACTCCCTTCGGTCCTGTCGGGGTAGGTATTATAATTATTGAGAGGTTCTCGATTCGACAAGAGAGTGACACGACTGACTTAACTAAGTCTTCCTCTTCTGGACTTATTCTTCGATCTCAATCCCAGGGTATCAGATCCGTACATAGGGTCTTCAACCTTTGGGGATCAGGTGTTAGAGGATAGTCACCTACAACCCTACCTGTGAAACTTGGTGAAAACACGTATACAAGTGGTTCGGAAAAGACGTAGTCGAACGAACTAAAGAAGGGTACAAACGAACGAAAGGGGTGGGGTCGGATGGACGTAAAAGTCAGTCGTCGGGGTAGTATGGCAACCAGGTGCGACCCCCGGGGACTACCCGTGGTCGTCCTCAGGGAGACGAGTCACGGAGACATCGATGTCTCCAGAAGTAGTTACGCAGAGGTCGACGGAGGTGAGGTATCGGTGTGGAGAACCGGTACCTTAAAGAACAAGACTCTTACACGACGGGTCACCGACGTGACGAAGTCACGATCCGAAGTGGTCGACAGACGGGTCACTCAGTCACTGGATTTATGTTGAAAGGTTGAAAAGGAAACTGGGTCCTCTCACAGGGTGTAAATCCACAGGACTGCCCGGAGTGGGACTTCGGTGGTTGACACTGTCGAGAAAGGGAAAACCTCGGAGTCGTCGGAGTCGCCTTCGAGGTCTGAACTGGAGAGAACGTCGGGTCGGAGGGTGACCGTCGTGCCAAGACAGTCAGAGACCTGAAGGACACAAGGGGAGACCGTAGGGACAGTTATGGGTCGACTGGAAAACATTGCGAAGTACACAAAAGGAGTAACCACGTCGGTGATGAAGACCGAAACCCCGACGATAGTTTTGTGGGCCATGACTCCCGTCCTTGGTTGGAAATCGGATGTGGGTAAAAGACGGTACCCTAGACATGAAGGACACTCATCGTTGTCGAACCTCAATCACACCGACGGAACCCAGGGACGCGGTACAGACCTCGTGAATCGAACTAGACCCTGACTCCCCAGTGGGACGTGGTGACGAGTACAACCCCTTCCGAACCGGAATCAGTCCAGGACGTCACTGACGTCAACCTCTCGGGTCGAAATACCTTTCTTTAGGACAGAGTCCTCTGTGAAAGGAAGGACGGACACCAGTCTCGCGAACCCCGAGGGAAGAGTAGAGAGGAACTGGGAAGTCTCGTACGGACTATGATCACCTCCTCTGTTATGGTGACTTTTCTTTGTTCAAGATCCTCTACCAAGAAAAGGAAGAACCAGTTTCGTGTGAAGATCAGTCTCCCCACCTGAGGTATAACCATAAACCTTTATGAAGAGAAGACGGAAAACAGTTTTCTGGACTCCGGAGGGACTCGTAACGTGTAGACCACGTAAGTCTCCCGGACCGTGGTATTGACACGAACTTCGGTAACAAGAAAAACGGATGTCAGTCTTGTGGACCCCGGATGGACAGGTCTTCTGTCCACAACGTTATCCTCCTCTCGCATGGTATGGACACAAACCTCAACGCAAATCAGGGGTGAAGACAGTATCATGGACTCGAGTGGACAGGTCTCCTAAGCACCACGTCACCCTTAACCGACATAGTATAGAGATAACCTCAGATGATACGAGGACGGTAGAAGGTAGTCTTGTGAGTCCTGGGTGAAAAAGCTTCGTGTCTCCCACGTATTCCTCCCCGGTCGTAACATAGACACGGACCTCTGTGGTGACAAGTATGATCATAAGTCTTATGTACCCCTCGATATCGGTCTCGAGTAGAAGTCAGACTCCCCTTCTAAGGGACGTCAAAATCATTCTGTGAAGATCAGAGTAGAAGACAGGTTTGTGGTCTTTGTGCGGGTCGGTCTCATGTGAGGAAACTGAAACCTCTTCGATCGTGACGACTCTTTTATGAACACAAACTTTCATGAAAACGGAGATGGAAACCAGTTTCCTTGATAGGGAGACCATACGTGCGTCGGTCGACGTCGATGGGAACGAAACTTCGATGGGAACAATGAACACGTCCCGAAATGACCTCTGTTTACAATCCGGACGTCGGTCAAGTAAAAGAACATAACACTATAGATCCTAGCGTAGCTGATTCGGTCTCTCGGAAGGAAATCTTTGGTTCGTAACTTACCTACATCTCTTCTTCGTTCTTTTGAATACCCTTTGAAACATTACTAAGTCAGTTTCTAGACTAGTGCTCAAAGGTCAAACATCCTTGACCGTCACAGATACCACTCGTCTGTTTTGTTCGCCCCCACCACTTCACCCATTGACGCTACTATGGTCCGGACAAGATCGACCGACCGAACCTATCTACCTACACTCATCAAAATCGTTTTTATATTAGTCAAATTAAAAAAAAGAAAAAAACCAACACGACACACCGTATATTTTATCTTGAGTACGGGAGACGTGACCTGATGGTCTCTTCAGGAGTCAAATTAAAAAACATTATACTCTACGAACACCCTCTAAATCCATTAATTAGTAGTTAAAGGATATACATAAAATGGAGACCCTACACGAATCCCGAGAATCCATCATCACAGTCAATACTTTTTCTGATTTAGGGACGGAAACACCTCGGACGTAATATGATCTCCCCTCCTTTATTTGTCGTTTGTATTAGCCATTTAATAGACCATCCAATAGTCGTTGTTCACGATCCCTCCCATCCGGCAAACACAGTGTCCGGAACTGGGACCATATTCCCGGGTGGGTCAGAACGAGTCTCCCGTCTGTAACGACCGAGGGTAACTAAAAAGATCAAGAGGTTCTTCCGACGGTCACTACGAATTCATAATAGTTACTTGACAAAGCTTCACTCCCGTCCGGTAGTCCGCCTGTCTCCCCTTAGTCCTTTCCCGACTACGACTTGGACTTCGATGTTATGAAACCAGTGGACTACGCTTCTCGGTTAAGTAATCTTTTCTGGAGTTACGACCCTTTCTAACTTCCGTTTCTAACTTCGTCCACTGTCTTCTACTCTACCAACCCACCGTAGTGGTTGAGTTATCTGTACTCAAACTCGTTTGAGACCCTCTACCACTTCCTGTCCTTTGGGACCACACGACGTCAGGTACTCTAACTCCTCCGTCTGTACCGACTCGTTAAACCTGTTGTTGTTCCTTCAGGTCTGGGTTGGGGGAATCGGAGCTGTCCAAAGAACACGATCTCACAGTACCCCCGTCCCAACGTTCAAGACTCTGACACACCTTAGTGTAATACTCTCTCGCCGGTCCCTGGATCCCCGATCTACACAGTCTTATATTTCTTTTAAGAGTACCTATATACATAGGTGGATGGGACCCACTAGTTTTTAAGTTTCGAAAATCCCTTTTTAGTAACATAAGACAACTCGAAAGGATCGGGATTGACACGTGTCTTGGTGTGTGTCGGGAGTGTACTTCGTCCTACGGAACCAGTCCAGACTGTAAAGCACTGTAAACAGGATATGACCTTTCCTCTCCTCTGTGTGTTGTAAGACCCGACCCTGAAGGGTCCAGCAGGTCGTGAATTCTGTGGACCGAAGGTGACGTCCCCCGTACCCAAGGTAAGGACCAACCTCTTGACTTTAGGGTGTACGACACTCAACACCGGTTTTTTAGGACCCGAGAGAATTTTACCGAGCATTCCTCTTCCAAACTTAATCAACATCTTTACGGGACGCGTTTTGAGTGTCTACGGTGTGACGGAGAGAGTCAGAGTGGAAGGAATTGACGTACTACATTCTTATGAGGGACGGAAAGTTTCGTCCATCTAACACACGTTTAAACGTAAACCCTTTACGTTTTACGTTTTCCATTTTTTCAGTCTCTCAGACTTAAACTTAGGACGGAGATCGTGAACTCTCTAGAACCGTCTCATGAATTAGAGAGATATTTCATCATGATTTTTATCACGGTTTAAATGAACAAACAACACTCTTAAATCCATTATAATAAGTATTCCGTGAATCTCGTGACGGACCGTGCATTTTCCATTTTATGTCCGTAAACGGAAGAGTAATGTTTCAATTATTAAGTATCTTTAATGATTGTATTCAAAACAATTATATATTAGGGAAGTTTTGACCATACTACCACGGTATCGAACCCTAGGATCTTTTCTAAATTAGTAGTTGACCGACTCTTCCAAACAACCCTTTTATTCATCAACTACAAATAGTGAAAAAAAAAGGATATTAATGGTCGATGCAATCCGAGTGACCTCTTATTAATTATAATTACTCTCCGTCGTCTCTTGACTTATAATATCAAACTTTACGAAGAGTCTACCGCTTTGGGTGGAGGTCGACTTTAACATGTAGTTCCTACTTCTTTTGAACGGAGGTTCACGTGGACTTTACCTTGGGGCACACCATAGGACTCCACAACTTCTCATCTCGTGGGTGTCATACCTTCGACCCCACACCGAAATCCTTCCCAACAATTGTCTCGAGGTACGAAAACGACCTTCCAGTTCACGTTTGTCTGTCTAGACTGTCCTTCTCACTAAGGTGTACTTTTCGGATCTCTCTTTACAGATAGTGTAGAGGGTCAACACCGGTCGTCGACAGAGACCACGTCGTCACTGTACAGAGAAACCCGTAAAGTCTCGACTTGACGCGTACCCCGAGTCCTCGCCGGGAAGACCCACTCTCTTACCCTCTCCAATTTCCGTCTCTCGTGTAAAGGAAGCGGTTAAAAGTATTCAATCACAATTTCTTAAGAAATATTTAATTTCCTTAATATGTAGATCAAACCTCCTTTTATATATGTCTCTATATCTATATATGTGTATATGTGTGTTTACGAAAAATTCGTACACTCTTCTACGGTTAGAGTTTGGGATTTATTTAATTTTAAAATTTCTGTTGTCTTTTTGACAAATAGATTTTTTAATGGTTTCTGAACTTTTACAGTATAAATCCCGACTGTTGGAAATTCCAGCATTCTGATTTCACGAGCTGGAGGCAACTATCCGACAGTCGACCCCGATGTCTGGAGTCGAGGAACTTCGACGAGTGTAAGGAAGAGTACCCCGGGGGAACGGGTGAAGATCGGAGTTTCGTCGTTACCGTGTAGTTCAGGCAGAGTACGAAACTTAGTGAAAAAGAAGGAGAAGACGAAAGGAGAACAGAGGAAAGTACCTAGAAACCGGGTGGATTTATTGGGTCCTATTAGAGGATAAAATTACAGTTAACGAATCATTAGAATTAATGTAGACGTTTCGGAGAGAAGAAAGGTACATTGTCAGTATCCGTACTATTGAACTGTATAAATTAAAGACCCTTAATCCTATTCTGTAGACACCACTCGGTAAAATCTTTAAGACGGATGGTGTCTGGTACATACGAGTTTTATAAATAACGTAACAAAAAAAAGTACAGTTTCTCCTTCTTTATTATTTTTATCTTTTGTTGGATTTACAGACAGTCATATGTCCCACGACGAATTTATATTTAATACTATATAAATATATTGTCTTATGATACATTTATAATTTATTTACTATCTTACGACATAGTAAGATTCTATTCTTTAGAGGTTCTAGTTGGAAATTTATTGTTTCGTTCCGGATACTGTCCCATGTATCATATGATCAAAAACAGAAAGATTTCCCTGATACAGAGACTTTTTATGGAACTTATACCTATTTTCATTAACAGAAATCCCACCCTATTCCTGCTGATCTCTAACCTACAGTTAAAAGTGAACATGACAAATTTAAAATGGCATACATAATAAAAAACTTTTTTGACTTTTATTTACTTTAAGATGTTTAATTTTTTTTTATTTTATTTCCGTCTCTCGTGGAAAACAAAGTCAAAACATTTACTTGTGTACGACAAGGGTGAGGTAGAAAAGGGAGTACAAGTCAAGTCAAGTCAGAGAGTCAAGACAGACTGAAAAACACTGGGGTACCTGCCGTCGTACCGTCCGGAGGGACTCGTAATGGTTGAGGGTCTCAAATGGGTTTCCGTACAGGTAACTCAACCACAACGGTAGGTTGGTAGAGTCGGAGACAGTAGGGGAAGGGGAGGTCGGGAGTTAGAAAGGGTCGTAGTCCCAGAAAAGTTTACTCAGTCGACAAACCTCGTAGTCCACCGGTTTCATGACCTCGGAGTCGAAGTTGTAGTCAGGAAGGTTACTTTTGGGTCTTAACTAGAGGAATTCCTGCCTGACTAACCTAGAGGAGTGTCAGGTTCCCTGAGAGTTCTCAGAAGAGTTGTGGTGTCAAGTTTTCTACGTCCTATGTCGTACGAACCTCGACCACGTACCCCTACTGGGTCTCTCTACAATACCCCTCCCTCCACCCTCCCCCCAAGTACAAACCCTTGTGTACATTCTTAATTTCTAAAATTTTAATTTTTTTTTTTTTTGTAATTTTTTTTTTTTTTGGTTTTCGTAGTAAAGAAGATGTGAGTCGAAAGAAATATCAGGTTGAGAGTGTAGGTATGTACTGGTGACCTTTTTGGTATCGGAACTGATCTACCTGGAAACAACTGTTTCACTACAGAGACGAAAAATTATACGATAGATCTAACCAGTATTGAAAGGAAGGTTCCTCATTCATAGAAAATTAAAGTACCGACGTTAGTGGTAGACGTTACTAAAACCTCGGGGAGTTTTATTTCACTCGGTGACAAAGGTGACAAAGGGGTAGATATACGGTACTTCACTACCCTGACCTACGGTACTAGAGTCGAAAGACTTACAACTCGAAAACCGTTGAAAAAGTGAGAGGAGAAAGTGAAAGTAATCCTCCGAGAAATCAAGAAAAAGTGAAAGACGGTTTTCCCACCACAGTAGACGTATAGACTCCAATAACTATAGAGAGGACCTTAGAACTAAGGTCGAACATGAAGTAGGTGGGGTCGTAAAGAGTAATACATGAGACGTATATTCAATTTATTCGTCCCAATGTCATATAGGAAGTGCATGAGTAAAAGGATAAACCTTGGTCACACAACGAGGTACAAGTCAAGATTGACAACAAAGGACTGGACGTATATTCAAAGAGTTCTCCGTCCAGTCCACGAGACCATAAGGGTAGAGAACTTCTTAAAGGTGTCAAACAACACTAGGTGTGTCAGTGTCCGAAACCGTATCAGTTATTTCTTCTTTGTCTACAAAAAGACCTTGAGAGAACGAAAAAGTCACTAGGTCGTCTATAACCGTTAAACTAGAGACCTAGGAGACGGAAAAGATTTTGGTTGTACTTGTAGACCTTCAAGTACCAAGTGTATAACGACTTCGGACGGAACCTCTTAAAACTCGTAATGAAATGATCGCACACTCTACTCACGTTAACACACGATCAAACTCGTAAAAAAACCGTAACGGAAAGAAAATCTAACCTTACTTTTGACTGAAAAGGTCAGGACACCGGTGTCGACTCAAAAGGGTTAAACGACCGTATAACTCACGTCGTGAAAGTGTCGTAGTAGAAAATTCTAAACTTTATCGAGTTGACCTTAAGGTAGGGAGGTGAGTGAAACGAGTATCACTATGAAGGATTCCGGGTTAACTGAAGTATAAAGTCTTACAGACCGAGATCCACTCACTAGTGTGGTAGTACTAATAGACCCAACACTTCTAGAAAAAACACGTCAAGACACAAAAGAACAGTGGAGAAGAATTATAGAAGACGAAGACAATCCACGTATGGTAAAGAAAGGAAATAGTTCGGGTAGAAACGTACTTTACAAGGGAATATATAGATTAAAAGGACTTCTCTATAGATCAAAAAGGGTAAGATAACAAAAGGAGAAAGAAACGTAACTAACGACTCCCTCCGAAAGAATAGAGAGGAACGATAAGAAACTTTGAGACGTAAGTTTACACATATAGAAAGGAAAAGAGGAAACGAAAAGTGAAGAGAAAAGAGTCGATAAACATTCCGGAGGAGTCTGTCGGTAAAACGAAAAATCGTAAAGAAAAAGAACCCCTACTAGAGCTAGGGACAGAGGACATGTTACAGTGCTTGGAGACAGGTATCAAGTAGTCCGTGAGATAGTCTAGATGAAGAATTTAGATAAAGAGTGAAGGTGACATATTAGTATTCCTTAAACCAAATCCAGTATGGACTTACTAGATCACTAGAAGGGGTGAAAGAAGTTAAATTCAGACTTAAACCATTATTCCGCAAGTACAAGACTCGGTGTCAGTCGAGGGTCAGAACAAAAACGACTGACATATCTCACAGAGGTAGAAACCGACGTTTCTTATATTGGCTAGACTAAAACCACAACTGATAGACCACTGTAGGTACACATCTCAGAAGAGAACACAAAAACTTTCTCCCACAAACGATACTGGTCACGTAAAAGAACCGTTTTTGAGATAATCAGAAACGGAACGAAGTAAGGTGTAAGGTTCCGGTTTAAACGGTCAATGAGGTCAACAAAGAACTGAAGTATGAAAACGTAAGGTCAGGGAATATTACTTTTCCTGTAGAAAGCCCCATAATCAAGACCTCCAGAACATCCAGAAGTGTCTTGGCAAGTTGAAGTCGAAGAAGTCGTAATGACCAGTCCCGTATCTGAACCTAATGGCACTATAACTTACCAAACGGAACCTTTGCTTGTCTCTAGTAAGACAACAAAAACTCTAATGTAGGTTCATGACGTAAAGTCTGAAAAAACACCTGATACTACCGATGAGGTAAAGAAAATTCCCTAAAGACGGGTGTCATCATCTATATTACCAGTAGACTCAATTTCAGTGGGCAAGGTCAGGTAAAATTAAGTGACTAAGGATCTTACAACTGTAAGTAAGAACGGTAAAGGACAAACTGGTGAAGGTAAAACGGAACTAAGTACCTGGACTGTAAGGTCCAAGGATCCGTTATAACGAGAAATGTCGTAGTCTGAAACGAAGATAGTGGTCAGTGTAGGTGTTGACCCACAACAAAAACGAGATCGAGACAGAGAAGTAAGAAAGACCTCAATAAAGAAGTGAGAAGAGGTCTTCGTATAACCCATGGATGACTGGACCCCTCAAGTAGAAAGTCACAGGATAGAAAAACGGAAAAGTATGACAAGTACCCCAAGAGTTCCGTTCTTATGACTTCACCAAACGGTAAGGGAAGAGGTCACCTGACGTAAGAAAGTCTGGAGAGGTGGTACTGGATAGACAGGACCCACCGGGGTGTGTCGTACTGAATCAAAGTAACTTAATCTGTTCGACACCAGGTACACTAGTCTAACCGAACAACAAACACTAACACTAAAGGCAGACAGACGGGAGACTACGGGAGAGAATCACGGATGACAAAATGAACCCAAAGTCCTAGTGACTATTTTACTTCTTTCTTGCATTTTTACCCCCACCACCCCTCCCACCAAGAACCACTCTCACTCTGTGTCCAGTCTCGGGAACCACCCACTTTGCTGTGTTGATCCGGAGAACAGGGAGAAGATCCTCAGGAAAGGTAGAAGGAGAAGTCTTGTGTCCCACCACGAAATACTGACCACAGACACTACTTAACATAACAGTCTGGGTCAAACAACCTTATCTCCCCGTTATACCATCGATCAGACGTTTCCGTCGGAAGGTTACTTGGTGTGGCAAGTCATAGGTACGAGAGACACGAGGAAGGATGTACAACTGAACTTCGTTTCCTCTACCTAGAGTATCCGTCTTCCACGTCACCAATCCTTTAACTCCGTGATGTCATCTTCTGGTTTCACTGTTTCTTTTCATGCTCTAACTTTCGTGTCAACAGTGTCCTTGGGTCTTGTTACATGTTCAGTGCCGGATAGTCAAGTCCACTTAGTGCATTCGTACTCTAAGACGTGGCATCATCGGAAAGACACATACAAAATCTCACACAAACACACACACGATTTAACGAAGTCAGTACAGGCAGAGAAAAACTACAATACCTGATATCGGACGGTCTGAGGAGACAGGTATCCTAAGACGTCCGCACTTATGACCTCACCCAACGGTACGGGAGGAAACCCCTAGAAGGGTTGGGTCCCTAGTTTGGACGCAGAGAATACAGAGGACTCAACCGTCCACTCAAGAAATGGTGACCGTGGTGGACCCTTCAGGAACTCCATAAGTTTCAAGTCTTTAATTGTCTTTACTTTTTAAACCTCGGTGTGGGATTTGGATGACTCAGTGTATGAGAACCTCATCCCGACTGTAAATTAATCTGAAGTCCACTGAGACTACGAGTAACTTCAAATCCTTGGTCACCGAATCTATAAGTAATAAGTTTTACATTAGGTGTATCGAACAATTTTTACGTCTGAATTAGAATTAATCTTAGACGAACAATTGTCATAAGGGTCTATCTAGGACACGTGATTTATAAACTCTTCGTAACCGAATCTTAGAAGTACGGTCTAATATCCATCACGGAAGTTTTGACTACACAAACGTTTCATCCGTTACATCTCTTGAATCGACACAAGAGTACGTTTCTCCTAAACCGGGAACTGTCTTGACTCGGTACGAACTCAGTCACGAACCTGCAGGTCAGATTTTTGGAATGGACCTTTTTGGATATCAGAGATGGTAAGGATCCTATATTTGGTCCGAGTCCAGACCTTATAACCTTACCGGATTTCTACAGACTCGTTATTATAGAAAGATCGGTCTCTCTCTTCCGAGGAACAACGACCTGAGTCTATATAAGGACTCTATCATCCTCAACCGAGTCTCTGCCCGTCAGACCCATTATGGAGAAAAACGTATCACATCCGAAAAGAATGTCAGAAAAAAAAAAGAAAAATTAGTCACTTACGTAGGGGAAAACGACAACTCGTCCCATTTCCTTTCGAGAGTAAACGACTCGAGATAATACACATCCCGTAATACGAGAAAGAAATATTCTGACTATGAACAAGGAATATTTGTAGGACATTGTACCTGTGACAAACAATTGACTAATTAAATATGTTTCAAATTCTCGAATAGGTATAAGGTAAATACTCTTCGTCAAAACAAACAAACAAACAAACAAACAAAAACCAAGAGAGTAGAAAACTATGTTGAAAGTCCAGAAAAGTAGTAATCTATTGAGTTCTACTGATGTTGTCGTAGAACGGATCTTCTATCCTCTCCTACGCGAAAAACATATTTCAACAAAATAATAGAAGACTTCCTTATAGAGTTTTCTTTTTTTTAGATATTGGGAGAGTTCTACGTAGACTATCCGGACGTCTAACCATGCAAGACTGTTGGTGTATGCAAAAACTTTTTATTGAACGTTCAGAAATAAAACACTCCCACTCACCACTCCTCCGTCGTGTCTTATCCTTCTTTCATAGCTCACACCTAAGTTTGAAACCCGATATAGGCTGAAAGAGTCAAGAAATCTTATCACTGTGACAAGTTCCAGTTCCAATTGTGGGAACTCGGAGTATAAAAAAGAATGTATTTTACGGACTCTACATTATCTAGGATTTAATTACAACCGGGAGAAGGATATAAAATAGGAGATCTTACCTGGGACCTCGTTTGTACACCATTATTGAAGTCGAACTGGAGTAAGGGAGTACCGTTTAACAACTCGAGTTCATGGACCTCCTACACCTTACTGTCGTGAAAGAGAATTATATGAAAAAGTACCATATGTCACTGTGTGTAAACGAATAAGATAAGTAAATAAGTAAGTCAAAGATACTTCATTTGACATAAGCTGAGTCACTATATTACCATCCGTTTCCATCTAAGTTTACTCTTTTTTAGACCTTCTACCGTCTATAAATCGTTTGTCAGTGTGTTGTACATATTGACATTTGACTTCATCTATACCCTTGCTACAAATTTTACGAGATTTCTATATATTGTGTCCCTAGTACAGAAGAGACCCTTCAATCTCTTCCGAAGGGACTCTCTCACTTTATACTAGACTTCTTCTTTCTTATTAATTCTCACTTCTGTATTAATCTGGGAATCATCTTTTGTGTCCCTTCTTCCATCCGTGTTAAGAGTCTATATTCTGTTTTTAGTATTAACTAATTTTTCACTATTTTACCTATAGTAGTTGTAAATTTTATAAACGAAAAAACTTTAGGACAACTCTTTTGGTGTCTGATTCTTTTTATAAACTTTACATATAGTCTTGTATAACACGTACGAGTTGGCACAGGCTGAGACACTGAGGTACCTGACATCCGACGGTCCGAGAAGACAGACACCCTAAAAGGTCCGTTCTTATGACCTTACCCAACAAGAGAAGAGGTTCCCTAGAAGGACTGGTTCCCTGACTTGGGTGTATAGGGTGTAACCGTCCGTCTAAAAACTGGTGAATCGATGGGCCCTTCGGGTCTTATACAATTGTTGAGAGTTTAGACCTTTTACTCTTTTGTTGAATTAAAAATTTCACCCGTTTCATAAACTTCTCTGTGAAAGGGTGTTTCCCAGAAATTCACCGTTTACTCGTATAATATTCACAAGTTTTAATAACCTGAAGGGAACACCGAAATGACCATTTATTAGGTGGACGTCACACCCTCTGGACCCGAACTAGAGACCCAACCCTTCTAGGGGACCTCTTCCCTTTACGATGGTGAGTTCATAAGACCGGACTCTTAAGGTACTTGACACATCAGACACCCCAACGTTTCTCAGCCTGTACTGACTCTTGTATCGAATTAAAAATTTAATTTAAAATTTTAGTGAATTTATTTATTTCATTTCATTTAAAATTTCAGTGAATCAAAAAATTTACCCGTTTTATAAACCTCTGTGAAGTGGTGTTCCCCAGAAATTCACTGTTTACTCGTATAATATTCACAAGTTTTAATAATCAGTAATTTCTTTAAGTTTAATTCTACACTCACGACCAATCTTATGTCTAAGTATCCCTGAGAAAATGTGGAACGACCATCCATATTTTTTATGATATAACAATGTGAGTCCTTTTCAAACTGTTAAAGAATATCTTAATTTGGGTGTGGATAGTATACCCGGACGTTAAGATGAAGATTTATTAATATGATCTCTTTACTTTTGAATACAAGTGTGTTTTTGGACATATATTTGTAAAAATCTACAAAAATCATCGTAATGTGTATTAGTGGTTTATTACTATACTGGGTTTACTGGAAACCACTGATTTACCCGTTTGTTTAACACCATGTTGGATGTGACTTTTATAACGGATACCGTGTTTACTTCTTTGATGACTATACGTCCTTTTGGACTGACTTAGAAGTCACGTAATATCATTTATCTTCTTAGGTCGGAGTTGTACAACGTGTGACATTCTAAGGTAAATATACTATAAGCTCCTACATAAGACTGTACTGTAACATTCCTAATTTTGTTCTACTCACACCTCCCTGACATCTTTATCCCTTCTCCTTTCATGTGTTATTCTCTTCAGTCATATCTCGATTTATGATTATGTACTAGTAAAAAGTTGAAAATGAGACACGATTCGTGAAATGTCCCTCCGGTCCATACGACTTCAGGTACCCCGACGTTTCTCAGCCTCTACTAATCCGCTGACTTGCTGTTCTCTCGTGAAAGGTACCTGATAGAGTGAATTAGGGATGGTTTCTTCAAAGTGTTGGTAAGGTTGGATATCATCTTCGATAAAAAATACGTACTTCTTTGACTCTGATTCTCTTTACTTTACCAATTAAATACTTTAATTCCTGTCTATTTATCCCTCCAAGTCTGAAATTGGATCATCCGAAGTCTCAACCGAGTAAATTTGTGATATGATATGACCGTTCGTGTCTCCAACACTACCAGTATAAAACCAGGTTTTCATTTATCTTAGACACATTGCCAAAATACGTACAGGTGACAAAAGTAGTTTAAAGGTAAAAAATTTTCTAGTGAAATTGATGTGAAACCTCATATCTGACCAACTTCACCCCGAACTACCCGTTATATCTCACCCCGTACCAAATGTACCGACAATACTTTACTTAACGCAGGGGAGGTTTAAGTATACAATTTTGGGATCGGGGACAATGGAGTCTTGCAATGATATATAAACCCCTATCCCGGAAATTTCTCCATTGATTCAATTTTACTCTGGTAATCGTACCCAAGGTTCAATTAGACTGACTACAGGAATGATCTTCTCCTTTCAACTGTGTTGTACTCTGGAACCCCTACACACACGTGTCTCCCTTCTTCTTCCATCGGTTGACATTCGGTGCCTCTGTCCGGACCCCTCTTTGGTTTAGTTTGATAGAAGTAGAACCTGACGATTGGAGGTCTCGATACTCGTTTAAAGACAACGAAATCGGTGAATTTGCCACCATTAAACAATACCGTCGGGTTCGTTTGATCATTATAATCTATATTACACTATATTATAGATATATAATCTATATCATTATTATCTATATTACACATACTTTTATTATGGTGTTTTCCTCCGTTTCGCTTACCTCGGTAAACCTCATCGTAAAGAAGTATAGTGAACTCGAACATATTTAGACTTCGACTCAAACTGTTTTACACACACCATTTAGGATCTCGTTGGTGATTTTATCTATAGTTTTTGAGATCACGTTTATGTTAATTAATTTATTTTTATAAAATAATCTTTTATAAGTGAATTACTTTTTAATACGTCATTTCTTTCTTAACTCCTTGGGTTTAGTGAACGAGGAAATACAATCTTTTAGGGTTCCTTNCCTCGGTAAACCTCATCGTAAAGAAGTATAGTGAACTCGAACATATTTAGACTTCGACTCAAACTGTTTTACACACACCATTTAGGATCTCGTTGGTGATTTTATCTATAGTTTTTGAGATCACGTTTATGTTAATTAATTTATTTTTATAAAATAATCTTTTATAAGTGAATTACTTTTTAATACGTCATTTCTTTCTTAACTCCTTGGGTTTAGTGAACGAGAAAATACAATCTTTTAGGGTTCCTTCGGTGACTTTTAAAAGATCTTAATTTTTTACTCAAGTCGTTCCAACGTCATATATTCTAAGCACGTGTTTTAGTCAATAATTCTTTCGTTAATATAAGTGTTATAGTAGTTTTACTTATTTTATGAATCCTTCTTTAAATTGTTCCTTACACATTTTGAATATGAGACTCGTGATGTTTCGTGACAACTTTATTTAAAATTTTCCGGATTTTTTACCTTTTGTAAATAAAAGTACCTACCCTTCTGGATTATAACAACCATACCGTTATAAGGGGACTGGTTAAATACTAAGTTGTGTTAGAGATGGTCTTAGAGTCCACTGAGACATCTTTAAATTTTCGACTCAAATTTTAAGAACATAACTTTTTTATTTTATTTTAAGAACATAAATTATCTAAACGTTCCCTGGTTCATATCGGCTTTGGTAGAGTTTTTTCTTGTTTCACCCTCCTGAAAGTTTTGAAAGATGTTTCGTTGTTATTAGTTCTATTAAACCCTGACTGTACTTCCGTCTGTATTTCTAGTTTTCTTATTTTTTTTTAGTCTCCTTATCTCAACTTTCAGATCTTTATTTGAGTATTTAGATACCATCAGACTAGAATTTGTTCCCACGATTCTGATAATTACTCTTTTCCGATAACTACAATAGAAAAGTCGCTTGTCTTACCCCGTTGACCTATTGATGTATCTTTTCTTACTTCAACCTGAAATGGAGTGTACCATATATGTTTAGTTGAGTTTTGTCTAATTTTTGATTCATACTCTCGAATTTGATATCTTGACAATCTTCTTTTATATTCCTATTTATAAGTCCGAAAGTTTCAACCGTTTCTAAGAATCTATATTGTAGTTTTGGTACTCGTAGTTCTTATCAATTCAACGTGAAGTAGTCACAATTTTTAAAACACGAAGTTTACTGTAATAATTTCTTCACTTTTTACTTCGGAGTCTTACCCTCTTTAATAAAAGTTAGTACACGATTATCACCTAAACATAGATCTTATTTATTTCCTGATTATCTTTTAAAATGTCGAGTGATTGTCTTTCTGTTTATTGGGTTGACTTTTAAAACTTTGTGGATCTTTCCTTCTATAAAGAGGTTCCTTCTATATTTTTACCGATTATTCATGTAGTTCTTTACACGTAATGGTAATCAGTAGTCCCTTTACGTTTAGTGTTAGTGTTACGCTATGGTGAAATGTTGACATCTCCCTAAAGACTCAGTCTGAAGAATTGTGAATTCTGGACCAGGACGGTCATTGTTGGGGACCTTGGAACTGATTGAACGGAATCAAACAAGAAAACTTTCCGTCACTTTGTTACAGGAAAAATATCATAACAACACTTCTACTTTACTTTACTACCATGGACAGTGAACCATACTCTCTCATATACATATTTATCTCTTATAAAAGGGACTATCGAGTCGACCATTTCTTAAGTGCACGTTACGTCCTCTGGGGCCGAGTTAAGAACCCAGTCCTTCTAGGGGACCTCTTCCCTATCCGATGGGTGAGGTCATAAGAACCAGAAGGGAACATCAAGTCGACCATTTCTTAGACGGGCGTTACGTCCTCCGGACCCAAACTAGGGACCCTACTCTTCTAGAGGACCTCTTCCTTTTTTGATGGGTGAGGCCATAAGACCGGACCTCTTAAGGTACCGGAACCTTAAGAGGTAACATATCAGGTACCCCAGTGTTTCTGAACCTGTACTGACTCGTCCAAAGTAAAAGTATACTGTCGATCCTGTACCGTCCCGTTCACCTTTTTTTTACAGTTTGTTATCTCGGAACTGAGGGTTGGAGAAGTCATTGGTAAGGTCCCATAGTTTGGTATCGAAGACGTCGTCAGTTAGGTGTTCCCAGTCTGGAACGAGTCATTTATGGTAGAAAGGATAAAAAATGGAGACGAAGGTTGAGTCCTCGTTGGTCCCTTTCGGTTTATGCGAAGGGTTAGATTGTGTCTCCTACGTAGGTGAAACAATCGGTGGAGGTCGAAGATGTGGTTGTTGAAAGTTACTTGAAGGAAAACAGGGTGAAAAGATACGGACGAAAAAAAAAAAAATTTCTTATAAATAAATAAATAAGCCGACACGACCTAGAATCAACGTCGTACACCCTAGAAGTCAGAAGTGACACCGTACGTATCAAAAGTCAACACCGTACGTTTGAGAATCGACACCGTACACCGTAGATTAAGAGACTGGATCCTAGGTAGGACCCCGGACGACGTAACTCTCGTGCCCCTAATCGGTGGTCTGGTAGTCCCTTCTGGGAGGAGACGGTCGAAAACTCAGAAATGGTTTGTGTTCACCACCATCGACTGAGGATACGAGATTGCTCGATACTTATTTATCGGAAAGGAAGAAAAGAAAAACCACTAGAAATGAAAGTGTTCATCAATATATTATTTATAATAAATAAGGGGACACAAGGGAAAAGAGGAGATGGATACTCGTAATTTTACAAGAAAAATCTAGAAGGAAAAATGAATCCTTAGTCAGTGTTTATGAAGACTTCCAACTTCCTTTGGAGAGAAAATATAGAATTTCTATGTCAAGACTAAAAGGTCTGGTCTACAAAGGGTCCTGTGACAATCGATTTCTCAGAGGGGGTCTACAATCATAAGCACCAACCCTCCCAACCTCTCTGTCCCTAACTCTAACCCTTCCCACCAGGAACGGACTTACCTCTGGTTCAACGTACACACAAAACATTTGATCCGGATGAAAATAGTAAGAAGAAAAAACAAAAAAAAAGGGTGAACAGTGACTGGTCGTATCCAAAGGTCCATCTCTTCGACACAAGTGAAATAGGAAGTTTTATATAATTTTTTTTTTTTTTGGAAAGGTATTTTGCTGGTATTTTACAGATGCAATTCTGACGGCACTTAGAAAACAAGTCCCCCAGAAAGAAGGGAAGGTCGACGTTTTTATTGTTGGACCCCCTTTCGAAAGTCCGTCTTGACTCGAAGAACCGAAGTCGGACGACACACCGGACCCACAATAAATGTCTCCCTAAAACGTCTATAATATTTGTGACCGTTCTAAAGAAACCTCAGGTAACCCGTCTCCTCTACACGCGCGTAGTAGGGAAGGTCCCGACTCGTCCCCGACCCTTCTCCCTACTGATAAGTGTCCCCGGGTTTAATAGAACTTTCGTCGAATGACCTCAAGACGCTAATCCAATTATTCTATACGTGGTATACGACCGAACCCGTGTGAATGTTGGGAGGGAACTCACAACATTCTCCTACTACCGTGACTGGTGAGGACACCTCTACCGAGGGTTTCGGTCCGCGACGAACGGACGTAAAGAGACAAAGACCTCCTCTGAGAGATACAAATGGATCTGACGGACTGGGGTTTCTAGGGACATTAAAACCTTCGTTTAGTAAGTAGACAGTACAACTCGTCGTACTTCTAAAACACTTAGTTAACACATAGATAATGTTCCGTTTATCTGTCACTCTTGGAAGGGAAAGTCCTATTCACCGTTTTTGATTTCCGGTCAAAGATACGACCTACTTTTATCTTAGTTTGGAGAACTTTATTTTGTTTCTTCCCTGTTGTCCGTTTCGACCAGACACCAAGCACGAATCAGCAAGTCAGCACAGACTGAGAAACACTGGGGTACACGACATTGGATGGTCCAAGGAGACAGGTACCCCTTAGAGATCCGTTCTTATGAACTCACCCAGCGGTACGGGAGGAGGTCCCCTAGAAGGACTGGGTCCTCAATTTGGGTCAGAGGATGTAACGTCCACCTAAGAAATGACAGACTCGGTGGTTCCTTCGGGGTTCGACCAAACCCTACTCGTTTAATAGATGAGTAAACTACGGGGAAAGACGGGGACAGGTCTCACAACAGAGACTGGTGTTTCTAACAAGGAAGGGAACCCTCCAGTCGAATTTAATGACCAAGAAGTTCCCCGTATAATCGGAGAGACTACCTTCTCTTACAGTCTATGTTCACCTTAGAATATTATATTTGATCAAAAAGAGTAGACAAAGACACATTACCAGACAAAGATTCCCCCCTTATGGAAGGGATGGTAGAAACGAAACAAAAGTCAGTCTCCCTAGTATCGTCTCCGTCGTGTCACCATAGTATCAAACTCACTAACACAGAAGTTAATTATATACTTCGAGACAAGGGGTGACACTACCATAAACCTTCAACCTGTAAACCCTCAATTAATCTGAATTTAATCCAACACTGCCCCTCCGAGGGTGTCATCCTAATCACAGGAATTTTCTCCTTCTCTCTGGTCTCGTGAGAGACAGAGAGAGGGAAACGGGAGACTCTTGTTTCTCCTCCGTCAGTATACGTTTGGTCTTTCTTCCAAGAGTAGTCCTTGTCTTAGACGACCGTGGAACTAGCTGAAGGTCGAAGATCTCGATACTCTCTATTTGCAGACAACAATTCGTAGGACTCGACTGACTAGGTGTACTATTGAGGATTTCGACGAATAACATTAGACAAATTTCTAGTATACGAAAATAACGTACAAATGAAATATGGTCGGTACCACGATCAACCCACGAATCCTCTTATTTTTATTTTCAAAGACCACCGTCTCCGTCTGGGTAATGGATCTAGTTAATGAGGTACGTAACTTCTAAGATTGTCTCTCTATGCTCCAACACAGTCCTAGTGTTTCTTGTGTCACAATATAACAAATACTAAATAAATTACGTACACTTACATTATCTAAATGTTTTTATTTACAAAAAGAACTTAATAGATAGTTCTAGGAGACATTAAGAAACTATACATGACTTTGTGACGATCCAATTTCTTTGTACAGAAATTTCCTTTTCTTTTTGGGTACTACACCCATTCTTTTCTTAGTGCCTGGTTCCTCCTCTCAAAAGACGTAGGAAGCGTTGAAATAACTCCTCGGTAAATAACTCCCGTTAATATGTTATATTTATGTTTGTATTATGTTATATTTATGTTTATTTATGTTAATAAATTCGTGTCAGATCTGTTCTTCTGTTTATTCTTTCATCCGACATATAATACCGTTGTGTTAGGGGAAAATTGAAGTAAATAGAGTAGACTTTACCTTCGATTCATAGTTGTTAACATCCTACTAAAACTTCTCATTCCTATTACAAACATTTCACTTGTTCGGCGAGTCAAAGACTATTTATTATCCACAAACAACTTCCTTGTTATCAATAGTAGTAGTAATAGTAATTACTGTTTTAAAACCGGGGTGTCATCACCCCGACGTAGTCCTGGTCACCACCGGAGGTTCCCCACCCCCCCTCATAGACAAAAACTGTCTGTTCCTCCCTCAGTAATTTCTTCTTACTTAAGACTTCTTACTTAAGACAAGGTTGTTCCTTTCCCGTCACAGTCAAAGTTCTAGCTCAGTAGCAAACACGTTTCTATTTCTTAAACTTTTTACCTCTGAAGTTCATCAATCCTATTGATTGTACTCTCTACTCTTATCATCTTCTATTCGGATATTTTATCCATTCCTAACCTTTTTTTTTTATTTTTTAATTTTTTAATTTTACCTAGTCCGCCCTTCTTCCACTTTCTTCGATCATTAAGAACACATAAGGTGAGTAATACCGTATAATTATACGATAAACTAAAATTAATAAATTAAAATGTTGTTCGGACATTCTATAACAATATCTTAAAATGTATAATGAGAATTCCACTATCCCTCAGACACTCTCGGAAATTTGTCCTCTTACCGTAGTTAAAATGTCAGAGGTTCTTTCGGTCGAAGGAGTCTCTAGGAGTCTCTTTACTCTGGTGTCTCTATGGAACGTCTAATAAAGTTTGTTGTACAGCTCTCTATGTACCAACCTTCGTCCGTACAGACAGTCGTCTTTCCGAACCGAATCGACCGAGGTCGACCCCTTTCGAAAGAACCCCTCTGGACAGTAGGTCCCCGACGATCGAATAGGGTGTAGGAGAGGAACAAGACAGGTGCAGGGAAGGGGACGGTCTGTGTTCGGAGTGTCCTACTGTCGCCGTTCGGGTATTAACACCCCGCTCTTCAACCAAACTCGATTTAGTGACGACACCTTGTCTTCGCTGCAGTTGAGTCTAACAAAAGTAATTGTCGACAAGGACTTATCACCTGAGTCTCGAAAGTTTTATCAAAAATTCACGTTGGACCTTCTTTCTCGGTTTCCGTTTTTCTCATCACTGGTTGGATCCTCTTTTGTTTTCACACCTGTTTCGGGTTTTAAAGTCTTACCTGACTTCAATGACTTCCCTTCTCATCGACCCAAGACTCTTTACGCCGTCGACCTTAAAGAACTACCCTAACCGATCGACTACGGTTCTTCTTTACTAGAATGTTAACGGAAAGATGCGGACGGACGTTGATAAACAGACACCGACCGTCGACACAGACGAAAGCATCTATTTCTTAACCAAGGTATACTTCTTACACCTCGACACTTTTTTTTCTACTTTTACTTAGTATTTTCCGAAATCTTAACTAGGTAACGATTTATCAAGTAAATCAAAGGAGGGAAGGAAATGTAAACTCCTTTAACTCTTAGTCTTTTCATTTAACTAAACAAAGTCTAGTCTATTTAACTAAATGAGTAACACTGGTGATTTTAATACCCTCTTTTCTACTCAGGTACTTAGAATTTAGACCGGATTAAACACATCAATCGTAGTAGGAAGGAATAGGGGTACCAATAGTCAATATGAGGTCCGATGACGATCGTCCCCCTCCTGTAATCCACCCTCCATATCTTCCTAAGGACCAGAGTCCCCGGGTCCAGAAACTTTTTACGATCGGATCGTCGAGAAGACGGAATGAGACGAGACGTACGACCTGACTCCATAGGAAGGTGGTATTATATGCATACTGATTCATTGTGTGTTAACCGAAGAATACACACAATCAAAGAGTCAACACAGGTCGACAAACACTGGGGTACCTGACATCGTCTGGTCCGAGATGACAGGTACCTTAAGAGGTCCGTTCTTATGACTTCACCCATCGGTAAGGAAAGAGGTCCCCTAGAAGGACTGGGTCCCTGACTTGTGTCCACAGGACGTAACATCCGTCTAAGAAATGACAGACTCGGTGATCCCGAAGAATACTCCTCGGACGTTTAAGAGAACCTATAAAAGTACAGATTTAGGATTGAAACTATTTCCTCTGATCGTGTCACCGTCTGAGATACTGTCCTACTTAAGATCAGACAAAAAGTTTCGTATAAATTCAAAAGAAAGATAAAAAAATAACCTCATATTACAAAATATGAAATATACGAAATATTACGAAATATAATATAAAAATATATATTAATATATAAATATATTTAGATATAGTATACGAAATATTGTAACACGATCAAAGACGATATATCGTTTCACTTAGTCGATATATGTATATATATATATATGTATATATATATATATGTGTGTGAGAAAAAATCTAAAGGAAGGGTAAATCCAGTGGTCTCTAGTGACTCATCTCAAGGGACACGATATGGTACCCAAGAGTACTCAAAAAAAATAAAATATGTTCCATTATATAAACCTTTTTTACAGAAGGGAAATAAAAATATTTGGTAGAGAACGACTATAAAGAATAGACGGGCCTTTTGGTATTCTACTAAAAAAAGAAATATCGTTTTGTAAATATCACAAGAGTCTCCGACTGTCAAAATGATAAGTTACTGTTATTTATAGGACCTGTGCATATCGGGATACCTCCAAGTCACCAAACAGGTTAATCTCAAATTCCACTTTGAGGTAGACTGAATAAAATATTAGTCATTCTCTAAGTACTCCCACTTTCAATTTTTGGAGGGTTCAAGTTTACTCACATAGTTATAATCTTTATCTCTGTCGTCCAAAAAAAGATAATAAATAACTTATGGAAGATAAGATAGGGACCACCGAGTCTACCATTTCTTAGACGGACCTTACGTTCTCTGGACCAAAGTTAGGACCCAACCCTTCGAGGGGTCCTCTTACCTCCCCGGTCGGGTGAGGTCGTAAGAACGGACCTTTCGAGGTACCTGTCTCCTGGACCGTCCGATGTCAAGTACCTCAGTGTCTCAGCCTGTGCTGACTCGCTGATTGTGTTTGTGTGTAAACCACCCAGTCACTCTTGTTGCTACCCTCTCCGTACTAGAAACGGAAGATCCACCTTCTGGTGACTGTGATGACTCCCACATTATACACAATCTGTAGACAGAATATGTAACTAATGAAAATAATGAATTAAGTAACTGACCTTAATTGATACTTCTTAAAAGGTTGTGACATTTTTACTCTTTTAGCTTCAAGGTTATCCAATTATGTGAAGTCACTTCAATGTCAAAAGGAGTCTCGGTCTGAATTTGGGTTCAGACGAACTAAGGTCTACCTATCACAAAGATAGTGTAGTTAAACCTTTTAATATTTGTAGATGGCTCCGGGTCCGCTTTTGTTCTCACTTACGATCTCGATGTGTAACTTGTGAAGACTGTGGACAACCGCCTAGGGAAGTTGCTTTACACGAGTACCGAGACGGTGCCCCGGGTGTTTAGGGGAAACTATAGTAGTATGGACTTTCGACATTGAAACTACTTACTCCGATAAGGCCGTACTCTGATACGCTATCTGGGCTTTCCGGACGAGAAAGAGTAGATACTAATTTTACCCGTCGACTCTTATTATGTGAATTTACCAAATGAAGTCTCGAGTAGGGAAGGTCTAAACTTCTGATTCTCTTGTAACACAACACAAGACTCCAGTTCTCTGGAACTCTTCGGGAAACCCGACCGAAACAGGTCAGTGAGGACCACACTTTTCAACGAGTAGGGGTCTCATTTACTCTATCATCAGGACCTAGGTTAACCAATTTAGCCTATTACAGAGACCTTCAGATCCTAGGCTTCCCCGTAGCACAGGAAAGCCAGAGTGAGCAAGTAAATACTACCAACGCGACCTGAAAAAGATCAACGCTCACCCACCGAGGAGAGTAACACCGTCCTCCCGAGCTCTCGTGAACCCGTAGTCGTCAACACCACGCACCCGAGTCACCAACACTGTATGTCCGAAACAACGGGGCACCGTACACCTTAGAAGGACCCGGTCCCTATTTCGAACCCAGGGGACGGAGTTGTCCGTCTAAGAATTGGTGACCTGGTGGTCCCTTAAAAGGAGACGGAGTAAAAAAACCGATTTCGTTTATTGTTCCGGTTAAGTGTAAGTGCCTAACTCTTTTGTCTACAAGACGGTTTTTGACATATGACGGACCATTAGGGGAAGGTTTGTTCCATATTCTGTAAACGTAGTTGGGTCTTACAAAAGGATATAGCGAAAGGACGGCTAAAAGAAAGGATGGTGAGATAAGAAAGTCCTTTGGTGTAAAACTAAGGATTCTGACGTTTGGTAAAATCATACAAAAACCCATTTGTCTTAACACTTATTTAAAGACGAAGAAAACGGATTGTCACAAAAGGTTTCACTAGGTGGGACAACACACATGTGCAACAAAAACAAAAATTCAAATAACTAAAAGAGAAACTTTAAAAGAAGCCTAAGATTAAAAACAACAAGAAGAACAAGTAGTAATGTAGAGAGTCACAAGTAGGGTCACGATATGTCCATCACTATACTCTGTCTAATAATTAGTGTCTTGTAAATTTTATATAAAATCTCGTATTTTTACCACTAATGATTATTAAAATGACTCATAACGGTATTAAATGACATAAAGAAAGGATGAATTTTTTGATATAATAAACGAATATCTTTGTATTATTCTTAGTACGTAAATGTCTGACTGTATGTAAGAATGTAAGAACTACAATGTGACACTGATAAATGGTTTTGTAATTTATGAGTAACGAAATCCGAAATAGGTCCAAAAAGGGAAAGGATGTGACTGTATACTTATCAGAAGAAAGGAACAAAGGAAGAAAAGAAAGAAATAAGGAAGGAAAGGAAGTAAGTGTAAGAGAGAATATGTTACTATATATGTATAATTAAGTAAAAAGAGACACGTGTGAAAACTGACTAGAGACTTCAAAATAACCAAAGAATAACATCTTACGGATATTATGGTCAAAATTAAAATAAAAACGGATGGAGGATTGCATAAATAGTTTTGTATAAAATTAAAATAAAATATAAGAATCAATACAACATAAAAATACAATACAAATAAGTCAAGTCAAGTCAGCGAGTCAACACAGACTGAGAAGCACTGCGGTACCTGGTATCGTGAGGTCCGAAGGGACAGGTAGTGATTGAAGACCTCGGATGAGTTTGAGTACAGGTAGTTCAGCCACTACAGTAGGTTGGTAGAGTAGGAGACAGTAGGAGAAGAGGAGGACGGAAGTTAGAAAGGGTCGTAGTCCCAGAAAAGGTTACTCAACCAAGAAGCATAGTTTCACCGGTTTCATAACCTTAAAGTCGAAGTCGTAGTCAGGAAGGTTACTTAAAAGTCCTGACTAAAGGAAATCATACTCGACCAACCGAGAGGAAAGTCAGGTTCCCTGTGAGATCTCAGAAGAGGTTTTGGTGTCAAGTTTTCGTAGTCAAGAAGTCACGAGTCGAAAGAAATGTCGGGTCGAAAGTAGGGATGTACTGATGACCTTTTTGGTATCGGAACTGATCTCCCTGGAAACGACCGGTTCATTACAGAGACGAAAAATTATACGACAGATCCAACCAGTATCAAAAAGAAGGTTACTCGTTCGTAGAAAATTAAGGTACCGACTTCAGTGGTAGACGTCACTAAAACCTCGGGGGGTTTTATTTTAGAGAATGACAAAGGCAACAAAGGGGTAAATAAACGGTACTTTACTACCCTGGTCCACGGTACTAGAAAACCATAAAGAATCAAAATACAAATAATGAAACTCCGTTTTCTTAACGAACGGATAAAAGAGACAAAACTGTAAATAACTAATACATACACTTACATAATATCTGTAAATTACATAATATCTGTAAATTTTCTTCCACGTTCTATATAAAGACGGAGAAGTCAGTCTGAATAATTAATTCTCTGACGTTGTTTCGTGAATTCTCGATTTAGAGACTTCTGTCAAACGGAGACGAGTTATAAACCGAGTTGGTTAGAGTTTGACACATCGTAATCAGGTTGATGAATTCGAACGAACATAATTAAAGGAGTAGACATTTACTTTAATATTATCGTAGAAAGATCTCCCAGTGATACTCGTCATTTACTCAGTTATTTATGTATTATGTATACTATTTATATCGTCACGGACTGTGTATCATTTATGATATTCACAAAAGTAATATAATAGAATAAGTCCAGTAGATAGAGATAGTTAACAAAAGATAAAAGAAACAATTTTTAACTCAATATAAGTCCAGGAGTTACACCGAAATTGAAATAGTTGAGATGGAACATAGAGAAGTAAAACCGAAATTTATAAAATTACAGTTTAATACACTTTGTATTAACGAACATTAACGATTCATATATATAAGTAAGTAAGTAGACAATAAGTATATCACTTCTTCACTTCAACGAGTCAACACAGGCTGAGGGACGCTGGGGTACCTGACATCGGATGGTCCGAGGAGGTAGGGACCCTAAGAGGTCCGTCCTTATGACCTCACCCAACGGTAAAGGAAGAGGACAATAAGTATATTCCGTATGAGTAAAGGGTAAACTACAAGAACGGAACTATCTATAGACGTTATGACTATAAAGGTTCCGACGAAAGAAAAGTGAACATCAAAGGACCATATATTAACAGGAGTAAAAATACAAATGAAAAAGACGAAGTAAGGGAAAATAACACAGACAATAAGTGTGGTATTTTAACCAACTCCAACAAAATGGCTATACTCTCCTTAAATTATGAAAGTGTTATTGACGCTATTGACCATAAAAAACAATATGAAAACGGAGAATAACATACGAAAGATGAAAATCCGAAATAATGAGGAGACAGGATCTAGCAAGACAAAGTCTGTTCAAGAAATACGATAAAAAGAAGTCACTGAACTTAGAATACGTATAATTAATATGATTCATATCGATGGAAGGGGAGTTTTTATTTGTTCAAACTTTAAAGGAAAAATGGAACTCTTTCTTGTGATAGAACTACCTTATTATCGATAGATACTATCATCCTACATGTAATGGTGTATCACCACGACCACTACTAAATCAGTGGTTAAGCACAGGCTGAGAGTACTGGGGCACCTAACTCGGACAGTCCTAGGAGACAGGTACCCTAAGAGGTCCGTTCTTATAACCACACCCAACGGTAAAGGAAGAGGTCTGGTGTGTCATCCTCTTGTACAATAAAGAAAGAAGGGGAACGGGGGTTAAAAATTACTTCGCCTTAAAATTTGGACCTAATAGTAAACAATTATTCTTTATTAATTATATTACACATAATATAGTTGACATTAGTAGTATAATATAAATATATAATCTTTATGACTAGAAAGGGTACAAGATTAAGATATATTAAAGAAAATATGATAGAAAATATGAGGAATTGGGTACTTATAAAATTCAATGGTCATTCAACGTTTTGTAGATCCCTATTGTAAAAGTTCGTCATATACACCTACATTATCTAAGGACTAATAATCTAGGGTCTCTTGAAAATTTTTAGAATACGTTTTTACTATATGTAATTTTATAGTAGATCAAGTTGGGTGTAAAAAACCCTCAATAATAAATTATAGGAAATATAAAGAATCAAAAGAGTAGTGGAGACACTTACCTTTAAAGTACTAGAAATTTTACAAAATAGTAAATAAATATTTACTTAAACAGAACTTCGGGAGAGCTTAGCGAAATACTAACTTCGACAATCACCGAAAATAGTCACAACTGACTTATTTAAGATGAACAAGAGAGACGAAAGTCAGAACGGGAAAGATTAGATGGAGTGGTGATGAGAGTGAAATTAAAGACTTTTCACCTTATACTAATAAAAAAGAGGACGAGACTATTCAAAAAAGTCACCAAACAGTAAAGGGAGTCCTATTTACTGTTACAGTTTCAAAAACGATAAAATTCATAGGATACTCTACCCTGGTGTCAACCCCTTTTCGTATCTTTACTTAACATTATCTAAACTAAGAAACAAACGAAAGAAAAATTTTTTAAGTTGGTAAAGTTTAATCTGTAATAATTTAACTTCTTGGGACTAAGATATTATTCGTTCAACAAAGGGTGTGTATGTCATCACCCATAACAGTACAATACTTTCTTGTATCCAATACCTCAGTAGGTACGAACGAAGGTCTACGGTCTAACCATTAATAATAGACAACTTGTAATATTTTATTATATACAGTTGCAAATCATATGTGACTCTGATGTTTATCCTTCGAAGGGACTACCGAGTCTCCAATTTCGTAGACGGAGACTACACCCTCTGGGCCCAAGTTAAGGACCCAGTCCTTCTAGGTGACCTCTTCCTTTACCATTGGGTGAGGTCATAAAAACGGATCTCTTAGGGTACCTGTCTCTTCGGACCATCCGATGTCAGGTGGTCCAACGTTTCTCAGTCTGTGTTTATCCTCTCACTCGTGATTTGTATCTTATTTTATCTTTATTACTTTTTAATAATATTCCACGGTCTCGTTCTGTCGCACAATTCTCTGCACTGGGATGTCCCAGAACTTACATGCGATTCCACACATGGAACCTTTGTCATCCTCTTTGTCTTTCCAAATACGTTATACTGGTGGTAAAATCTACCGTATCTACTATCTCGTAAAGTTTGTAACGTCTTTCCAGGTGACCTGATAAAAAGATGTCTCCAAAGTAAATAGTCGGTTCATATATGTTCACCTTTGACTTTAAATCCGTAACTGTTCGAACAGTGCTCTCCCCTCTCAATCTTCTACTGGAACAAAACTCTTTGAGGACATAAATTACCGACACTCCTTATGGTACTAGGACTTTTAACTTCGTCTCTTCCTCCTCAAACTTCTTACCCTTCTTTGAGTCATCTCACGACAGGTTTCCTTATGCTTTTCCTCACAAAGTGTCATGATGTTTTAAGAGGTCGGTCCAGTCATTTCACTTCTACCTTATACGGACGACCTAAGTCGTTACCCACTACCTACAATAGTTCTCGACATAATGACCTCACCATCCCCACTTTATGTCCTATGTTTACTTATGTACGTAAATCTATCGATCAACTCTTCAAACCTACATCTCGTTTCTTCTCTCTACCGTCTCAGATCTCTCATAACACCTAAGACTATAAAAATACCGAAAAATTTGTTTCGCGAAGACCCTCTTTGTTGACCGAATGTATGGTCAACCTTCCTACATAATTTTTCCCTCTTCTATTTAAATGTTCTCCTTCTTATTTTATTAGATTAAGTTCTAAGTTCTCTGAACTTTAGGTACCCAAATATAATCCCGAATCTAAAGGTTAATTTAGAAAAAGTGGTCCTATAGCCATATAGGGTCTACCTCATCTCTTATCCTTACATCTTACGCGTCTCGGTTGAAATCCCCAAGCATATCCCGCTCGTGTCCATATTCGTATATTCCTTCCACTGTCCCGAGTTCCTTCCCGTCAAGGTCCCTCTCTACCATAATTTGTACTCTAGTTGAAAATAGACTCCTCTGATTCTCAGTCCTCAACTCCACGAATTCCCGAGTGACGTCAATACTCGTGTACAAACACTCATTTCTTCTCCATTTACTCGTCCTATTCTCCGACTCCGGTTCGTACTTTGTAAGTTAAACTTTAAGTTTCCATCTCGTATAGGTCCACGCCTGTACCACTTAAAAATTCCTTACGTATACTTCCAAAGATCTAAACTTTTCTAATTCCCCGACATTCTTAATCTGACCTCCCATTTAGTAATTTGTAGGGTTCTCCATTTTATAGGGTCGTATACCGTCCCCAACTCCATCTTTACTTTTATCAATTACCCTTAGATTTCTGAGGTTACACACGACTTCTCGGAATGTTTACTAGTTTTCAATTTGATATAAGTTTTACTCACTAAACCAATACTCAGTTGATAAACGAGGTAACTCCGAACCAAAAAGGTGAACATTTTTGTATTAGTATAAAAAGGTTTCCAGTAACTACAATTACACAATTGTTCATATACCGAGTAAGTTACATGAACTACATATCATATACAAGTCCTCCTTATCAAAAGAAAGGAAGGTAATAGACAACTCTTTACGGCAATGATTACGATTCTCACATAGTTCATAGTTTCAAGGACAAATTTATTAAGACAAGTTTTTTATGTCTTTCTTACAACGTTTAACTTATATTGGTATCATGTTAAAAATTACTTTGTTAGTGAGACCCATTATTAGTGGTTAACGAGAATTTCGAAAATTGACTTTCCGAACACCAGAGTTGTCGTCCTCCAGGACTCCCATTGTAGACCGACATCGATTACCTTCTTGTAACGGTGCTAGTACTCACCAAGACATTGTTGGTCTCCGAGTCAGACCCTGGTGTTTGACACAAGAGACTGAAGTACCTTTTCCGTAGTAACTACTCACGGTAGGATCATATACCTACCTCGTTCCCTGTAAAGATGTAAACAAGACCACCTGTGTAGGAACTCGTAAACCTAAGATGGCACAGAACTTCCTTCGATCACTATATAACAAGGTCTTTGAGGTGATCGGTACGACCCAGTGATTTCAAGTATGAAGTGTCCCTTGGTCTTTCTCCTTCGGACACAGAGTCGTAGACTCTTCCTGTATAAAGATTACACTCAAGTGCAGAGTTCCTTTAGCTAGTTCAAGTTTTGATACACCTGTCGTAAAATATTTCGGTGACTTAGATCAGTCCTTTCTGTTTAGTCGTCCCTCTGTCGAAACTTTTTCGACACCAACCGTGTCCAGTCGAGAGACTACGTTACCTTTCAAACGATTATATTTCTTACCTTCTGCACACACGTAGTCTGCTTTCCCTTGACCTCTTAATCCCTGACATGACTTTCAGTCTTTATCCCAAAGTATCTAAGATAACCCAGTATTCGTTCTAAACAAACGTAAAAAGATTACATCATTCGTCAGAGTGTCTCTTAAGGGAATCCCCAAGTGTAGGGAATTTCAGTGTATAAGATAGAGACATTCAGTGGGTATGACATATTTGAATGGTACCAACCAACAGGCGTCTTATGTGAATGTTCACCCAATTAATAATTATCTATAAACAACCGAGAATGGTTGAGTTCTTGGAGAACTACTTTCACTTTTTCCTCTCACTTTTTCAACTGAATTTCGAGTTGTAAGTCTTTTGATTCTAGTACCGTAGACCAGGGTAGTGAAGTACCGTTTATCTACCCTTTTGTTACCTTTGTCACCGGCTGAAATAAAACTCCCCGAGGTTTTAGTGACGTCTACCACTGACGTCGGTACTTTTATTTTCTACGAATGAGGAACCTTCCTTTCAATACTGGTTGGATCTGTCGTATAATTTTTCGTCTCTGTAATGAAACGGTTGTTTCCAGGTAGATCACTTCCGATGTCAAAAAGGTCATCAATACATACCTACACTCTAAACCTAATATTTCTTTCGACTCGTGGTTTCTTAACTAAGAAAACTTGACACCACAACCTCTTCTGGGAACTCTCAGGGAACCTGACATTCCTCTAGGTTGGTGAGGTAAGACTTCCTCTAGTCAGGACCCTAAAGAAACCTTCCTGACTACGATTTTGACTTTGAGGTTATGAAACAGGTGGACTACACTTCTCGACTGAGTGACCTTTTCTGGGACTACGACCCTTTCTAACTCCCGTCTTCCTCTTCCCCCGCCGTCTTACTCTACTAACCTACCGTAGTGACTGAGTTACCTGTACTCAAACCCATTTGAGGTCCTCAACCACCACCTGTCCCTCCGGACCACACGACGTCAGGTACCCCAACGTTTCTCAGCCTGTACTGACTCGTTGACTTGACTTGACCGAGGATGGTGTCTCAATGGAATTTAGTACTTTAATCTACCCTTATATGTAAGGATTTAGTCTTTAAGACTCATCGGTGTTACTAAGGGTTCTTAAATCGGGAAAGTTATAATACAAAGTATTTTGATTAAGATCTTTACAAAAGTTTAAAAATAAATGACGTCATAATAACAGACACAACACTCTAGACAAGTCGAGTTCTCTAACAAGTCAAGTCTCCTTTCCTTATTCCTTTTCTTCCTTTACCTTGAATGAAGTTGAGAGTCGAAAAATATAAAGAGTTAAAAACATCCTTATAAAAACTGTAAAAGGTCCCATCTTCTTCTTTTCATTTAACATAGAGTGTAGGATCATTTGACCTGAGCAATGTCTTTAAAAACTTTTCTAATAAAGTACACAATTACACCAGTAGATTTATTTTTGTAATCATTCGGATCGTCTTTTGGGTTTAATACGTCTGAACACTCCTCTATCTCTTTTCTTTTTCCTTTCTTCATCAACTATTCTCGAATGTCATATGTCCTCCATACTCAACTTCCCCCTTTTCCCTCGGGTCTATCTTGTCTTCTAGTTTCGTTTTTTTAGGCAACTAAACCAATCAATTGCGATATAAGTAGAAATGTACTCAATATCTAAAGAATTAGACTTGACATCTACCCTAAAGGTAAACCCACCATTCTATCCTTTACTTCTCTCTTTCCTTCTCTCCTTTCTTGTACTGTGTCAGTGACAGTATTTCCCTCACCTCTTAGTCAACTCGACACCCCTATTTATACAGGGAGAGTCCCGGTACTACCTCTTCCGTTACCGTGGGGTGAGGTCATCAGAACGGACCCTTTAGGGTGCCTGTCTCCTCGGACCACCCGACATCAGGTACTACAACGATTCTCAACCTGTGCTGACTCGTTGAAGTGAAAGTGAAAAGTGAAAGTACGTAACCTCTTCCTTTACCGTTGGGTGAGGTCACAAGGACGGACCTCTTAGGGTCCCTGCCACCTCAGTCACCCCAGCGTGTCTCAGCCTGTGCTGACTTCGCTGAATCGTCGTCGTCGCCATCCCGGTACCCCCGAAGGGACTATCGAGTCAACCACTTCTTAGGTGGACTTTATGTCCTCTCGGGTCAAGCTAAGGACCCAACCCTTCTAGACGACCTCTTCCCTATCCGATGGGTAAGATCATAAGAACCCGAAGGGAACACCGAGTCGACCATTTCTTAGACGGACGTTACTCTCTCTGGACGCAAACTAGGGATTAAATCCTTCTAGGGGACCTCTTCCCTTACCGATGGGTGAGATCATGAGACCGGACTTTTTAAGGCACCTGACATATCAGGTACCTAAACGTTTGTTGACTATCTGAAAGTGAAAGTGTCCCGGTATCTGAGTAGTAACCATTTTATGTAATCACTATGTTTACAAAGATGGTCGAAGTTAAAGAGTGACTTTAGAGGTGAAGTGAAATAAGTTTTACGTGGCGTAAAATGATTTCCACAAAACGACTTTACTCACTTTGTTTAAATTTCCTAATAATTTTTTTCTATGTTTAATGGTAATAATCAAAAACGATTTTATTATAAAACTCCTTTCAAATTAAAATGTAACTTCCAATATTAAAATTAATGATGACTTATTCGAGTAAATATAAATCACCTACTTTCCTCGATCTTCTTTATTATGTGTGTCGATCTTCTTTTATTATGTTTACTATGATATATATATATATATATATATATATGAATAAAAGGAAAATTTTTTAATAAAGGTTAGTACAAAAAGAACTCGTAGAAAGGTGTAAATTCCATCGTAAAGTGTTCAGGGTAAATAGTAATGAACCTAGTCAAAAGACAAATTTAGTATCAGAAGTCAAGACTATAACCGAAGATTATGACTTTTTGGTACCCGAAATTGAAATCACGAGTGAGAGGTGAATCTACGACCGTGGAAAAGGGTATTAAGACTTCCAATAACATAAGGTGAAGTAAGACCAAACGGCACAGTCATCCGTAACAAAAAAACACACAAAACCTTAATTAAGGTTAACTTAGATGAAACGTGACTGTCAAGTCAAGATCCTTATTCGGTCTCTTCGTTTACGACAAATATTCAGAGAAACATAACTTATCCTATACTTTCAGATTTATTGAGTTCTCCTTAACGAGAATTTAAAAGAATGGATATAAACGGTGTTTTGTCGTGTACTGGAATGTGAGAAGAGAACATGACACTGCACTTTAGGACTAAACACCCCGGGTTATAGACATTCTTCTCAACAAATTTTTTTGTCTGTCCTTCTAATAAGAAGAAGACTGAACGAGTCTACTATCGTGAATACATCAGTCGAAAGGAGACCAGTCACGTTGGGGAAACAGTGACTTGTATGTAATTCCACCCTTTAGCACAGACGGATGAAAGAAACCTTCGATAGATTCTGTAATAGAAAGATTCCCTTTTCGTATTCCACACACCAAGTTTTCCAATCAGAGTTAGTTAAGAGTTTTTTATAGATCGATTGTTACTACTATTATTTGTAAATGACTCGTGGATCACTTGTGATTCCCGATCGAATCCAAGATCCGTGTGCGATCACTCGATTTTGTTAATACTGTGATTGGAGACGTATATTTTGTCATATTTACTTACCGTCCAAGACCATAAAATAGAACATAATAAAACCCGAATGTCACATCATTCGGGTTTACATCATTTAAACAAGTAGAAATATAAAATCGTATACTCACTCACTTCAGCGAGTCAGCACAGGTTGAGAAACGTTGGGGTACCTGATATCGGATGGTCCGAGGAGACAGGTACCCTAAAAGGTCCGTTATCATGACCTCACCTAACGGTAAAGGAAGAGGTCCCCTAGAAGGGCTAGGTCCCTAGCTTGGGTCCAGAGGGCGTAACATCTGTCTGTGAAATGGCAGACTCGGTGGTCCCTTCTAAAATCATATAGAAGTACCTTTAACATTACTCTTTAAATTTTCTGTACATAACCGTACTAACCAGATAACGGTGAAAATAGGTTTTAAAGTAAAAGAGGAATTTAGAACAATTTTTGTAAAATAAGGCACTTCAAAAGGAGGGTATGACGTTTACTGTTTTTTCTTACATCGAGAGAACCAAGAAAGACGAGGATTTGTGTTAAAGTATTACGGAAGAATGAACTCGTAAACATAACGGTGAATCCGATTCTTGTATTGTTATCGTTTGTACGTCTTCACTATTTTTAAAATTGAAAAAATATCAGAGTTTTTCTCATATGAAGACACGAGGGTAAAACTCTATATTAACTTTGGAGAAACTTGGGAACGAGAATCCAAAATAAAAACTGGTACTTTCAATGAATAGAAGGAAAGTTATGGACTGGAGGTGGTTCGACATTCTACATAAATCCAGGGTAAATTTGTTTTAAATAATCGGTCACCTCGACGGTATTGTTTTATAGTATCTAAACCACCGAATTTGTTATCCTTAAATAAAGACCTTCAACCCGTCAGGTTCTACTTGCACGGTCGATTAAAACAAGAGTCATTCACGAGATGAGGACCGAACATCTATTGACTGAAGAATGAAGCAGAAGTGTACTGACTCCCTCTTCCTCCCTACCTTCCTCTCTGCCTCCCTCTCTCTCACTCTCGTTGGCACTCTCTCACGTCGACCACGGAGAAGGAGAAGAATATTTCCGCGATTAAGGTAGTACTCCGGGGTAGGAATACTGGAGTAGACTTAAATAGAGGGTTTCCGATGTAGAGGTGACATGGTAATGTAACCGCCAATTCTGAAATTGTATACTTAAACTTCCCCCTGTGTTAGGTATGTATTGGGTTCATTATGAATAGAAACTCTGATTAACATTTCTGTTGTCTTACAAACCAACGGACTTGAAACTACAAGTGGAGTTATACATATTTTCAAATTTTTGTAATTTTACCTATGTATATAAAACTTCAAAATTAAACAACAACTAGTCGGATTTATAAAGATTAATTTAAATTTTTCTTTAAAAGAAACATTTGAAATACAGTTATATGAAACCGTAATATTAACAAGCTCTTTTGGAAAAAAAAAAAAGGAGAAAACACCGTAGACGAAGATACAGTGATTTATTGACAGAGATATAAGAACGACTAATCTAACACAAACCTCTACTCGCTTGACCTTGAACTATTTCGTGGGTCTTACCTTTTAAGAGTGTCATCCTGGACGATTGAACTAACGAAGTAGTGGTACCGTTACGAGTAACCAGTCTTATCGGTCCATTACTCTACCGAATCAAGTTAATCCTAAATTTTATAAGAAGGTGGTGACGTATGCTTTAAACGTTTTCGTAAACAGATTTTTATCCAGTGCGAGAGGTACTGAGTACTCTATAAGACACGAGTCATCTCACATGTGTGTTTCCATTCACTCGTTTAGGTAGAGGTCGGAGGAGGTAAATAAAACAGGAACTTGTTTCGCATTACGAATTTACACAGAGACTTTTTTATCGTACAAACATATTTAAGTTCTTGTATCACACGACTAATTTACACTAAACTCTTCATCAATATCTGTAAATGTGTATCGGGTAAGCCAGAAGTCAACAACACTCGGTTTTCGACCAAGTCCCTTCTGTACGCAGTACACCCCAACCTCTATGGTCACAGTTTCACTCCGACGTGTGAAGACGCTTATTTCGGTATCGGGTGTACCACGGTTTACAGATACCCTTTACTCGAATACAACCCGTAAGTCAAACATGAGAGTAAAGGGTAGATAAGGTTTACGTTCGGAAGGAGGACCGGGAATAAGAAAGAGATGAGAGGGTCGTCTCGTCAAGTGGAGGGTGGATCAACTTTTATCTCCGGTAGACCCCAACGTGCCTCAGCCTGTGCTGATTTCGCTGAATCGTCGTCGTCGTCGTCCGTGCGTGAGAATGGGGAGGTGGATGTTGTAGACGTAGATAAATGAAGTAATTTCGAGTAAAGGTACAGGTGGAAAATAGAAAAGAGGACCTAAAAGTTAAAGAGGGGTAGAGACCGAGAAAAAGAATCGTTTCTACATTTACGTTCAAAGAGGACAGAATTGCGGTACTTTTCTTGAATTACTAACAGGGACGGAACATTAAAAAAAACCGAGAATGGAAGTCTTGGTGCTGAAAATTTTCTCAACAAATAAAAGAGTGAAGGGAAACAGAGAATGTCAGGTGACTTCAGACAGATAACGGAGGCAGTAGCATAACTTTGACGAAAATCACTTTAGTCGTTGTTGTATAATTACTTCATAAAAAATACGTAGTCTATAGTCTGTCGTCAAACCCCTGTGTCATAACTTATTCAGGAACAGGAGTTCCGTAAGTATATAGTATCAAGACGATATGGAAAGTTGTGACTTGTGAACCAGACATATTAAAGGTCAAAGACAGGAGACACGTTCGACGGAGCGTCTTTACGGAAACAATTAGAGGGGGAGGTATGGTAGGAGGAGAGATCTGTCACAGGAGTTGGTCAGAAAGGGGAAAGTGACGAAACGGTTGGGAGTCCGAGGAGACTACGACGCCAAATATTATAGAAATCCGGTCCCCAGAGGTAGAAAGTCCTAAAACAATCTAGGAATTAGGATGGAGATACGATTGAGAAGAATCTACGTAAGGAATTTAAAGCAGATTTAACTTGATCTTAAGGAGGTAAGTTATTACGAAACGAATATATCAATAATAAAATGATGGTATATGATGGAAAATTGAATATACCTGACAGGGGACAAATAAAAATTAATTTAAAAAATAAAACTCTATTAATTATCTAAAGAGACGACAACATTCTTTATTATACGTGTAAAGATACATGGAAATGGGTCAAAACGGGGTTTCATTTCAGGCGATTTGAGATTATGTTGTAGTGTTGGTCCTATAACTATAATTGTGTCGGTTCTATGTCTGATAAAGGAAGTGGTGTTCCTACGGAATACGACGGACGAATTGTTGTTGTAGGTGGAAAATGGGGGTTGGAGAGGAATTGGAGAACATTGGTGACTGGAGAAGAGACAAATATAACAGTAAAGTTCTTACTATGTACTTGTCTTAGTATTACATACATCAAATCCCAAAAAAAAAAAGGTAACTCTTATTGAGGCACCTATAAGTAGGTCTAACAACACCAACACACAGTTATAATAGAAGACAAAGAAAAAAGGAACCATCATAAATACACACCTATGTGCTGACAAATAAACTGGTAAGTAGGTGACTTCCTGTTATCTCAACAAAGGTAGACCCCTGAGAATATTTATACATTTCGACGAGATTTATAAATACATTTCCCAAAAGAAAAACACACTTGTATTAACAGACAATTAGACCCTATTTACAAATCCTCGCGTCAACGATCCAGAATAGAATCGACACCATTTCTTAAACGGACGTTACACCCTCTGGACCTAAGTTAGGGACCTAACCCTTCTAGGGATCTCTTCTCTTACTGTTGGTTGAGGTCATAAGAACGGACCTCTTAAGGTACCTGTCTCCTCGGACCACCGTCTCAACCTGTACTGATTCGTTGACTGTGTGTGTGTGTGTGTGTGTGTGTGTGTGTGTGTGTGTGTGTGTGTGTACGAAATCAACATACAAATGAAAAATTATTTGACGGTTTGACAAAAAGTGTTACCGACATGGTAAGAGTGGTCGTCACATACTCACTAGGACAAAAAGGTATAACAACCAAGTGTTTGACCAGCGGTATGTGTCTCCCGTTCCTCCCTACTTTCTTTCTCCGTCTGGTAAGGTCTAACCCACCACCGTCCAAATTGTCCATTCCCTTGAGTGAGTATTCCAAGGAGAATGCACCGGTCTTCTATTTCACTAGAGACGGACGGTCTTAACCCATATACATATATAGATATAAGAAAAATTTAAGAAAAGGTAATATCCAATAATGTTCTGTGACTTATGTCAAGGGATACGATTTCACTAAACCTATATATATATATATATCCCGAAGGAATTACCGAGTCTCCCAGTTCTTAAGAGGACGTTACGTCCCTTTTAGGGGACCTCTTCCCTTGGGTGAGATCACAAGAACGGACCCCTTAAGGTACCTGTCTCCTCGGAGTGTCCGATAGCAAATACTTCAGTGTTTCTCATCTATATATGTATATATACGTATATAGATCCAAGAAAATTTTTAAGAAAAGGTAATATCCAACAATATTCTATAACTTATTCCAGGAACACGATATGTTAATTAGGAACAACAAATAAAATACATGCCACCACACGTAGACAATTAGGGTATGAAGGTTAAATAGGGAGGGTGGTGAAAAGGGAAACATTGGTATTCGAACAAAAGGTACAAACACTCAGAAGAAGACAAAATACTTATTCAAGTGAACAGGAAAAAATTCTAGGTGTATATTCACTATAGTATATCACAAACAAAAGAAGACAGAATGAAGTAAATTATACTATTAGAGAAATAAAAGTAAGTCAAGTTAATGAACAAAAAGGGAACTTTGAAGAAGAAACTCGGTATCTAACATCTTTACATGCAACGAATCAAAGGTTTACAACCGTCTAAAAGGACAAAAAAAAAAACAAACAAACATAGATTAAAGATCAAACTGAGATAACATTAGTCTCTGGTGTGAAAGATACTAAAGTCAAGAAAATTTAAACAGTTACAAATAAAATACTGAGTCCTACATCAGACAGAACCATACACAGATTACTCTTTAACTCTTATCACACATAAACTCAAAAGACGACAACAACCCACCTCACGACATGTTACCTTTACTCTAACATTACTAAAACCCCCAATAACTCAGGACATAGACACGATTAAAAATTGATCAACAAGATATTGACAACTCTTTCCCCTCAAAAAGTTGAAATGAATACCCAAAAAAAATTTAAATGGGAAAATTAAAATAAATAAATAGGAAGATTTCAAAGGTAAACAATGAAGAAACATATAAGACAAAAACGATTCCAAAAAATAAAGAAACGACTCTACTATAAAATTTTTTAACACACAGTATTAAAGAGTGACTTTGTAAAAAAATACTACCAACGAAATTTTATAAACAGTCCATTGAGATTTAGATATAAAGTGACAAAAATAATAAATAAATTCCAGCGAGTCAACACAGGCTGAGAAACGCTGGGGTACCTGACATCGGATGGTCCGAAGAGATAGGTACCCTAAGAGGTCCGTTATCATGACCTCACCTAATGGTAAAGGAAGAGGCCCCCTAGAAGGGTTGGGTCCCTAGCTTGGGCCCAGAGGACGTAACCTCCGTCTACGAAATTGGAGACTCGGTGGTCCCTCCGGGAATATAAAGTGACAATCGTAGATAATTAACAAAAAAATTTTAAGTTAAACTATAGAAGGAACAATAGTCAAACTACTTACTAGAATATGACTTTCAACCTTTAAACTAAATAATGTAATACCCCGAGACCTAGACTAAATTTGAAAGAGAAAATCGACGGACGAATATTTATCGAAATAACTTTTACCTTCTTCACTTTCACTTTCAGTGAGTCATCACAGGTTGAGAAACGTTGGGGTACTTTATCAGGTACCTAAGAGGTCCGGTCTTATGATCTTACCCATCGGAAAGGGAAGAGATCCCCTAGAAGGGTTGGGTCCCTAACTTGGGTCCAAAGGACGTAACGTCCACCTAAGAAATGGTCGACTTGGTGATCCCTTCGGGTTCTTATGACCTCACCCATCGAATAGGAAAGAGGTCGCCTAGAAGGACTGGGTCCTTAGCTTCACCCCAGAGGACGTAGTGTCCACCTAAGAAATGGTGAACTCGATGGTCCCTTCTAGACTTTTTTCTCCCCGGGGTAAAATAAGACAATCCACTCCTATCTCCATGTCCAAGGGGTAAACAGGAAACAGTTATGGACTCGTCCAGAACCTCTTCTGAGAACTATCAGGGAATCTGACGTTCCTCTAGGTTGGTCAGGTAGGATTTCCTTTAGTCAGGACTTATAAGTGACCTTCTTGAGTACGACTTCGACTTTGAGGTTATGAAACCGGTGGACTACGCTTCTTGACTGAGTAGACTTTTCTGGGACTACCACGCTTTCTAACTTCCGTCCTCCTCTTCCCTTGTTGTCTCCTACTCTACCAATCTACCGTAGTGGGTGAGTTTCCTGTACTCAAACTCATTTGAGGCCCTCAACCGTTACCTGTCCCTCCGGACCACACGACGTCAGGTACCCAATGTTTCTCGGCCTTGAGCTGACTCGCTGACTTGACTTGACTCGTCCACAGCTATGACGATACACCCCTCATCTTTCTCCCCACAGGTGATCAAGAGGTCACTATGAAGGGACCGACATCTAAGGAACAACGACGATGACAATTCAGTGGAGTCAGCACAGGCTGAGACACACTGGGGTCTCTGTCGTCGGGTGGTCCGAGGGGTCAGGGACCCTAAGAGGTCCGTTCTTGTGACCTCACCCAACGGTAAAGGAAGAGGTCACGTACTTTCACTTTTCACTTTCACTTCAGCGAGTCAGCACAGACTGAGAATCACTGGGGTACCTGACGTCGGATGGTCCGAGGAGACAGGTACCCTAAAAGGTCCGTTCTCATGACCTCACCCCACGACAACGGAAGAGGCTAAGGAACAATGACCAGGGTTTCACCGGAGGAAGACTCAACTCAGACTTCCGATACACCTATCAGTGAATCAGAATGTCGACCTTTCACTACTTTTAGGAACGAGAGGTAAACCGGAGGATACTGTGGTACGGTTGTCTTTTTAATTTCCCACCGAGTACTGACAACCACCACCATCTTCAGGTCCAAGGGGAGTACCAGAAGTGACTGTAGAGTAATTCCGAACCACCGAACAATGGTGAGTAGTCCCTACTTCCATGAGAGCAGAGTAGAAACAGACTGTAATGAGACCACTTCTTAGTCTTCATCACCTGGAGTAATGTGAGAAGTCTCCCGTCTTCAGATCCAAAGAGGGAACTAGAAACGACCGGACTTACCCCACCCTGGTGACAACAAAGACACCATAAACCGACCTCATTTTGTCAATAACGGAAGTTCGAAAGATAGAACAGACCTAGGAAACCACCTCTCTCCTCCGACAAACCCCGGACTTGGACAACCGCAGAAGACCAAAGACCGAAGAAGTCTGAGATTTATACCCTAGATGTACTGTTTTTCTTTTGAGTCTCAATGAGTAGAGGTATAACGAGGAGTCCAAGACTCTGGGCGGGGGGGGGTGGGGGGGTCAGTTAGACGGAAGAAGACATTAAAAAGTTTTAACAACTCAAATAAAGTCAGTAAAAATCATCAAGTCAAGTCAAGTCAGTGAGTCAGCACAGGTTGAGAAACGCTGGGGTACTTAACGTCGTACGGTCCGGAGGGATAGGTAGTGGTTGGGGGTCTCAGGTGAGTCTGAGTGCAGGTAGCTCAGTCACTACGGTAGGTCGGTAGAGTAGGAGACAGAAGAGGAAGAGGAGGACGGGAGTTAGGGAGGGTCGTAGTCTCAGAAAAGGTTACTCAGTTGAGAAGCGTAAAAATCATCTCCCTTATCCTTTTTTATACAAATAAGGTAGAAGGGTCTTCAAGTTGAAGGTACAATCAAAAAAAAAAATTAAAAAAATTTTAAAAAATAAAAAAAAAATTTAAAATTTTAGAAATTAAGAATGTACGCAAGGGTTTGTACTTGGGGGGAGGGTGGAGGGAGGGGTATTGTAGAGAGACCCAGTAGGGGTACGTGGTCGGGGTTCGTACGACATAGGACGCAGTCTGTATCTGACCGCTAAGTTAAGAATGTACTATCATATGTACAATCTTACGGTAAGAGGGTTTAGTAGGGTGGGAGAGGGAGAGGGAGACTCAGGTTTTCAGGCAATATGTGTAGACACAGAAAAAAGGACAGAACGTATGTCCCAGCAGTAACGGTAGAAGGATTTAAGGTATATATACACAATCATATGACATAACCACAAAAAGAAAGACCGAATGAAGTGAGACATATTAGCCGAGGTCAAAGTAGGTAGAGTAGTCTTGACTAAGTTTACTTAAGAAAAATTGCCGACTCATTATGAGGTAACACATATACATGGTGTCGAAAGAATAGGTAAGTAGACGACTACCTGTAGATCCAACAAAGGTACAGGACCGATAATATTTGTCACGACGTTACTTGTAACCCCATGTACACAGAGAAAGTTAAGACCAAAGGAGCCACACACACGGGTCTTCACCCTAACGACCCAGTATTCCATCAAGATCAACGTTAAAAAATTCCTTAGAGGTGTGACAAGAGGTATCACCGACATGATCAAACGTAAGGGTGGTTGTCACATCCTCCCAAGGGAAAAGAGGTGTGGNTCTACTGTACTAGGAGATGTACCTTTTGGGATTTCTGAGGTGGTCTTTTAATGATCTCGATTAGTTACTTATATCATTTCAACGTCCTATATTTTAGTTGTGTGTCTTTAGGGAACGTAAGGATATGTGCTTATTACTCTTTCATCTTTTTCTTTAATTCCTTTGTTAAGGTAAGTGGTAACGTTGCTTTTCTTATTTTATGAATCCTTATATAGATGGTCAACGAACATATAAAAACTCTAATCAACAAACAGTCAACAAAGTAAACGATAATAAAAGAGGGTAAGTCTTCCGACAGAAAAGTGGAACAAGTACCTAGCCTTCTTAGTTATATCACTTTTACTCATATGATGGGTTTCGTTAAATGTTTAAGTTACGTTAGGGATAGTTCGATGGTCGGTGTAAAAAGTGTCTTGATCTTGTTTATTAAAGTTCTAAACATACCTTTATGTTTTTTGGAGCTTATCGGTTTCGTTAGAACTCTTTCTTCTTACCTTGACCTCCTTAGTTGAACGGACTGAAGTCCGAGATGATGTTTCGGTGTCAGTAGTTCTGTCATACCATGACCGTGTTTCTGTCTGTATATCTAGTTACCTTGTTTTATCTTTCGGGTCTCTATTTAGGTGTGTGTATACCTGTGGAATAGAAACTGTTTCCTCCGTTCTTATATGTTACCTCATTTCTGTTAGAGAAATTGTTCACCACGACCCTTTTGACCAGTTGGCGAACATTTTCTTACTTTGATCTAGTGAAAGATAGTGGCATGTGTTTTTATTTGAGTTTTACCTAATTTCTAGATTTACATTCTAGTCTTTGATATTTTGAGGATCTCCTCTTGTATCCGTTTTGTGAGAGTCTGTATTTAGTGTCGTCCTAGGAGATACTAGGTGGAGGGTCTTAAGACCTTTATTTTCGTTTTTATTTGTTTACCCTAGATTAATTTTAATTTTCGAAGACATGTTGTTTCCTTTTATATTCGTTCCAATCAAAAATTAATTATTTAGTCACTCTTCTTAAGAATTAGAAAATAGGAAGGGAAGACTATAAAAAAATCTTGGGTAACAGGGTCTCAAGTGTCTGAAACGGTTATTTATTTTTTTATTTGAGTCAAATCATTGTCTACAACCGGAGACCAAAAAGGAATCTCAAACAAGTAAAGTTCGTTCTTGTCTACTAAAACCTCTAGAAACACATACTCAAGACTTTCAATATGTGTCGATTCTTAACACACGAGGACTCCGGTTTGACTCGACCCGACCTAAAGTAAAACCCTTTCACTATATCCGATGAACTAGAATGTAAACTATAAAAGTTATCCTTGGGTAGTGTTTGATGTTTCTTACGTTTACTCTTCACACAAGAGTCACTTTCCGGACGTAGAAAAGGCAGAGACTCACACATACACGGGACATACTGAAAACAATGTCACCGACGAATGATGGACCATGAAATTTTTAGAAAGTAATCTACTTTCAAGGGACAAATGGATCCAACAATCCATAATAAAACGTTGGTTTTGGACATGAAATATCATATGATAAGATTAGGTATACTTACCTAAAGAGTGAAAATGAAAAGGTATCTTAAAAAAGTAAGTCAGAAACTAAAATCGACTACAAATTAAATTGGAACCCTAAGAATGACTTGTGAAATTACTTTTCAAATCCAGATAAAATAAGTAGATATGTAAAAAAATACTTAACTGTGAAATTATTTCCTCTTATACTCTTATGATAATTTTTGTTTACTGGTACACAGTGAGTTTTTATTTATACTCCGAGTGACCGACAACTAAATTTCGATGGACATACTCTGTAATTTTTATCAAATTACTGTCGGTGTGACGTGGTGGTCACTTGTGACTTAACTGACAATCGTTGTACGCTTAGACGACTACAAGCAATCGGACTAAGAAACAAACGGTGACAATGACTCAGGTTCGAACATGACTACCGATACACCGTCCGGTCATTCAACTCTCTACTCAAAACCCCCGTTCCTTAGTGCTCAAATAAGTCTTTCGGTCGTCTGACCCTTCTACCAACTGATCACAGGGTTCTTGGTAGAATGGACTCAATCTTAAGCCTTCTCCCCTACACCGACTAACAACGTTTCAAGAAGGAAGGTCTTAGGAAACAAGATCGACGGGTACATCCAGATATTCGGAGGTTTTTCTGTAGACAATAAGAGACAAGACATCACAAAATAGACATACACTTACCCTTTCACAATATGAAAATTTCCAGTCTCGGAACTCTTACCCGATATGACATGTAAAGTCCGATATCTGTTATGAGAAAGTGTTTTTACGTCTCGGTCGTTATGATTTGTGTCTGTTGTCTCGTATTCCTAATCTCGATTTCCTTATCTAGGTTACCCCTCAGTCGGAACAAGAAGAGACAATAGTCCTTAGAGTACAAACAGACAGATCTAGGGTTTCTTTCCAGTAATGAAAAGTGGGAATCCTACCAGGAGTGTTTTTGCGCATCCCGAACAAAAGAATTCCTATCTAGTAATAGACCTCATATAGACTTTGTAGTATTAATACTACGAATAATTAATCAAAAAAACATATGTAGTTTACTTAATCTATGATCAATGTCTTTAACATCATTCTTGTTTTTAATTGTTCTGGATTTTTTTAGGTAGTATCTTTTTATTGACTACCGTAAAAGTAAAAATCTAGAAAAAATACACGTAGAAAACAAAATAAGTCTACTATCAGTATCATATATTTATTAAACTTTATAAAAGAATTATAGGGTAGTTTAAGTATTACGACGATGTACTAGAAGTATATATAAAACTAATACTTTTTAAAACCGGGCTTTTTAATCAATATTACCCAACGTTTCTCAGCCTGTGCTGACTCACTGACTTGACTTGACTTAGTGTTTATACTGTTCTACATCTTAATTGAATTCTAAAACTTTATTATAAACACAGTCTATGTACAATTGGGAACTTCTATTTTATTTTTGATGAGTAATTTGAGATCCAAAATCTTTATATTACACCTTAGTGCATCTTATCACGTATTTTGAAATTTACATTCCAAATCCTTTATTCATCATTTGGTCCGTAAATAAATTGTCTCAGAAAACTTCTAGTCTAAAAATTTAAAGTTACTTTATACTACATAGTTATATAAAGAAAATACAGTACAAAAAACACTGGATGTTTTAGAAAATAGATGAAATTTCATCGTTTTAAAAGGGAGGATATAGAATAAAATCTTCAAAGTCTCTATGTCGAAAATGTAAAACTGGATCTTTGATGGGATTTCCTAATTTAAAACACATACGTTACTCCATTCCCAGTAAAAAGGGGTACCTATATAGGTGAGCAACGACATGATAAACAACTTTTCTACCGGCGTAGTGTCTCTTTTTCGTGATCTTTGGTTCCTTATTTATGTAAGGTAACTAGTTAGAAGTGGGAATTTCAGGTGGTCGTACGAAAATGACTGAGTTGAACAACGAATTTTAGAGAGAGTAGAAAATGAAGTCATACTAAATTAGAGAAAGAGACGACATCAGTACTTATTTGAGAAGGAACGAACAAATTGAAACAGGTCACGTGATAAATGAAACTTAGATTAGTCAAAATTGTCGATTCTCGATCTTAGTGTACAGGGGTTAAGTATGAGAGAGATAGTAGTGATCAGTTACCGAAAAGTTTCGATCTTCAGACTATATAAGTAAAAAATAATGTTTTAGGAAATTACTTATCAATCACGGAAGTTCTATTTTACCTTTGAGGGACCATACCATTTATTCTATAAAGTTGTGTATGTGTTTGTGTGGAAAATTTTGACTTCCGATGAAAGATCATATTACGACGTGAGGGGGGGTGGGGTGGGGTATATGTCGGATTGTAAATGTTCAATGAACATCTATTGTTCTTATGTGATAATCCCTGAAGGGACCACCAGGTCACCGATTCTGAGACACGAGGAAACGTCCCCAGGACCCATACTAGGGATCGGTCCTTTGATCTAGTGTGTACGGCGTTGATTCTCGACCACGTCGGTTTATTTATTTACGAACCGAAAAAAAAAAAAATTCTTGTGTGACAACCAAACAAAGTGACGGAGACAGACTCGGGTACTTAAATACCTTTACTATTCATTGTAACCGAATATACCTTACTTAATCTACTCCTTTTTGTTCTCTACCCCGAATTTGTTTCTTTCTAGGTTCTATCTTTATTTTCAACAATCCAATGTTGAAATCATTTTCTCTAAAGAAAGAAGTGGATTAAGGTCTGACCGTAGACATCGGGCTATTGGTCTTAAAGGGGAAGAACACCGATTTTCCTTAAAAATATCAAACGTCACAGTGAGACGAGAGACGTTAAAGTTGACTCTGTTGAAAAACTCTCTACTGTATATTGAAAAATTTAATAAGTTCAAAATCTATAGTGAAATTCAATTTTTCCTGTTCTAAGTGAAAAATACAAACCTTGTGAATTCGTTTGACTTTCACTTTCCGCGAGTCAGTACAGACTGAGAAACGCTGGGGTACTTTATATGTCAGGTACCTTAAGAGGTCCGGTCTTATAACCTCACCCATCGGAAAGGGAAGAGGTCCCTTAGAAGGGTTGGGTCCCTACCTTGGGTCCAGAGGGTGTAACGTCCACCTAAGAAATAGTCGAATCGGTGTTCCCTCCAGGTTATTATGACCTCACCCTGTGATTAAGTTTTGATTTAAACCTTCATTTTTTAATTTTTGAAATGTCTACTTTGGTACTCAGAAAACCCTACAAACCAATAATAAACGAAGAAGATTCACACTATCTTTTGTCTTTATTTTTCTATAATAGAAAGTCACATATAATTAACACTGTCGTATATTTTTAAATCCCATAGGGACCACCGAATCGACCATTTATTAGGAAAACGTCACACCCTCTGGACCCAAACTAGGGACCCAACTCTTCTAGGGGACCTCTTCCCTTTCCGATGGGTGAGGTCATAAGCCCGGACCTTTTAAAGTACCCGACATATCAGGTACTCAAACGTTTCTGAACCTATACGGACTCGTAGAAAGTGTGTGTAATTTGAATTTTCACTTGTGAAACCCCTACAAACCAATAATAAAAGAAAAAGATTCATACTACCTTTTGTTTTTATTTTTCTATAATGGAAACTTATACATATTAACTATATGTATATATACTATGTTTATATACTATGTATAAAATTCTTATATATATATTATTTAGAAAACAAACGTGGTCCCTACACAGACTCAAATTGATGAAACACTACTATTCGCACAGATGTGACTTCCGTAAACACATGAGACCAGTCACATCGAAGAGAAAATTTCTTATAAATAAACAAACAAACAATAAACCGACGTAACCCAAAATCAACGTTGTACGTCCAAGAAACAACGTAGTAAGTCCCAGAAAGTAGGTCGTGTACCTGAGAGATCAACACTACTCGACCGAGTCATCAACACTACACGTCCGAATCACCAAGGTACGATACACCCTAGAATCAAGGGATTGGTACCCAACTTGTGAACAGGGGACGTAAAGTTCCGCCTAAGAAAATAAAAAAAATCACCTAAAAATTTTTATATATTTAAATAAATAAAATTAACCTCCGACTAATGAAATGTTATAACATCACCAAAACGGTATGTAGTTGTACTTAGACGGTACCCACATGTGCACAAGGGGTAGGACTTGGGGGGACGGTGGAGGGAGGGGTAGGGTAGGGAGACCCAGTAGGGTCACGTGGTCGGGGCTCGTGGGACAGAGTATGTAACTTGGACCTGACCACTAAGTAAAGTGCATACTATTATATGTACAAAGTTACGGTAAAAGGGTTTAGTAGGGTGGGAGCGGGAGAGGGTATCTCAGGTTTTCTCAGAAGCTATGTAGACACAGAGAAAACGACAGAACGTATACCCTAATAGCAATGGAAGAAAGATTTAAAGTATATATACACAATCATATGACATAACCACAAAAAGAAAGACTGAATGAAGTGATACATATTATCCGAGGTCAAAGTAGGTGGAGTAATCTTGACTAAGTTTACATAAGCAAAATTATAGACTCACTATAAGGTAACACATATACATGGTGTCGAAAGCATAGGTAAGCAGACAACTACCTGTAGATCCAACGAAGATACAGGAATATTATCGGTACAGGACCGATAATATCTGTCACGACATTACTTGTAACCCCATGTACGCAGAGAAAGTTAAGACCAAAGGAGCCACACATACGGGTCTTCACCCTAACGACCCCGAGACGTAACGTTCCGTCTAAGAATTGGTGACGTAGTGGTCCCTCCAGGGTCACATCGAAGAATAACAGACTTATGAATTTAACTATGGGTTTATTAAAAAGTTACTTCAGGTACAAGAATGCCCCATCTTCAAACTCAGAATAAACACCAATCCTGATAGACGTCCTCTTTTCTAATCTTCTTTACTGTGACCCCAGGAACTTTCTAATAACACTTTTTCTTTGTACCTTTATCATATCTGACTAGTGATCCCTACCGTCCATCCTACCTCGGGAACAAGATCCATATCTAGGATATAGTCAAAGAAAAAACAACAAAAGTCAACGAGTCAGTACAGGTTGAGAAACGTTGGGGTACCTGACGTCGTACGGTCCGAAGGGACAGGAAGTGACAAAGGACCTTAAAAGAGTTTGAGTACAGGTAACTCAGTTACTACGGTAGGTAGGAGATAGACGGGGAGAGGAGACGGGAGTTAGAAAGGGTCTTAGTCCTAGAAATGGTCTCTCAGTCGAGAAGCGTAGTCCACCGATTTCATAACCTCGAAGTCGAAGTCGTAGTCAGGAAGGTTACTTATAAGTCCCAACTAAAGGAAATCTTATACCTCTTCCTTTACCGTTTGGTGAAGTCGTAAGAACGGAACTCTTGGGGTACTTCTCATACTTTTCCGTTTTGCTACTAGTCAAAGGATCCCGACGATACTGTTTCATAGTGTTTGAGCTACAGAATGTTATTGTCTTTATATGAGAGAGTATCAAGATCTTTGGTCTTCAGACTTTACCTCCACAATCGTTTTAACGAAGGAAGTCTCCCGAGAATCCTCTGAGACAAGGTACCGAGAGAGGACCAAGACCACTACCGACCTTTAGGAACCACAAAGAACATCTAGAGAGCGAAGTCAGAGTCGTAGGTAGAAGTGCACCGTAGAGTGACACAAAGAACATTCGTAGAAGGGAGACACAGGATATGGAGACGAGTAATCCTATGGTGGGTACGAACTAATTCCCTAGTAGGATGAGGTCATACTTGAATAGAATTAATTAATATAAACGTTGGTAGGACAAAGGTTCAGTCTAGTGAAAGAATTCGTGATTACCAATCCTAAGACTGTATAGAAAACCCTCTCCTATGTTCAGTTGGGCATTGTTTAAGGGAAGGGTTTCTAGAATACATGTAAATATCATATTCTTTGTAGAAGGGAAAACAACAATTCTAGGGTTTTGAGACGACTTCCTTTGGGAAAATTTTTCGAATATCATTCTTGTATCATTCTTGCCTCGGAAAAGGGACAACTAGAACCTACCACTACTCGGGGTCAACTACCAGAACTCTCTACAACTACTCCAATTATGAAATGGATCTTTACTCTCTCCTCTGTTAAAAGGTACCTTTGTTGAAGGATTTTCTTACTATCGTCATTCACCCTGTACTTTCCTGACTTTCCTTGTCAACTCTTCTCCCGGTGTAGTACGGAAGACAAATGACAGAAATCACTTCTAGAATAAGAAGAGATACGAATTTTTAAAAAAAAATTAAAAATAAAAATGATATAAAATGAAATGTTATGACATAACCAAAACGGTATGTAACTGTACTTAGGTAGTGCCCACATGTACTCAAGGGTTAGGACTTGGGGGGAGGGTGGAGGGTGGGGTATAGTAGAGAGACCTAGTAGGGGCACGTGGTCGGGGTTCGTAGGACATAGGACGTAGCTTGTATCTGACCGTTAAACAAAGAATGTACTATCATATGTACAAAGTTACGGTAAGAGGGATTAGTAGGGTGGGAGAGGGAGAGGGAGTCTCAGGTTTTCAGGCAAAATATGTAGACACAGAGAAAACGACAGAGTGTATGTCCCAATAGGAATGGTAGTAGAAAGATTTAAGGTATATATACACAATCATATGACATAACCACAAAAAAGAAAGACCGAATGAAGTGAGACATATTAGCTGAGGTCAAAGTGGGTAGAGTAGTCTTGACTAAGTTTACATAAGAAAAATTACCGACACATTATGAGGTAACAAATATACATGGTGTCGAAAGAATAGGTAAGTAGACGACTACCTGTAGATCCAACAAAGGTACAGGACCGATAATATTTGTCACGACGCTACTTGTAACCCCATGTACACAGAGAAAGTTAAGACCAAAGGAGCCACACATACGGGTCGTCACCCTAACGACCCAGTATTCCATCAAGATAAACGTTAAAAAATTCCTTAGAGGTGTGACAAGAGGTATCACCGACATGATCAAACGTAAGGGTGGTTGTCACATCCTCCCAAGGGAAAAGAGGTGTGGGAGAGGTCGTAAATAACGAACGTCTGAAAACCTAGCGTCGGTAAGACTGACCACACTTTACCAGGGAGTAACACCAGAACTAAACGTGAAGAGACTATTACTCACTACAACTCGTAGAAAAGTACACAAACAGTCGGTAGGTATACAGAAGAAACCTCTTTACAGATAAATCAAGAAACCGGGTAGAAAACTAACCCATTAAATTAAAAGACCTTAACTCGACGTATTCAACGAACGTATAAAAATTCTAATCAACAAACAGTCAACGAAGTAAACGATAATAAAAGAGGGTAAGGCTTCCGACAGAAAAGTGGAACGAAAATAAAAGGAAACAACACCTCTTCGAAAATTAAAATTAATCTAGGGTAAACAAATAAAAACGAAAAGAAAGGTCTTAAGACCCTCCACCTAGTACCTCCTAGGACGACACTAAATACAGCCTCTCACAAAACGCATACAAGAGGAGATCCTCAAAATATCAAAGACCAGAATGTAAATCTAGAAATTAGGTAAAACTCAAATAAAAACACACACCACAATCTTTCACTAGAACAAAGTAAGAAAATGTTCACCCACTGGTCAAAAGGGTCGTGGTGAACAATTTCTCTAACAGAAATTAGGTAACATATAAGAACGGAGGAAAAAGCTTCCAATCCACAGGTAGAAAAGAATTAGAAGATAGAAACTACAAAAATATTAAAATAAAAAAAATTGACCTCCTTTTAATGTTACAACATAACCGAAACACCAACAAAAATTAGAAGAATAGAAAAGTAAAAAGGGAGGGAAAAAAGGATTTTCGTAGATGTTCGTGCTCTTTTTTATAACCGTATTGTGTACGAGTTATTTACCTATTTAATATACATACAGTTCACAAAGGAGACCAATTAGTAAGAACTTTCCTTTGTTTATTTAGACATATAAATAGACAAGGAAATCTACATACTACTCACTTAACGGACACAAATATGTCAAGTAAACTCACTGCCAGTTGAGGGTAAATGTATAGTTCTCTTCCGGTCAATCAGGTAATTACGTTGGAAAAAAAAAAAAAAAAACGTACATTCGTCTAAAATTAAAAGTATTATACGTCGAGACAATCTGGTTCCTCTCTAAATAAGATGGAGGACACGAATCAAGAGACCGAAAGACTTAGGTGAAGGTTACACACTTTTCATTTTGAACATCAAACGTCGAGGACTCCAAGTAACACAGATATGATAAAACGGTGTATACTCACTATCTCTGACATAGGGTCACAACAAACGGTGGTGGTCGAGGGTGACAAGACCGACCGGACGACAACCTAAAGTACCAGAGGTGCACCTACACGAACCTGTCATGTCGTCGACACGAGAAGTGTCTCCCTGTCGGAATGTCATCTTAATGTCGGTGGTACAAAAGACAAGTCACCCTGGAACGTAAACGTTCATGGCCCTTCTCACTTCGGTCCTCCATTTGTAGGGAGTAAGAACGTCTGGTCCGGTTAAGAAAGGATTCCGAGACGTGTCTATCCGATGTCTACCTCGAGGAATCACCATTAGGTAACAGTAAGTCACTCACTCTTTTGGAATTAAAGATCTTTGTGTACCTATTGAAGTATAAAAAGACGAAAGTAGTAGTAACATACACTTCATCCCTTTCTGACGTAGTTTTAAACGGTTCGTCGACGTTAAAAAAGGAATTAATAAAAAAACGGACTCACTTTTTTTACGAAATTAAAAACCCTTATATTTCGCCATTCATATACATTATATCTCCTTTTTATTTAATTCGAACCTCCTTCTATTTTAAAGAGTTTCCTTTATTATTTAAGGTAATTTAACTTAAGTTTTGTCAACAGGGTTCCTCTATAAATTTAAGTCACACAACATTTAATAAAAATCTTCACATCTGAATTTTTCCTTGAATTTAGGAAGTTAGGTTTCTTTCGACTCTACAGGTCCCTTGTCTTCTCTTCCCCTGGTACTTCAGTACTCCTTTTTGGTAAAGTGGTCTTGCTTGACGAAATGATTTCTCCACCGAAAAACCGTTGTGAAACTTTCATAAAACTGTTTTACATTCCAATTAGTCGAGTGTACCCATAGTAATATCACTGTCTTTTTTTTTCATCGAACCTTAGTCTTTTTAAAAATACTGATAACAAATGGGAACGATTTATGAGGTCTTTATTAAGTTATAAAAGATTACTTTTAATATAATAATTCAATGACCTGTCTCTCTTTCATATTAAAAATAAATATATGTAACAGTCGTGGTACTAGGAGTACCGGAACAACCTATTAAAATAAACTTATTTAAACAAGGGTCACCTTAACAGTTCTTGGGTCGACTTTCAAGTACTAAAACTGTAAACTTAAAGAAGATAACATTGAACGGTAACATTTTGTTATCTGTTCACTAGAATGACACTTTCTCTAAAAGTTTATAATTGAATGACGAAGTATAAAAATTTACACATCTTTAAATAGACTTCGTATCGTTTCTCTAATCATCCTTCACCCATCGAAATGTACTTCGGATTAATATTATAATTGTTTTTCTCTCTTCAATATAGATCCTTTAAAACTGTAGACAGGGACTTAGTTTAGAGAGACCTTTATGAACAGTCTAAGGAAACAATAGTCTTTACTTTTTTATTTCTTGTGTTATATAAAGACTAAAATTATTGAATGGACCTTTGATTTCCTTTTAAAACGTTATTACATAAATAAGACGAAAATTGACGAAGAGTCTAGGAAAATTATATAAAGTAAAAAAATATAAATCATGTATAACAATAAAAGTATATGTAAGTAAAAACATTCTTTTAATCATAAATTTTTTATGACAGTTTTGGAATGGTATTGACGACAAATTGGAAAGATTAAAAAAGACCAGTTTTATTAATAACTTTTTTTTTGGTAGTAGTAAATCCGAAAGTCTTGAATCACGTAAGTTCGAATAGTAGACCCTTTTTTCAGTGTCATTGTTACACTCCGTTTAGAATAGGTAGAACAAAATGTTTGTTCCATTTAGTAAATTTGTTCCTCTGTGTCGAGTATGAACTGTCTTTGATCTACAATTTAGATTAATAGATGTAAGGTTTTAGTACTTCTGTTACCGTGGGGTGAGGTCATGAGAACGGACCTTTTAGGGTACCTACCTCCTCGGACCACCCGACGTCAGGTACCCCAGCGATGCTCAGTCTGTGCTGACTCGCTGAAGTGAAAGTTAAAAGTGAAAGGACGTAACCTCCTCCTTTGCCGTTGGGTGAGGTCACAAGAACGGACCTCTTAGGGTCCTTGCCCCCTCGGACCACCCGAAGGTAGATACCCCAGTGTGTCTCAACCTGTGCTGACTTCGCTGAATCGTCGTCGTCGTCGTCGTTTGATCTAATAATGGGAACATAAATGAAAAGGACAAAGAAAGAAAAGTGAACAATGGTGGGTCTTGAAACTGATTACAGTATTGACAAACCCTTCCAGTACTTTTTCACTCCTTTTCGACGATCTTTCCCCCTTTTTTCACGGTTGGATTCGTCTCCGACTAGACCGGATCTAGAACGTTGTCTTCATTGATCTGTCCTCGATCTCGGACACCAAATCTGTGTGTTGTGGGTCTGTTTTAGTCCTACCTCTTAAGGTTGTTTCTCGTTTGTACTCGTCCTTCACCCTCTAGTGAGACGACCAACACTCCTACTTTCCAATAGGGCCACCGAGTCACCGTTTCCTCTGCACCCAAGTCATGGATCCAACCCTCCTAGGGAACATCATCCTTTACCGTTGGGTGAGAACAGAAGAACGGACCCTTCAGGGTCCTGACCACCCGATGTCAGGTACCCCAACGTTTTCTTAGTCTGTGTTGAATGACTGACTTTTAGTTGTTTGGACTCCTACTTCCGATTGAGGTAGTCTTCAAACGACATCAAGTGTCCCACGACTAAACTTGACTCATCCGTTACGAAGTCGGTGTAGACAACGGGAATCTCACGGTCGGAGAGGAGATAGGGGGATGTGTTGAAAAGATAAAGAACGATCATTTCATTGAGTCCCTAGTGGTGACCTTTCGTCCTTTCGACGTTAGAAAGAGTCGTAGACTGAATAGACAAAGAGGATTTTGTACTTATATCGTGAGGTCACCAATACCCCCCTATTTCTTTTACGTTTGTACCTCTTTACCAGTTCGAAGTTTTTTAGAGTTTACGCCAAGAATGACATCCATCATTTTGGTTTCACTGTAACGTTCCACCGGACGACACGATCGTCCTGGTACCGCCTCGTCAGTCCTTACTTTACAGAGACTAGGAGACAGATGGGTCGGTCCTTATTTACCGGATTTGTCTCGAAGAGTCTCGGAGCTCAGGGGGTAGTTGGTTTACCTCTTGTATGACCAGGAAGAGTCCGTGGAGTGTCCCGTCTACACCGATAAGTCACTCTATTACGTAAGAAGACGGTTAAGTTTATTATTTTTGTTTTGTTATTTGTTTTTCATGATAAAGGTGAAAGAGTCCGTAAAACGACTTTTAATTGTCATTTTGTTGTTTTTTCTGTCCCCGGGAAAGTAAGACTATGGGAAGTTTAGTTGTTACTATCTATCTATAGATATCACTTCGATGTCACTTTTTGTTCCTTGATAATTTGTGGGTTCATCCTGATCTCTCCCTCTGTATAAGAGTGTCACTCTCCATAGTCCTCGGAATTTTCCAAATATAACAAGACAGGGCATTCGATCATGACTCATCAACTTACAAGTGAAAAAGTAAGAAACACGGTAGACCTGAATATACGTTAAATAAATCTACATTCTTCATAAAGAATTAAATCTTTCAGAGGAAATTTTTCTGTACTTTGAAAGTAGTTTCTCACGTATGCTACGAACCTTTATTTTCTGGATCTTTGGTTGTAACTATTCACAATTCATATAGCAACTCGTGACCACAACTATTTCCCCTAACCCCAACCTCAAAAGTCTTCTTTATCTTTAACACGTTGTCTTTTGTTTCATTCTTTCTTTTCCTCCGATACTTTTTCGTAAAGTCATAAATCATACGAACCCCGTTGGTCCCAAATTCTCGTATTTTCGTACGACAACTTCTATTTTACGGATCTTCTTTATAAACTCCTTTAATTTCTTATTTCTCCCGCTACCTACTGAAACTCTTTGACGAATTATATGATGAGCTATGTTCTAAGACCCGTTCAGTGGTACAAAACCCAAAGTCAAAAGAGTAAACATGTTAGTTTCTCGTGTGTTTTCCTACCCTTCTGGTCTACTAGGAGGGTCGGAAGTTTGTTGAACAAGTCTATGACAGGAGTACTGAGCGTTCCTCTTTATTTAGGAATTTCAAGAACGGTGTAAAGAAAAAAAAGTGGTCGGTCTGCACCACAACAATTCCCGTAACGAAATGTTTATTACTTTTATCTCTCTACTCTTTTGACATGTGGGAACCATGTCGGTGGAGAAACTGGGAACGTAATAAATGAAATACTCAAACAAACCCGTTGTTGACATACGACAGTCTCAATAACGACGTATTAAGATCTCCTCTAGTGTGTGTCACAAATTAAAAAATCATCGAAACTGTAATTTTAAAATAATTTACAGAAACTTCCAATCCAATCGTACCGTTTTGGGAATAGGTCATTAATTACTGGACGACCCTTGACTTTCCTACTCTGTATACCACTCCATCTTCCCCGTCTTTCCCTCTCCAATCCTCAAGTGTCAGTTTCTTCCGGATAAAAGAATCTGTTTGTGTCTATATATTACGAACATTCGAAACTGCCGCACCTCCTTGTCCTCTTTTGTCTTTAGTACTTACACGATCCGTGTTTTAATCCTACTAAACCTATATTCCTTTCGATCCGTTCTGTACTCATCTCCCACTCAGATTACGTACTGATATACGACACCAATTTTTATTATTACCACCACCGTCGACTAAAATAACTTTGATACATAGTCTGTGGTTCTATTTATGAAAAGTATATAATCAGTAATTTCCGAATACTACTATCAAACTCCATTCACGACTATATATAGTAATAAAATTTCTACTATTTTACACTAAATGGTCCTAATGCACAACATGAAGTGTCAGTATGTTGACCATGTATCCTTTCCGAACTTGGGTTCACCAGAGAGTTTTGTACATAAGAAGAAGAATACAATGGGATGTAACAACCAGACAAGAGAGAATTGAGTGACCAAAGCGATGAATTTAGAAACTTGTAGTCTCTCCGTCGACTGGTGACCTCCTTTTCTATTCCTTGTTTCAACGAAAGAGAGACATACTCATACAAAGAAGAAGTAAAACTGAGAAGTAGATCACACTACTCATTGACACTTCAGACAGTCTCTCGATTGTCAATTTAGTTTAGGTTCGGATTTGACATACGGTCCAGTTTATCAGTGGATCGTGTGACAACAAGTGAAGTCGGGACGAATGACCTCTCGATCCACCACTCGAGGTACACTCTTGTATTGTGTTTATAAAATGGACGTCTTTGTCGGGTTTAAACTTGTTGTACCCATTGTACTAGTTTAAGGGCCGTTTTAATTTCATATTTCACTTTCCGGTAAGGGATTGTTCTTTTAAATTTTTTTTTTTTTTTTTAAACGTCGAGTCGTCAAAAGAGGGGTTATAAAATGAGTCGAGAGAGAGTCTTTCATATAGAACAACCCTCGATCACGACAAGTCATCGAAGTCGGACTTCCACAGAAAGGGACATAGATAATGTCGATATTGACATGAAGGTTTCCATCTCATTAGATTGGGATTTAACCACGTTACTATTTCTTAGACGGATGGCTACGTCTTCTACGCTTTATGAATCCGAACTAGGGACCCAGTCCTTCTAGGGGACCTCCTCCTTTGCCGTGGATCAGGTCATAAGAACGGACCTCTTACAGTACGTGTCTCCTTGGACCGAACAATGTCAGAAGTCCCAACGTTTTCACCCTGTACTGACTTACTGGCCCGTGTGTGTGCACATGTCGGGTTTTAATGTGTACATAGGACAAAAGTTTATAGACTTATGTAATAGTCTTGTAGTTTCAGTGTGGGTATATTAAGTCTTTTAAAGGTTTGTTAAAGAATTAGAGTTCATTCAAATGAGGATCGTTTTATCATAATGATCATTGATCATATACAACAGTAGATTTGTAAGGGACGATAATTATAAAAGTCCTACTCAAACTTTCACAAGGAAGGACAAAACTATGAAACCTTCTGATACTCCTTCTGACCATAATTAAGAAGAGATTTATCAACTATCTTAAGAGGTCACTTCAATGGACCCAAAAAGAAACAGTCTTCCAAAACTTATGACGAATTTAGAGAATCGATCAATATCTAGAAGACTTTGTCAAACAGAGAAGTACTAAGTCTGAACTAGTCAACATACGAAGATTCTTAAATAGGTAAAGATAAGTCAAGTCAAGTCAGTGAGTCGACACAGGCTGAGCAACGCTGGGGTACTTAGCGTCGTGCGGTCCGGAGGGACAGGTAGTGGTAGAGGGCCTCAAGTGAGTCTGAGCACAGGTAGCTCAGGTACTACGGTAGGTCGGTAGAGTAGGACCCAGCAGGGGAAGAGGAGGACGGGGGTCAGAGAGGGTCGTAGTCTCAGAAAAGGTCACTCAGTCAAGAAACGTAATCCACCGGTTTCATGACCTCAAAGTCGAAATCGTAGTAAGGAAGGTTTCTTTAGGGTCCCGACTAGAGGAAGTCTTACCTGACCAACCTAGAGGAATGTCAGGTTCCCTGGGAGTTCTCAGAAGAGGTTGTGGTGTCAAGTTTTCGTACTTAAGAAGCCACGAGTCGGAAGAAATGTCAGGTTGAGAGTGTAGGTATGTACTGGTGACCTTTTTGGTATCGGAACTGATCTACCTGGAATCAGCCATTTCATTACAGAGACGAAAACTTATATGACAGATCCAACCAGTATTGAAAGCAAGGTTCCTCATTCACAGAAAATTAAAGTACCGACGTCAGTGGTAGACGTCACTAAAACCTCGGGGGTTTTTATTTCAGACTGTGACAAAGGTGACAAAGGGGTAGATAAAGGATACTTCACAACCCTGGTCTACGGTACTAGAAGTAAAAGACTTACAACTCGAAATTCGGTTGAAAAAGTGAGAGGAGAAAGTGAAAGTAGTTCTCTGAAAAATTCCTTTTTTTTTTCCCACGGTATTCCCACCACAGTAGACGTATAAACTCCATTAACTATAAAGAGGGTCGTTAGAACTCTAGTTGGTTAAACAACCTCCACATTAACAAGTATCATTAGAGTATTACAAAAAATAAAGACACTGTAGTCAACATTACATATAGGAAAATGTCAAGATAAAAAGTGATAAACTTATAGGAGAAAGAGAAATCCATTTTAAAACAACTAAAATAGAAAATTTTTTTGGTCCATAATTAAGCCAACTAAGAAAAGGAGAACTAACAGAGAAGAGATAAAGTAAATCGAGGTAAAATTAATAATAAAAGAAGGAAGACGATTGAAATCGAAATGCAAAAGAACAAATCAAGAAACTTCATATTTCAATCCAATAACTAAACTCCCAAAAAAAAAAAATCAAAAAGGTTGAAATCATATATATTTATTTTTACTGTTAAATTTTTATTATATGAATCAAGATTTTCTCTCTTTGACATAGTCGGACTTGTGTGAAACCAGTTAAGACTCAGTCAGTGTGTTTAGATGGAAGATTCCTTTGGTCTGATCACTCTGTCAATTAAAACACGAAAACCGATACTTCTTAATTTAATGTGAGTGAGAAAGTAGAAAATTACTTTCTATTGAATGAGAGTCTTCGTCGTATTCGTAACAATATCATTCAGATGAGGATTTACTTTTATACCCCACTCAATGTCAAATGAATCATCGGATCGATTCTTTGGAAGCTTTTAATCGGTACCTAGTTTCATTAATATATTCAAGTTCTATAATAGAATCCTACTTTCCATTGAGTCCAGGCATTGAACGAAATTTTTCTGTGACTTTTAATTTGGAAACCGTATCAGTCTTGAAAGTCTTTACAAAGAATTTATAGTTTAAAAAGATACCTCTCTGCGATACAGGTAAAAGAAGTATTAGAAGAGAACAATGGTGGTATAGTAGTTTTAGCAGTAAGAGACTATACTTAAAAGGTGGAAGGGTCCGTATTTATTATCCCAGAAGTCCATCGTGTTGTCTTTGTAGTATTAGATAACCTCACTCTGTAGCTTGAAGACTCATTTGAACTAGGGATTTAGGACCCATTTCCCTTAAAGGAGGACGTTTTTTTACACCGACGTAAAGAAGTCCATTTAAGACTTAACTTATCTCTTATCGAAGACCTTAGACGTAAAGTACTTACGGAAATAGTCTTCCTAATTTCTTATAAAGACCTTATCGTTTAGAGAGTAACCGGTCTACTTCTTAAAAAGGGGGTCTAAACATAAAAGGCGAATTGTCGTAGAGAAGAGAACCGATATTCTATACTAAAGTAAATCTACTAACCAATCCTCCTTAAGAGGAGGGTGTAAATATACTTATTAACGAAGAAAAAAGAATTTTTTATACCTTACGAGGTGATTAAACGCACAGTAGGAACGAGTCCCCGGTACGATTAGAGATATAGTAAGATTAAAATCATATACACGACGACTTCGCTCGTGACACACAAAAAAAAAAATTACGTTCGTAAAAGATGATATCTAAGAAACATGACGAAAACGACATAGGGGTTTCAAAAAAAAAATTACGACACAAAAAAACAAAAGTAAACAGAACTCTATTAAAAGATTTAAGGGAACATTCAAGAAGATACCTAGTAAGTAAGAAATTCTGACTTAATAAATTAATGGTACGTAAACAACCAAAAGGAAGTCGACAATTAAAGATCAAAATAAGGTAACATCAATCTTTTCTATTAAACGAACTAAAGTCAGAAGACTTGAAACATTTCTGAATAAAACACCGGGTTGTACACTAGACAGAATCTCCGATAAGGTACAAGTGACCTCTTCTTACACTCGAGACGAGAACGACCCACTTCACAAGAAATATACAGACAACCAAGTACGACCAGATATCACAAAAAGTTCACAATATAAACGAATGACTAGAAGTTATACCGACATGATGGGTATTGACTTTCACTCCGTGACCTCAAGGGATGGTAATAACAAAACAAGAAAGAGTGAAATCAACAAAAATTCCAAACGAAATATATAAACTCAAGAGACTATAAATTATATGTATATACATTTTATGTATATACATATATTTTCTCTATACAAATATGTGTATATACATTTTATGTATATACATATAATCTTCTATATACAAATATGTACACACATATGTACACGTGTGTGTGTGTACACAAAGTATCTGTGTGAAAGGGTCATTTAACTGGAAATACCTCAATATATTACAGAAAGCAGAGAACACTGTCGAAGACAGATCTTAAGACAAAACAGAAGAAAAATTGTACGTAATCCAGAGTGAAAGTACGACACTTCTAGATACTTAAAACTCTTTGTCTAACACAGCACATCAGTGGTGACGTTATGGTGTCTCTTCTCAACGTACAGATTAAAGTACCAATCAAAGACGAAGATTTTTCAAGGAACAAAAATGGACAAGATGGGAGGGGTGAGGGATTTGAACGCCGTTAGTGACTATACAAAATATAGAGATCAAAATGGAAGGGGTTTTACAGTGTAATACCTTAGTATCCCATACGTTGGAAGAGTAAGAACGAAGAATACAAATAGATATACATAAATTCTCAGTAGATACAGAAACTCATTGAACTACCGAAGAAAAAATAATGACTTATGAAAAGTGTCATACGACGACGACGATTCAGCGAAGTCAGTACAGGCTGAGACACGCTGGGGTATCTACCGTCGGGTGGTCCGAGGAGACAGGGACCCTAAGAGGTCCGTTCTTGCGACCTCACCCAACGGTAAAGGAAGAGGTAAAGTGTCATACCTACCTACATAATGTGAGACTAATAGGTAAGCGGAGAATGTCCTGTGAAACCGTTGAGGAAAAGAAGGGACAGGGGAAAGAGATCTCTGTTGTAAGAGTCAGATGAAAAAACTTAGGACAAAAGACAACTGAGACTGAAAATAAATTAATAAAAACGACTCCACTCAGTCTTTCCCACCTACATAGACTTCACTTTGTCTACACTTTGTTGTCCCCTTTTTATTTTTCCTAAAGTCTCAACGAGAGACCAAGTTTAATCAAATTCAAGGAAGATCGTAGGGAGACCTCTGATTCGGAAACTATCTTCCCTACCAGACTCACCCTCAAATGTTACCGACAGGAAGAGTAGGACAGAGTCCAAGTACACCCTGCAAAAGAATCTAGGATGGACCCTCTTGGACCACTCTTAAGACTTCTTTTCGTGGCCTTTTACACTCTGAGGAGTGTGCTGTTACCACGGGTCGTAGAAGAATGAGAATGCGATCAGGAGTGAGTGGAAGATGGTAAATAGTTTTCATGGTTATTATGAACCAGGATAAACGAATACCGTAGTCCACCCCCCAGAACCCACGACATTGGAAGACTTACATTAACTGAGATTGAAAACCCCATTACCAAACAGGACACTACAGAAAAGAGATTGTCAAAAATCTATTATTAACTTAAAAGGGAAAAGAGACTGTCAAAAAAAAAAAAAATTAACTGAAAGTGAAACAGAACGATAAAGAATAACGTTCCTATCCTCATTGTTGAAGATACGAAAAATGTACACCCTCGACTTTGTTCTTTATTGAATAAGTAGACACGAAAATTCAAAATGATGGGGTTATCGTTACGTTTTTTAATTAAAATAAAGACTAAAAAGACGAAGGCACTAGACTGAATGAGACCTTTATATATCATCGAGAGACTCCGGGTCTGTTCATATGTATATCCCCCAACCCATCCCCCAACGAACCCTTTATATCCTTCTGTAACTTTATTTGGAAAAGACCGGATTGTTTCTCAGACACGAGAGGTGTACCCTTTATTGACTTTCATACCTATGAAGATACTTATATCTTCAAGACATTTAGAACCTCCTCAGAAAAGAGAGAGAGTAAGAAAGAGTATGCATGGGTGCGTGTATGTGTATGTGTGTGTGCGAGTGAGTTCCTTCCTCTAAAGATTTGATATAGTGAACGTAAAAAATTTTCTAACAGGGTCGGAATCTGTACCGGACGAACACAGATGACTGTATTTAAAATAAGATTTTTATTAGAAAAGAAAGTCAGTACTGTAAATTGAGTAAAACCTTAATATTTATTGTAATTTAGTTCTGTACCGTAAAAAGATCCTGTTTTTATATTCCTTTATTTACAATTGAGTAACAGAGATCTGGTTAGAGTCATAGTAATGGAAAGTTTGACTTCTTCTGATTCCCTTACCTGACTAACTTACGTGAAAACCCCTGTCGACCTCGGATCTATAACAGATTATCGGTTCGGGTCCGTACGGGTTCTACTGGGGAGTCAATGGTCCGAAGTGTTATTTTGGGAATCTTTATCCAACCCGAGTAACGGTCTCAGAGGTCATTGTTAATTTAAAATCCCGTCAGATTGTAGAAGTTCTCCTATTGTGTGTCCCACAACGAGTCCGAAGCAGTTTGGAAGTAAAGAATTTCCACGAAGATACTCCATGTTAGTATTTAGTGATACCACTAAACCCTCTCTTTACCCTTCGTACTACGTATACATTTTAGTTTGACAGACGGTAGGTTGAGGTATAAACGCGAAGAGAACTGTAGAGAGATAGTCAGTAGTAGGGTGTTATAGTGAAGACGTTATCACTTTAAATAATTCTTTGTCACTAAGGACCGTAACGTCACCTACTACTTACCTTTACCTTTAACACCGAACCCCAGATCTTACGAATAAGACAAGACTGGTCCGATGGTGAGAGGTAATGATTATCCCTCTAATAATAAGAGGAATTATTAGGAGTTGTAAATGGTTACAAGTGGGATTTTTAATACAGTAATAAATAGAGGACTTAAGACAATGGTAAGAGAGAGAGAGAATTAGAAGAAGTCAATCAAATAACGAACTCTGTCTTCCGATGTTCGTTGATAAGTAAACGAAATGAGAAAGGATACATATTTTTGTTTGTGTTAAAGAAATATTCATGAATGTCGGAATACACCTCTTCCGTCACCGTGGGGTGAGGTCATGAGAACGGACCTTTTAGGGTACCTGCCTCCTCGGACCACCCGACGTCAGGTACCCCAGCGACTCCCAGCTTGCGCTGACTCGCTGAAGTGAAAGTGAAAGTACGTAACCTCTTCCTTTACCGTTGGGTGAGGTCACGAGAACGGACCTCTTAGGGTCCTTACCCCCTCGGACCACCCGACGGCAGAGACCCCAGCGTGTCTCAGCCTGTGCTGACTTCGCTGAATCGTCGTCGTCGTCATCGTCGTTCCGGAATACTCAGTTAGTCAAGAGAGGATCAATAAAAGACATACTATTACATGTGGAACAACTAGAGACCCCGAAGGGAACACCGAGTCTACCATTTCGTAGACGGATGTTACGTCCTCTGGGTCCAAGCTAGGGACCCAACCCTTTAAGGGGACCTCTTCCTTTACCGTTGGGTGAGGTCAAAAGAACGGACCTTTTAGGGTACCTCCCTCCTCGGGTCAATCCGATGTCAGGTACCCCAGCGTTTCTCAGCCTGTGCTGACTCGCTAAAGTGAAGTGAAGTGAAGTGAAGTGAAAACAACTAGAAACCCGGAGTCACAATGCACTGAAAAAATACTTCCTTTAACGAACTGTAAAAGGACCTGAAGTCTAAGTAGAGGAGTGATTTCGTAAAAGGGACAAAGGATGGTCTTCATCCCCCGTCTCCCGTCGTACTGACGGTACTAACCACACGAGTTTGAACTCCTTAACGGGAACACCAACCACATCCACTTGTACTCAAACCTTTCGAACAAGGAGAGACCTTCCCTAGACTCCTAACCACTAAAATGACTATTCTCCTAACTTGATCTCAGGTTTGTGTTTGGTTACTACCAGTAACAGAAACAAGTTCGACGACGACGATGATGACGATTCGGCGAAGTCAGCACAGGCTGAGACACGATGGGGTCTCTACCGTCGGGTGGTCCGAGGGGACAGGGACCCTAAGAGGTCCGTTCTTGTGATCTCACCCAACGGTAAGGGAAGAGGTTACGTACTTTCACTTTTCACTTTCACTTCAGCGAGTCAGCACAGGCTGGGAGTCGCTGGGGTACCTGACGTCGGATGGTCCGAGGAGACAGGTACCCTAAAAGGTCCGTTCTCATGACCTGACCTTACGGTGACGGAAGACAATGTTTTTATGGTACTTGACCCTCCTTACATAAAGATTATCCAGATCTTCGACTCTTCAGGTCCTAGTTCCGTACCGTCTAAGTCCCAGACCACTCCAGAGTGGTGTACCAAAACTCTCTCGGTAGAAGAGAGACATAGGAATACACCTCCTTCCTTGTCCTTTAGAGAGACCCCAGAGAGAATTTCCCGTGAAAAGGTAATACTCCCACCTCGGACGTACTTGATGAGTTAAGGGCTTCCTGGATAACGGTTTATAATAACGTAACCCTCAATACAAAGTTGTACTTGCAAAACCCCTCTATGTTCGTAAGTCAGGTATTATCCACAATTCACACTCTCATCCGTCTTAACCTGATTCTCCACACCTGTGTCTGTTTTACGGTCCTCAGGTGGTGTGTGTCTGAAAGATCTCTGGACGGAGCTACGGTATTTCGGCTACTGAAACCCACGTCAAATTAACCACCACTCATCTATTAATAACATAATCTAATAATTATACCAAAGGGTTATAAATTTTTTTTAAACTCACAGTCTTCTCTCCCGAAATGACGTCTAATGACCTTTTATTACCATAAACCCGTGAGATGTCTGTAAAATAAGAAACTCACCTAATATTTTAAGACTTTTAATAAGCCCTTTGTCATAAGAAAGGGAGATTTTACATTACTAAGTAAAGAATAGTTGGTGTCCTAGTTCCTTTTTATATATAATTCTTCCGTTAAGTGAATCGAGATTCGTTACTTACCTACACACGTACGTGTGTGTATGTCTTCACCATTTTTTAAACGTCAATGAAAAGGTTTAGTAAAAGGATCAGGGGGACTCTACCTACTTGGACCGTGTGTGTCAATCAGTTTTATAGATACCGTTGTACAAAATAATTTACGACTGTTTTTAGTGTTCTATTAGCCTTAACTTCAAGTTTTACTATTACAATGTTTCAGTCATTGAGTCTCACCTATAAAGTAATAACTAGTTTCACACCAAATCAGTTTTAATGAGTAAAATGATATCTCACCCTCACTGTATCCTTCGTTTAGAACGGACCGTTATCGCCGACTTATCTGTCATCCCCTTGAGGTAGGTCTACGAAGACGACTTTTTTCTGTGATCCCGATTCCTATAGTTCGGAAAACGTGTTCCTCCCCACCGTAATAGTCTAGTGTCCAATACTTTCGTTAATAGTAATTCTATGGGTCCTACTTAGTTACCAAAACGTTGTCTACCCTCCTAATATGACTACCTTTTGGGTACCGTTTAAGTCATATCTTTAGGTTCTTTAATATTAGTTCCTATCTTGATATCAGACAATCACACCTTGACTTTAATATTTTGACTAGGTCAGTTCACTTTAATAATAGTATAATCTTTTAACTCTCACTTTCACTTCAGCGAGTTAACACCGGCTGAGAAACGCTGGGGTACCTGACATCGGATGATCCGAGGAGGTAGACACCCTAAGAGGTCCGTTCTTATGACCTCACCCAAAGGTAAAGGAAGAGGTCCTCTAGAAGGGTTGGGTCCCTAGCTTGGGCCCAGAGGGTGTAACGTCCGTCTGCGAAACGGTAGACTCGGTGGTCCCTTCGAGAGTAAAATCTTTCCGAATATCTTTAATATAATGTCTTGTCCTTTGTTCGGACTTTAGATTTATGAATTTGTTAGATCAAGTCCGACCTTATCATACGGTGATTCCATCTAATTCGATATCACTATTTCTTATAGGGTTTAAAGTAACCGGATCTTTATGAATAAAGGACAAACACTATATAAAGTAACTATCAACCAACCCGGAGGTTAGACACAATAGTAGTAACGGGAGAAAACCCCCGGACCCGATTGTCTCGTCAGTAAAAGATTCGGTAAAAATTAGTATTTCTTCTACCTTTTTGACGTACCATATTCGTAATTTTGGAGACGGTTCTTCACCTAATATATAAAATTTTTTAAGTAATCAGTTTCGTGGAACTCAAATAAAAAAAATTAAAAATTAAAAATAAAAATGAAATAAAATGAAATGTTATGACATAACCAAAACGGTATGTAACTGTACTTAGGCGGCACCCACATGTACTCAAGGGTTAGGACTTGGGGGGAGGGTGGAGGGTGGGGTATAGTAGAGAGACCTAGTAGGGGTACGTGGTCGGGGTTCGTAGGACATAGGACGTAGCTTGTATCTGACCGCTAAGCAAAGAATGTACTATCATATGTACAAAGTCACGGTAAGAGGGTTTAGTAGGGTGGGAGAGGGAGAGGGAGTCTCAGGTTTTCAGGCAAGATATATAGACACAGAGAAAACGACAGAGTGTATGTTCCAATAGTAATGGTAGAAAGATTTAAGGTATATATACACAATCATATGACATAACCACAAAAAGAAAGACCGAATGAAGTGAGACATATTAACCGAGGTCAAAGTAGGTAGAGTAATCTTGACTAAGTTTACATAAGAAAAATTACCGACTCATTATCAGGTAACACACATACATGATGTCGAAAGAATAGGTAAGTAGACGACTACCTGTAGATCCAACAAATCCTGGTAGGTATCCTGTACCTTTGTTGGATATACAGGTAGTCGTCTACTTACCTATTCTTTCGACACCATGTATACGTGGAACTCAAATATTCCACCCTCTTCACAACAATAGTATGTTCTTTATTTTATCTTCTATACATTTTTTATTATCTCAGACAACGTTGACCAATATTCAACTAATGTTCGGTATATAACACCCTTGATTAGTTTCGACCTGAGAAGTACACTTTAGGAAACTAATTCTTTCCGAAGTTGGATCTTTTACCCTTTCCACTTGAAGGTAACATTTAGTCCATAGGACCGGCCTAAATACACAACCATACATAACTACACACAGACAAACCCCCACCCCCCCCATAATAAACACACACACATCCTTACCTCCTAATTTTATCCTAATGATTTATCCTAATAATTTTATCCTAACATTTTACTTATATTTTTGTTACTTATATTTTCTAATATATTTAGTTCACCTACTCGATTTTCCTATTTTACCCCGATTTACTATTTTGGTTATTTCTTCTTAAAGTTGAACTGACAGACCCCGAATCTTAGACAAGACTCTTTTCATTTCCTTCCGTTAACCGTGTTGTTACTCCCGGAAGATAAACTCTTTCTACAACGTGGTTCAGAATTTAAAGAGGTTGTAGGAGGTTCTAGTTACAGTATCTAAATGATAACTTCTTCCTCTTTCAACTTAAAGTATCTTCCGATGGTTCAACATCTAGTTCCTAGAATTCGAGTGGTGTTCAATAAAAAATGTTGGGTAATTATACTACTGAGGGATAAAGTTGGTGGATACATCGGGTGTTTGTAAAGGTATGTCACACCTTACTCATATTTCGATGCCGTTGTTTCTTAGAGTTAGGTCACCCTTCGAGAGACAGAGCTTTCTTGATTTTTGCTTTTAAGGATTTGGTGAGGTAATTGGTCTGTAGTTAAAATCTACTTCAGAGTTCCTAGTCTAACATTATATGAGAAAAAAAGTTCGAAAACGAAAAAGACGTCCTTCTGGGAATCTAAATCCTTTCCACGAAAAAGTTTGTTCTGAAAATGTATTTCCAATAAAGAGGAACTTACCAGTCGTAACACACCCTAAAAAGACAAAATCCTTCTTACAAATTTCCACGGATAGTAAACTGGAGATGGTCAATCCGACGAAACGTCGACCGGTAGGACACATTTAAATAGGTCTGTTGACTCAAGTCGAAAGTAGATTCAAAGTACCTACTTTTAGTGTCGTCCGAGTGGTAAGAGCACGTAAACCATAAGGTCTCCTCATCGTGGTTCAGGACATGGAACGATTACCTTCTTCGTTTGACGCCTTTCTGGAACCTACACTTAGTACCGTAAGAGGGAGTCGAACAATTTCGGTACATATAAGAACAAACCGGAGGTTATGACAAACCCACGATAGACAGTCCTTCTAAAAACTGACCACTTACTTGTCAGTCTATAAAACGTCAAATAACGAGACACACCTTTCCGGTAAACAGTCTCTCGGTTGGTCATCGTTAGAGTCTGTTACGAGAGAGAATCTTCTAATTCGTCTTAATAACTATACCTGTTGAGACCTTCACCTTTTTTTATATAAAACCAAAGACCATCTGAAATGGACTTTATGGTGTTGTCATGAATCTTTGTTTTTTTGTTTTCAAATTTCACGGGTAATTTACAAGTCATGATGTCTGTACAGTTCATTTCATACGTAAGGTTGTGAACTATTTCGAATAAGTGTGAAGTCATTGTAAGTGAGTCAGCTCAGGCTGAGACACTGGGGTTCCTGATATCTCAGGCACCTTAAGAGATCCGGTCTTATGACCTCACCCATCGGAAAGGGAAGAGATCCCTAGAAGGGTTGGGTCCCTAGTTTGGGTCCAGAGGACGTAACGTCCGTCTAAGAAATGGTCGACTCGGTGGTCCCTTCGGGTTCTTATGACCTCACCCATCGGGTAGGGAAGAGGTCCCCTAGAAGGGTTGGGTCCTTAACTTGTCCCCAGAGGACGTAATGTACGTCTAAGAAATGGTTAACTCGACACTCCCTTCGGGAGTCCTTGTAATCGTACGGTAGAAAATCTGAGTCAAATAATAAACCTATGAAAAGTACGTTATTAAAACGAATTTAATAATGACATCAACTTTTATATAATTCACATGACAAAACAAAAAATATAAGTAGCCATTTGGTATAACAAACTGCCCATGAATTTTTTTCTAAGATTTTTCAGACGACTGTCTACTATTTAAATGGTTATACTTTTGTTTCAATTGAGTCCAGTAAACTAAACTTCGAAGTCTTTTGATAAAGAGTTTAAAGAAACCTTACTGTCACAAGTAATGCGACGAGACGTGCTAATGAAGACGAACCTGTTGGAAAGAAATCTCAATCATTAAGATCTCTGTGTTACGTGATTAGACGTTCGTTATTTACGACCTCTCCTACACCTCTTTTCCCTTGGGAGGATGTGACAACCACCCTTACGTTTGATCATGTCGGTGATACCTCTTGTCACACCTCTAAGGAATTTTTTAACGTTTATCTTGATGGAATACTGGGTCGTTAGGGTGACGACCCGTATGTGTGGCTCCTTTGGTCTTAACTTTCTCTGTGTACATGGGGTTACAAGTAGCGTCGTGACAAATATTATCGGTCCTGTACCTTTGTTGGATCTACAGGTAGCCGTCTACTTACCTACCCTTCCGACACGATGTATATGTGTTACCTCATAATGAGTCGGCAATTTTTCTTAAGTAAACTTAGCCAAGACTACTCTACCTACTTTGACCTCGGCTAATATGTCTCACTTCATTCGGTCTTTCTTTTTGTGGTTATGTCATATGATTGTGTATATATACCTTAAATCCTTCTACCGTTACTGCTGGGACATACGTTCTGTCCTTTTTTCTGTGTCTACACATATTGCCTGAAAACCTGAGTCTCCCTCTCCCTCTCCCACCCTACTAAACCCTCTTACCGTAAGATTGTACATATGATAGTACATTCTTAACTTAGCGGTCAGATATAGACTGCGTCCTATATCGTACGAACCCCGACCATGTACCCCTACTGGGTATCTCTACAATACCCCTTCCTCCACCCTCCCCCCCAAGTACAAACCCTTGTGTACATTCTTAATTTCTAAAATTTTAATTTTTTTATTTTTTGATTTTTTTTTTTTTTTTGTTTTTTTTNTTTTTTTTTGTTTCTTTTTTTTTGGCTTATGTACTGTAGTACCCTCTTTTCAATTTTCACCCTGTCCAAACGAATAATCTCTTCCGTGTCACTTAAGAGACTACGTCTAGTCTTTATTTATTTTATAATTAAAAACTACTGTTTTTTTATTTTTTATTTTTATTTTTCAACCTTAAAAAACGATTATTTACGACTTCTCTCTTCGTACTAGACAAAGAAATTCGCCAGTACTTCGACTCGTTCATTTCCGTAAAGTAACCTATCACTTCTGGTATAATGTTTGTTATGAAAAAGATCAAAAGATCCCAACCGTTTCTTTCCTTCGTATACGGTAAACAAGGTAAAGAAACTCAATAATTAAAGTTGACTAAACAGTTTATTGACAGTATTTAGTATCCTTTTAATAGAATAAAAATATTAAAATCTGAAAAAAAGGTGACACAAGTAACGATAATTTACAGAAATTTATAACGTATTATAAATATTGTATAAATATGTCTCTTTATGTATAATGACAAATAGAATTATATATGTTTGTAACTTTCAGGATTGTTCGTATTTGACTTTATTATTTCTTAACGTAAATACACATTACTTTAACGTCGATAAAGACACCCATATAAAAGAAAAAGTATGTAAGTAAAAAGATGTCGTACATCATAAAAACCAAAAACAAAAGAAGAGGAGGTCGAAATAACTTTACGTTAAATACATAAATTCATTTTAAGTGATTGAAATTAGTACATCAATCTATTTAAACCTATTAAATAAATATAAATACAAAATAAATTACAAAGTGAAAATAAGATCAAAGAATTTTATCGTGGAATATAGTGATTTAAATGTAAAAACATTATATGTGTAAAGTTTTATTTTGAAAGGGATATACATGTCGATATCGTCGTGAGGTCTTTACATCTATACCACATATAAGTAATAACAAGTGACATTTTGTGAAAATTAATGAAAACTATAAAGACAAAAATGAATATTTAGTAAGTCTTCTTACAACAAATTATAGACGAATAAACTTCGAAAACGATTAACCAAAAAGGTTAAATTAAGATATAAGTCTCTTATACGAAAGATTTTATATCAAAATGAACAAAATATATAGTTGTATATCAAAGAGTACCATTTTATTAGTACACGGAACTTACATATGAGTCTACGTCAACCTACAGTACAAGATATTTATAATTGATATAGTCACTTAAACCATCCCTACAAGACCAGTAGTAAAAAAAAAAAAACGAAGTCAAAAGTACAGAGTCAAATACTTAACAACCGCACTACAATTTTCTATGTATTATGATACCCCACCAGATTAAAAATTCAATTAAAACAGTCAAAACGTAGTATACAAAACTTTGAGAATAACCCCTGTACGTACACCAAATGAGGTAATTAAAGATTGTATTAGTTACTAAATCAACTCATTAGATAGTAAAATAAAGAATAAAAGAGGACATTTAAATGAAAGAGAAAGATAACAAGAAATTAAAAAATTAATAAACTTATATATGACTATAAGTCAAAATTAAAAGGGTTACCGAGAAAACAACAGGAAACGAAATACAAAAACATCAACGACGTCCCTAATTTTATATGTAGGAGTTAAAAAGATGTTAAGTAAATGTCAATTATAACTAAATAAAGTATATTTTATAATTTTATAAAGTCGAGAGATATATCTCAACGAAATATATAAAGTGGATATGTATACACTATTGCAGGAACTCTGTCATAACGTTAAAAACAAAATTAATATACTTGATATACTTTTAATTCTTTATTTTTTATTCAAACAAAACGTAAATAAGTTTATAAATGGTAAGGGTCACGTAAAATAAGAAAAGAGTCTTAGGCCCAAAGATAATTCATTGGAAAAGGAAGTTAAACTTCATTAAGAAATTGTATAGAATGTCAAATATAGAGGACCGTCATTTAAGAGAAATTTGACTTATACAAAGGTGTAGTCGAAGTGAGACATTCTTATCAAAACGACCTGTAACTAATGGTCCACTTGGAAAAACCCCTTGTGAAATTTCTACAATAAAGTTAGAGAGAAGGAAAGAGGTATCAAAGACTCTTCAGTCAACAACTATATAGTAACAGGGGAACGTACATTACACGACAAAGAGATCCACTAAAAATATGAATCGAAAGTTTTATACTGATGTTACACCGAAGACCGAACCACACTGAAGACATACGAACAAGGTTAACTGATCAAAAACAGAAAATAGTTTAAACCCTTAAAAAGTCGGTTACAAAAGGTTTATAAAAAGATGTGATAAAAAAGAGATGGGATAAATACCTAGAGACCAACATATATAAAAGTTGGTAAATTATAGTAGACTTTTCACGAATTCTAAGTGGGAAGTCTTAGAAAAAAAGAAACAATAACTGTAATTTATAAAAGATAACTACATAGTTCAAAGGAATGAGAACGGATACGGTGAATGTATACCGACAATAACATCTATTACGGAACTAATCAAGATTTGATCGTTAAAATAAAAAATAAAAAACACTTAAACAAAAAAGACAAAGAGACGACTCTAGGGGATGGAAAGACAAGAAACTTTCATGTAAAACAAAGTGAAATGACTCCTATCAACATTATTAGTGAAATTTTTAGAACCGACGATCAAGATTGTCAAACTCGTAGAGACTCAGTCAGAGTCAACTAAAAGAAACGAGAACTTTTATACAAGGTTTAAGGATCCAAAACATACAACCCGTCAAAAGAACATACGATTCGAACCTCTTAGACTTAAGACACTAAAAACAGGATTCTCCTACCGTTTACAACAAAGAACCGGGTGACCAGAGTAAAATTAAGTCTTCAAAACAAAAGTTGTTTCAACGAAACTCAAAGGAGGTACACACACCAAGTCTCTATAGAGATCTATCTTAATCCTGTAGGGAAGAGACAGAGAAATGGAAGGTCCAAAGAGGATGAAGAATATCCTACACTTATCGGTCCCGGTCTTCTAATACCAAAAAGGGTAACTGTAGGAACAACGAAGGGTATGTACAACTTACTAAACCGAGTTTAGTTTTCGATACTATTGTACTTTAGTTAAACATTTTATGGACAGGAGACTCATACATGTCGGCGTTCTAAGACAGATGAAGACAAGAACGAGGTCACAGAAATCCATGGACAAACACAATACAAGTCTAAAATATTACCAAAAGAGACTCGCTCGGTCAGAATACTCTAGAATAATGAAGGTATGATGTTCTTGGTCTTAATGTAAAATTAATATTTTTTACACAAAAATTGTAAACTAAAAGTCGTGACATCGTTTCTTTAGGTACAAGTCATGCTCAAAACGATGTAATAATCTTTGGACTGTAGTAGTAGTAAACCTATAAAAAAGATATAGTTAAATTATATTATCATTATATTGTTGTGACAATATAAACATATCAAAGTAAAGTTTAGATGATTAATACAAGAAGTAAAATTGAATGAGAAATAACATAAAACTACTGAGGAAATTATTAAAAGTACCAAGGAAGGTTTCACTTTCACTATTAACGAGTCAGTACAGGTTGAGAAACGTTGGGGTACCAGACATCGGTTGGTCCGAGGAGACAGGTACCTTAAGTGATCCGTTCTTATCACCTTACACAACGGTAGATGAGGAGGTCCCCTAGAAGAGTTGGGTTCCTAGTTTGGGTCCAGAGGACGTAACGTCCGTCAAAGAAATGGTACTCCAAGGAAGGTTTCTTAGGGTATTTTGAATATCTAACCTACCAACAAGATTTAAGAATCATAACAAAGAAAAGGACGTTTAAAAACAGGACGAGGAAATGTAATACCTTTTTGTGGAGTTCTTACAAAAAGTACAGTGAACAAGTTCAAAGGTCTCAGGACAACTGTATTAATGTGAAAGTTATATTTAAAATGAAGAAAATTTTAAAGTAAAAGTAAAATTAAAAATTTTAAGGGTTGGAAAAAAATTATGCCATAAAATTTTATAATAATTTCTTATATTTTTATAAAAGATTTTACTGAAACCCAATGATTTCATCTTCTAAACCTCACTATAATTGACTTAGAACTTCTATTTGATTTATATAAAACTATGGTATAAAAATAAATAAAGTACGATAAAATATATGTTTGACCATATATATATTATATATGTGTGTATACGTACATATACATACACACAAACACATATAAAAACACAGTTACATGTATACATATGTACACACATATATATATATATATACATACTTGTACTTAGTTTACTACTTATACTTGGTCTAAATCATAAATAACAATATTATACCATAGACTAAACTAGTTTCATCACCTATTTTAGGAAGAGTGTCTACGTTAACTCTTCATCCAATTACTTGTATCAAGGACCGTCCTAAGAGACAAGGATCTCTCGACAGTAAACAAAGTTAAAACAGACTGTCTATGTCTACCAAAAGGAAGAAGTGACTCACCAAAAGATTGTATGGCTTGTCCATTTAACGTACTTCTGACATTGGGGTTTTGTTTAATCAGGAGTCAGAGGCGGATTACGGACCAGTCAAGTACCTAACACGTTAGACGTGTAAATTCCTATACACAAAAGAATACAGATCAGAAAGTCCGAACCCTTAGGTGTGGGAAAGTACAACGTCAGAATCTCCTGAGTAAAACTTCCCTAATCTCTAAAGGAACCTTCAAGAGTCTCTAGGGCCTCTTGTCTTATCCGGGTTCTGATTGCTCCTTTTATTTTAGGACACTAAGGGTCCTAAGTGATGAATGTGACCGATACCCAACATAAGAAACACCGGTTTGACCACTTCCAAACAAAACTGTAGAAATATTCTTTTAGACTCTTTACCAATGTAAAATATATCTATTTTGTGTATATGATTAGTGTAAGATCTAATAGTCTGGACACTCGGGATTACCTCTTACCTTTCAAAAATGAGGTCAGTCTTTTTTTTTTTTTTTTTTTGGTATTACGTGAGATTTTACTCGTTTAACGATCCTAAATATAATGGTGAAAATTCTTTAATTAAAAAATAAGAATGGTCTTTATAATAGTACATAAACGGTTGAATCTCTTTTTATGATTTGTTTTCTCTGATAGGTACATTACAGGAAGACTGTGAGGAAGTTTTTATATTTTCGATTTTTCAGTCTTCAATAAAGACACTAATCTAATATGTTACTCGTTTAGACTAAAAGAGAAAAAACTGTCACAAATAAAACAAAATCTCTCTTAGATTAAAAGAAATTTTCCTTTTACTATTTTTTTTAATTTTTAAATCTTTTTGGAAGTTAGTAAGTTAGATATTTAATATACCCTAAGAATAACAAATTCTTTATATAGAGTCTTCTGATATCGACGGTATCTGTCACTAAGGAAATTACGTAGACCCGTTTCACTCAATTTTTGGAAGACCCTTGATAAGCTATAAGAATTTCGGTAATTCTTGTAAGTAACGAGTACTCTTCAGCAGTTTTACGGTTGTAATTGACCTCAAACCTTCTTCAACTAAGGTGGGGGACACTTATCGAAACTCCACAAGTTTTAAAGTCACCTTTTTCACTGACGTCTATAATATCTTTGTCGTTCTCTTTGTCTAAATCGACACCCCGGACTTCGACACCGACTTAACTTCGTAAGAGTACTATTTTACAATTGCCTACTCCTCAACGAAGAATACCTACTCGTTTCTTTCACCAAAGAACTCTACCTTAGATGAGGATCATTTCTACGATACACCTAACAATTTTACTGTTGTTCACTAAATCTTATAATATATTTAAATCAACCATTTTGTCGTCTTCCCAAACTCTCGTAACTAAAGTTAAAACTTTTCTTCAAGGTGAAACCTATTTTACAACAGTTTATCGTAACGGACGATGTCTCTTTAGTAAGGGTTTTACTGCTCAGTCTGTCACACCGTCTGAAGAAACAACAGAGTAAAATTCTTTAACGGTGTCGGTGTGATCGGAAGTCGTAGGTGGTGGGAGTAGTCAGTGATCGGTAGTTGTAGACTCCGTCTAAAGAGGTGATCGTTTTTGCAATACGGAACAACTTACGAGTCCCCTATCAATCGTAAAAAAATTTTATTTCATAAAAATATAATTCCATACATTTATAACATCTGTCTTATGATAACGTATGAATTTTCTACTGTTATATCACATTTGTATTGAAAATATTGGTGACTCTTTGGTGTTTTAAACACTGAACGAAATAACGTCATAAACGAAATAACTTCACCAGACTTTATCGTGGGAGTTATAGAGGTTCCATATGGCATCAAAATTTCACATACCAATCCAGACACTAGTTAATACTTAATATTAAAATATTTTATTCTCCTAATACTACTCCAAATAAATAATAATAAAAAAACGAATAAATGTAGGGTCATGGTAAACAACTTTTCTGATAGGATCGAGGTAACATAATTGGAAGGTTGGAACAGATTTCAATTAAACGGTATAAATACACTAAAATGAAACCCAACAAGACAAAGTAACGGAAAAGAGGTAGTATTTTGACTGAACTAATGACAACGAATATAAAAGAACTTTAGTCAATCATACTCAGGGTAGGAACCGGGTTTGTCATATTCCCTTATAACCCTCATTACGAATTCATACGTAAATCCGACGAACCCTCCTTGACACAGGAAGTCACAATCGTATACCATGTTTAGTTGAGTTATACATCCTCTGCGTGACTCCTAATCTGGTTTCAAAGTCCAACATTATTGACACGTGAAAAAGTCGAACTAAGAGACAATACCGAAACCTGTCGGAGTGACCTTACGAATGGGATTTTAATCTCCAACTATCTACAAAATTGTGAGTTCCTTGGACTATAAAATATGTATATAATTTTTATTAGTATTACTACTATTATTATAAAACGTAACAAAAACCACCCCCTATATGTCTATACATGATATTGTAGATTGACTTCCTTTTTTCGGACTTTCTATCATGATAAAAGGAGTAAAATCTTATTCCTTTGATTATGACTTGATAAATAGTTTCTGTATACACCTTTTATTATGGAAATAGTAAAGTCACAGGTACCTAATTCTTTTTTATTCCGTAATTGTGTAAGTCATCCTTTACTGTATACTCGTTGTAAATCATAGTAGTGTCACTTAGGAACGGATTCTCAAGATTTCCACCATGGACAACGTTTAGGTCTTGTGGTCTGACTACGTTCACCCACCTTCACCCATCGTGACAACTACCGTTATATTACTCTCGATTGCTCTATTTTAAACCCCTTAATACCTCCTCCAGTTTCTATTGACTTAAGACTTCAATCATCGCTAATTGTTATCTCGATGAAAAGGATGACTCAATTTTTTTATAAATACACTCTTATTAATCAGATACTCCGATTAAAGGTGATCAACGAACACACAAAGTCTTTTTAGAATTCAAAGACTTCTTTACATCGGTCGTCCCTTTGTGTAGACGAATACACACGTGAGTTCGTATCGGATGAAATCCACTCAAAATTTTTAACAAAAACTTATGGATGATACAGGATCTTTGACAGGTCATTCAACTTTCTATTACCACAAAACAAAAAGGAAAGTTAAATCAGGGAATTTTACACCATTACTATCATTTTGAAATACAATATGAGTGTTAATTGTAAAGGAAAGATCCTTTATTATGTTCTTTTTATGTTAAATAAAGACTAGGTAAACTTGCAATTACAAAAGTATTTCAGACGGTCCGTTTCGGAGATGACCCGTTTAGGACACAATTAACGTGTGTCCTTATATATCCCAGAATAGTCTTTTGGTTTCATCAGAAAAGTTCGATACAAACGATAACCATTGCTTAGAAGGACGTTACGTCCTCTGGGACCAAGCTAAGGACCCAACCCTTCTAGACGACCTCTTCCCTATCCGATGGATAAGATCACAAGAACATGAAGGAATCACCAAACCGATCATTTCTTAGACGGACGTTACACCCTCTGGACCCAAGTTAGGGACCCAACCCTTCTAGGGGACCTCTTCACTTTCCCATGGGTGAAATAACACAAACATACCTATTATATACCCTGAAGGGTCCACCACGATCACCATTTCTTGGGTGAGCGGTTACGTTCTCTGTATTCTCTGTTCCCAAGTTAGGGATCCAACCCTCCTAGGGAACCTCCTCCCGGACCGTTGAGTAAGGTTATAAAAACGAACCTCTTACGGTACCTGTCTCCTCGGACCATCTGATGTCAGGTATCCCAGTGTTTCTCAACCTGTACTGACTTCGCTGAATCGTATCGTGTCGTATCTAGTATGTATGTATTTTTATATATATTAAAGAAAGACAAAAGTAAAAGATATACGGTAGAGAACGATTGTTCCCCCTTTATTCTGACTCTTACATCTACTAAATTACTTTTAGGAAAGAGGATGATCCTCATATTAAGTCTTAGAAATTTACATTCGAGTTATCAAATATGGTTCAACACTCAATAGTGTGTAAAAAGACGTGTCAATAACAAGTCCTACTATCACGTACCTACCTTAGACAGGGTAGTCCCGACGGTTCCCCCTGTGATATGTAAACTGATTACACCTTTGCTCCCACCCGAGTTTCCTTGCAATGGTAAATGATCATATTACCAATAAATACGATTTCACTTCACCCCTATTTGTTATCAACTTCTCGGACTTTTTACTTCTGGTATGTAACCTCGACTCTCACACCTATAAAACGACCCTCCCATGAGACCAGGGTCTGTGGAGGTCTCCCACTCGTCGTGACCTTAGACCTACCAGTCCGCGACTGAGATGGGAAAAACCTGAGGCTAAGTAAAATACGTCTCCTCGGACCGCCCGATGTCAGGTACCCCCGGTGTTTCTCGGTCGATGCTGACTCACTGTCGCACGTGTGTGTGTAAAATCCTGTAACCGATAGAACGTTGACAGACGTATAAGTCTTGTTATCCTCACAACATGACACTCATTTTGTGGTTTGACGACGGAGAGAGACTAGGACTTGAAGGATAGTAATGTTATCACAATCATTATAGGGAAGTTGGAGGGAGTATCGCGATCCTGGACGATCACACTCCGTTCTTGGGTGTAAAACGTACTATCCGAGTAACCTATTCTTCTCGTTAAGAAATGTATTAACTTTCCTGTCATGACTTAATGTAAAAAGGACACCTAGTACACTAAACGAAGTAAACGATGGAAAGTTTTACCTAATTGTATTTTAAGGGGCTCAAATTTGTTTATGTGTTAGGGGATACTCTCTCTTATTTGTTTTGACTTTTTGTTACCCTTCACTATCCTCCGTACAACTATAAAAAGGGGAGATACCGACCCCGTTTGTACGTGTTTTAAAGAGAAGTACTTGTGGTAACAATTGTCATAAATTCACTGGTACTTAGTGTTACTTCTCCCTTTAAACATTCATAGGGACAGTATTGAGTAGAATCCCTAATACCTTCTCATATAAGATACACAATCGAATAAAAAACGTGCAAATGTAAGGAAATAGAACTATTGTTGAGAGATGAAAAAGGAACCCTCGGCCCACTACCTCCTCTGTCTACGTGATAGATTCAAGTCCCTAACGTCCTGAAGTGTGGTCGGTATTCAAAAGGAGTAAAAGTCCGACAGACCCAGTCCCTGACTTCCTGGAGTGGGATGAATTCAGACGTCCCTGAGTAAACACTTCCAACCCTCTGGACAACTTTTCGAGAGTCACCGAGACAATGGTCTTCGGTTTAGTCTCTCGTCCGTGACAGCGGTTATGTTGTTTCTCTTTCGTGAAGACTAAGGGAGACCGTCGACGAATCACTAGCGGAGCTCGACAACCTCAGACCGAGTCGACGAAAAAGTCTCACACGGACGTATCAGAAGACTAAACTCCATAGATCCCTCTCGTCGTCTCCGTCGTCGTCGTCCCTCTCGCCGTCAAAGGTAACCGTTACGTCTACGCTATTTCAAAGGTGTGTGGTTGATGGGTGTGGTACGTTCACTTTTGGAGACAACACTAAGTATCACATACACGTCCGGACACCAACAGGATTGTTACTTCTCAAGTTAAGTTCTTATACTCGTGGACCCCCTAACCTAGCCATACACAAGTCTCTACTGTTCCCCTACATCACTACGACTCAGTCCTTCAACACAAATAAATGACGAAAGTCTCTTAGATGTGTCAGTAGACGAGACGTCTAGTCGACTCTTTATCTTCAACAAACTCTAGTCTTTACCCTTTAATCGGTCCCCGTTTTATCCGGTGAACCTTTATTTTTCTGTGTCCTTAGTTGTAATCCTGTTTCCTCCTTTGACAATTTCCTTCAGTGTTTAATGAGTTAGACTTCTCGGGTTTTACCTGAAATAGGGTTGAAGATCGACGTTCCTAACTCTTTGAGTCACGTTTCTTTACACCGATAGGGAATTTATTTTACTACACGTCCCAATAAACTATAACCCCCTCCTACTGAAAACAGTGATATTACTTTTCACTAAGACCAACATAAGACTAGTTTTTTCGACTGACCCATCTAGACTGTCAAACAAGTTTCCCTAGATACCTACCACCCCTAAGACACAAACTAAAACACTGGGTGAAGGTCAAATGTTCACCCAGTGTGGGACCTTTCGTCCCACCTTAAATGTCCAAAGAGGGTCTACGTCTAGTACCCTGAGGAATTAATTTTTTTTTTTTTTTTTAGAGTCTCGATTGATTTATAGTCAGATTTCTTAATTAGAACGGAGTTCAAGTGTATGGAAGATCAATTGGCCCTGGTTTAGACCAAATATTATTATCCACTTCTTCTATACAAAGTAGAATTTATTGGACTTCAACTTAGATCGGATAATTTTAACCAATCATTTATATAAAGTAAGTTGACTCATTCAAGTGTCTATTTCACTTTTCTCGAGAAAGTCCTAAAACTCCCCCAGATCATCAGGAAATATCTTCTTTCCTACTCACTAGTCTTTACGAATCGACATAAAAAAACTCAAAAAGTAAACCCAACGATGTCACTGACTAAACAAGAACCGTACATTACCTTTTGTGAATCTCTACGTTCGTGGGGTATAGAAACCTTGACAGGATGTATTAATTCTAAGGGTGGAGTTCACGGGTGTTACAGGGATGACTCTTTATGACCCTCTAAATTCTTCTGGGGTTCCCGGTTTCTTCACAGATTTTATGGAGTAGACTAGTATAGCATTATCGGGTCATACCAGATCTTCACTTTACTTCACTCAGTGAGTCACTGGGGTACCTGACATGTCCTAAGAGGTCCGGTCTTATGACCTCACCCATCGGAAAGGGAAGAGGTCCCCTAGAAGGGTTGGGTCCCTAGTTTGGGTCCGGAGGGCGTAACACCCGTCTAAGAGATGGTCGACTCGGTGTCTCCTTCGGGTTCTTATGACCTCACCCATCAGGTAGGGAAGAGGTCGCCTAGGAGGACTGAGTTCTTAGTGTGGTCCAAGAGGACGTAACCACCTAAGAAATGGTTGACTCGATACTCCCTTCGGGATACCAGATCTCTTCGGGATCTATTTCTGCTACAAAAGGGTTTTTCTTTTTGTAGCAGAAATAGATCCCGAAGTCCCTGGATCTGAAAGCCTTTTCTCTCCTTGTAGACCACTAGTAGACAACCTATGTGACCTACTTAAAAGGTGGAACTTCTCAAGATAGACAAGTTGTTGTTGGAATATTCTTTCGCCTACAACGAGAGAAACAATGTCTGTTTTAACCTCTATCTTTTCTCTTACTCAACGGGTTCCCATGTTCTCGATCCCTTAAGGTCCTTTTGTAGATGGAGACAAAGTAACCGATACGATTTCGTAGACTGAGACATCTAGTATTGTTTGACACGTTTCGAGAATTTCCCTACCCTTATGGTCTGGTAGAATGGACAGAGGACTCTTTGGACACACACCCAGTTTTTCGTTGTCGGTCTTGGAATGTACCTCGTTGACTAACCAAGTTCTAACTCTTTCCTCATACTGTCCCGAAACACGACAGTAGGACGAACAAAGCGAATATACGACTCGTGTAGTACTCTTTACGGTCCGACTTACTCAATATTCGACCTTAGTTTGATCTACCCTCTTTGTTGGAGTCTATACGTCTACTATGGTGAGATTACCGTCTTTTGTTTCTCCTTGATTTCTTGGAGAACTACTACCCCTTCCTTCTCTCACTTTCTCGACCGAATTTTGATTTATAATTTTTTTTGATTCTAGGACCTCAGACCGGGGTAATGAAGTACCGCTCATCTCCCCGTTTTCCGTCCTCATCACTGTCTGAGGGAGAAGGACTCGAGATTTTAGCGATGTCTGCCACTGGTGTCGGTACCGTAGTCTTCTGTAAACGAAGAACTATTCTTTCGATACTGTTTGGATCTGTCACACAACCTTTCGTCTTTGTAGTGAGACGGTTGTTTCCAGGAACGTCAGTTCCGAGACCAGAAGGGTCACCAATGCATGCCAAGACTCTCACCCTGGCATTTCTTCTCCCTCGTGACTTCTCGACTACGGAAATTTGACACCACTACGTCCTCTGAGGACTTTCAGGGAACCTGTCGTTCCTCTAGTTTGGTCAGTTAGAATTCCCTCTAGTTGGGACTTATGAGTAACCTTCCTGACTACGACTCCGTGGTTTCGAGGTCATAAAACCAGTAGACTACGTTTCTCGACTGAATGACCTTTTCAGGGACTACCACCCTTTCTAACTACCGTCCTCCTCCTCTCCCACAGTCTCTCACCTTAGCAACGTGTCGTAGTGACCACCGTTACCTGTACGTGAACCCTTTTGAATCTTTCAACCACTCCATGTCCCTCCGGACCGCACGATGTCAGGTACCACAACGTTTCTCAGTCTGTGCTGATCCGCTGACTTGTCGTCGTTGTTGTCCCGATTATTCAGCATGTAGGGTCCTCCGACTCTTCCGTTTTAGATAGCGGAAAGAAATCTTTGAAGAGGGGAAAAGTTGGTCTCGTTGGGATGAATTGTATTACGTGAAGATTCACTCAGAGTAAATTTCTTCACTTTTCCCTCGGGGCCCCGATGCTTCAATAGTAACCTGGTACAAAGAAACAGATACGTTTTATCGATACTTCGTCTCAACAAGAAGATTACCCTGACAATATTTTCATAAACTTGTTAAATATAAGGACGGTCCCCTGGAGCAATGGCACTTTAATAAAAACACTAAGACAAAAATACTATTTGGTTCCAGAAAAAAAAAAAGAGGATAAGTACACAAGTACAACCAGATGTGTCTTATGATTGTCTTACCACAACAAAAATACAACTAGGATATTTGTATCAATGACTTCTTAATCTTTACTAATCGGAGTGTCGGTAGACTTTTACATGACAATTTATCATTCTTGATTAAGACTTTCGACCTTTGAGAATACTTGTCGGGTAATGACATTAACCGAAAACATGTTGTTTACCTCATACAAGGAGTCCCGAAACATCCCTTTACTTTATTTAACTTATATTTGATCTAATGGTAAGGAATTTCATGAAAATTCATGAAACACATCAGATCATGAAGTCTCTATAAACGGTCGTAATACCGGAGGGGGTGTACAGAGTAAGTAAACGACAAAGAGAATAATCTTAGATCCTTTGCCTAGTGATTTCTTGTAGTCTCTCGTGATTGAATTTATAGATGTAACAATCTGAGTCAAAACGTGATTTATGTTATACTGTAAACGAAGAAATAGTCTTACTTACATTTTGTAATTAAATATAATTATATTGGAAATCTTACTGAGAGGTCAGAACGTCAAAATTATGTAAGATTAGAAAGTCATATATGTATAGTGTTATATATATAGAAAGGAAGATATGAGGTTAATTTTTTGTGAGGTTAATTTTATTTATTTTAAATTTTTTAATTTTTACAAAGGTAGATGTAATAAGGTAGGTACATGTTTAACTACGTACATGTTAGACTACTAGCGTATCACGGTAATAATCAGTAGTCCGTCAGTGTTTAGAACCACTACTGAAAAATTCAAGGGTGGAAGTAAACAAATCTTCATGTTCTTCTTGCCACATAAAAATACCAACCAATACTATAGGATCTTCCTTCAGTTCAGAATATACCCTGATCACACCTCTCAGAAGTTCGAGGAGAAATCAAAACTCTCTGACTAAAAAAAACGAAGTTCAAAACTTACCGTGAAATTACACATTTACTATTTTAAATTGGTACATAATTCTGGGTAACTCTGTACAAACATAACTATGTATTACTATTCGATATTTACTAATTATCAAATGGAGGTGATGATTGACTAGGGACTAGGAGGAGTTCGTTCTCCAAACTTCGGAGATAACCTCTTATACGTTCGTACCTATCCTTCACTTGAAGTCCTGGAGTAAAAACAACCATTATCAAAGGTTCGAAGTCCCAGTTGGGGGGTTTAGCACCGACATTATCACCGTCTAAAAGGATACGGCGACGAAAATTCCGTATCTTATAAACTGGACCGTCGAGATAGGTTCTTTGAGTCGACGGTAAGGTAGTGGATTCTTTGTGACATAGATGACGAGGAATCCATGTAGAGAGTGTACACCTATTTGGACGGGTACCTCGAGTATCCGTCTTGGACCATCCGAGTAATCTTAAAAAGTATTAGGAAAAAGTCGAAACAAACCACTCACTATGTAGGTATAAAGATTACGAATCCAAACCCTTACACAAATCCCAGAAGTAGAAATCAACGGATTGATTTACAGTCATAGGAGAACTCACCAATAAAACATTAAAGATATTAAACATTAATATTTCACGTCAAGAGACTAGTGAATCTTCAACTAAGAAATTCCGTCGGTGAAACATAAACGTACAGAACAAAAGTTCGAGTTACAAATGACTCTTCGTAAATCGGGATTTTTGTCAAAAACAACAGTTTCAAATGACTTATAGACTCAATAGAATGGGATATTATACCATAGACATCGTGTTGTTATTAACTTCAATTACTATAACAAAATTTCGGAGGTAGTATTTGTAGACTTTAGAAGATGAGGAAACTTGTGACTGAACACTGTATCTAATTATTACACTTCCCTAAAACCATAAAGTAAAGGAAAGGGGAAAAAGAAAACCACATTCAATAACTGTGAGGTCCATAATTGAAAGACCTTGAGACTTGTGGAAAGTGATACGGAGCCTCTTTGAGAGAGAGATTTAGATAAGGGATCAAAAAGTAAGTTAGGTTGGCAGAGTCGGCTATCGATAAATGAAAGAAGAGCTAAAAGAGACCATCGAATAAACCTTTCGATAATTCTTAAACTCACGTAATAAAATACCACAACGGTCAGAAATAAGAAAATGATTGAAGAGACCATTTAAGAATGGTCGCTTTCTCCGTATTAGTAGAAGAAATATTTTGTTTTTGACTCAATACGGACAGGTAGTATACACTTTTTGGTGTTAAGATACATAAAAGACCTTGACTTTTCACATTTTTGTCCAGTTTGTCTTAGAACCCTTTATTTTGTTATCATTGTTGTTGTACGTTCCTTTCCTCTTTGTGTCTTTACATTTACCTGGAGACGGTCCTTTCACAAAAGGGACGTGATACGTGACACCCCATACATACTGCTACTGCAAGTGTGTCGTCAACGATTTACTTACGACAAGGGGAAGGACTTGACTAAGGTTCAATGTCCTCTTTGTTTTCTCATTCACAACGACCCAAAATAAAGGTGGGATAGAAATAAGTTAGTAAAACTTCGTCTAAATCTTAATTATTAGGTATTTAGGTGCTTCTATTTTATCCTTTAGGATTTTAAGAAGGTTTAGGTGATAATATCAAGTTTCCCTTAGAAGAACAGAATTCTCCTGATGTTGAGGACAGTAAAACTATTAAATATTTGGACGGAATGTAAGAAAATAGATTTATCTCCATATTAAGTATGTAGTGTCTTAAGTCATGGTATTTCACGTGTTAAGTTACCAAAAACAATATCAGTGTTTCAACGTACTGACAATATTGACTTGTAATAAGGTCTTGTAAAAGTCGTTGACTCTTTCTTAAGTGTATGGGTAATCATCAGTCAGGAGTAGGGACGAGAGGGTTTGTCGATGATTATATAAATAATAGAAGTAACCGAACAGATGGGATCCATAAAGTATGTTTACCTTAGTACATGTACCAGAGACTCTGACCTATAAAGTGAATCGTACAACATCGTACCTAGTTATGTGTTAAGGAAAAGTACCATATTATTATAAGGTAACACATCTATATGATGTAAAACAAGTAGGAAACAGCCTGTACACTCAACAAAGGTAGAAAACCCGTAACATTCATATAATAAGATACTTGTAAATGTATGTTCAATACACATCTTGTCATAAAAGTCATAACTTAAATAAAGACCCAGTAATAAAGGACACATAACTGAATATACAGATAGGAATAAGGTCAAGGTATGTAGAAAAAACCTCCCTTTTTATTGGGTATTCCTCAGGGACAAGACTTGAGTATAAAAGTCAATAAGAAAAGTTGAGGTCTTAAAGATAAAAAAAAAAGAAGAAGAAGAAGGAAGAGAAGGGGAAAAGAAAGAAGAGAAGGGGAAGAGGAAGATTGGAAGAATAAGAAACTAAGAGAGTAAAGTGACAACAGAGATAAACCAATGTCTAGTAAAAGTATGAAGAATAATCAAGAAATTTGTAGTAAAAGAAAGCGAGAAACTTGTATAGTTACATGGACTCATTTAGAAACAGATTGTTAACGTCCCAGACTCGAAAGGTATCCCTTGCAGAATGACTAACAACACATATCAAATACCCGTCACGAACAAAGGAATGTACAGAGTAAAACAACAACAACAACAATAACTTTTTTGTTTCGTTTACCTTTAACATTTATCGTATTAACGTCGAGATTTTATAGTCTAGAAGGAGGAAGGGTCCTAAACAATAAAACGATGAACGACATCAACAACAAAAATGGAAATTGTGGAGTATATATCATTAAGGGGTCCTCTTCCTTTGCCATTGGGTGAGGTCATAAGAACGGACCTCTTAGGTACCTGTCTCTTCGGACCATCCGATGTCGGGTGCCCCAGCGTTTCTCAGCCTGTGCTGACTCGCTGAAGTGATATGATATATCATTAAGTCCCGAAGGGACCCTCGAGTCGACAATTTCTTAGGTAGACGTTACGTCCTCTGGGACCAAACTAAGGACCCTACCCTTCAAGAGGACCTCTTCACCCTCCGATGGGTGGGGTAATAAGAACCCGAAGGGACCACCGAGTCTGTCATTTCTTAGATGTACGTTACGTCCTCTGGACCCAAGCTAGGGACCCAACTCTTCTACGGGACCTCCTCCTGTAACGTTGGGTGAGGTCATAAGAACGAAACTCTTAAGGTACCTGTCTTCTTGGACCACCCGATGTCAGGTGCCCCAACGTCTCAACCTGTACTGACTCGTTGATTCGTGTCGTGTGTCACACTAAGACATCTCAGAGATAAAAAGTCCATACCGGTGACTTCAGACATAGACGAATCAGACATACATACGATTCAGCGAAGTCTGTACAGGCTGAGACGCTGCGATACCTGACATCGGGTGGTCCAAGAGACAGGTACCCTAAGAGTTCCGTTCTTATGACCTCACCCAACGGAACGAGAGGAGGTCCCCTAGGAGAGTTGGGCACAGAGATACAGAGGACGTGACCGTCTGTCTAAGAAATCAAGAGCTGCTTACTAACCTCTCTCTAAAGGAATTTGTACATCTTGAGTACGAAGCCGTACACCGTCAACCCTTGAGAAGTAATCAGGAAGGAAGGGTGACTACGTCTCAGAGTGCCAATTGGACCAATTGGACTCACTCTCATATTCCGAAAACGTCCAACGATGACTGGAACTCTCACCCTCTACACTGGTCTGGTTCAATTTCGCCACGTCTCTGGTGACAAGACTCTAAGTCGAGAAACAGTACTTATTTATAAGGGGGTCAACGACGTTGGAAACCAGTTAAAGGTCTCAAAACTTTTTAAACTAAGATCATTAAACTCCTCGTGGAAGGATCTTCAAGATCGAGACGGTAAAAGTCATTATTGTGACAGAATACACGAATCCGAGAGTCCGAGTAAAGTCCAAATAACAAAGACTTAGATGTCCTGACAGTCACAAAAGGAGGCGACAGGGGGAGACAGAACACAGATGGTTGTGTCTACACTGAAAGTAAACTAAAGAAAAGGTTCTGTGTGTAGTGAGTATGGTCGACAACATCTAAACTAAAGGGTCCTTCTTTTAGGACACTATCTCTACTTGTATGTCCTTCAACTAAATCCTCACAGGGACTCAAATTTCCCGAAGGGTCCACCACAATCACCAATTCTTGTTGGGACGGTTAAGTCCTCTGTATTCTCCGTACCCAAACTAGGGACCCGACCCTTCTAGAGGACCTCTTCTCGTATCGTTGGTAAGGTCATAAGAACGAACCTCTTAGGGTACCTGTCTCCTCGGACCGTCCGATGTCAGTCATCCGAACGTTTCTCAGCCTGCACTGACTTCACTGAATCGTGTGCACCTATGTGACTCAAATTATGGACACCTCTCCTCCCTTTCCTACGTCCGTATCCGTCTCCATCTTCTTCTCGACACTATTTGAGAAAATTTAAAATAAACTAAAAATTTCCAATGAAAGATAACACGAGAATCGTTTCAGGAATCGTGTTGGGTATCCCTAGAGATATCGAGATTACCGGAAAGTTACAATTAGACTTAATCCAGTTCACCCGACTCTGAAACATGGGAAAGTAACTTATTAGTGTCTACGTTTGATGGGTACTGAAACCCGTTCTGTAGACGTTTCAGAGAGAACGATACATTCCAATCCATAACATCAAAGGCATCTAAACACGTCCGTAAAATCCCTACGTAACAAAATGGATATTGTGTTGGATTGCTGTATAGAAAACACTTAACGTATAAATACTCGGACATTTAAGGGTAAAAAGATAAGCTGTCAGAGAAAAAATGATTGATATCCTCTACGAAAAAGTCTCCAGAGGTAACAATATGTTTGATTTGGGCAATGACTTTATACTATATACAACTTAAAAACTTTCATTTGAAGACTAATAAAAGTCACTCTTTTTATCATTACGTAACAATACGATAATTTAAAAAAAGGATCTATGATGGTCTTGTGAAAATGTATAAGTAAACTGTTCAGTCCTTTATATATACGTGTTATATTTTATAAATCTTTCATTAATGGATTAATAAATTATTTATTACTCAAGTAATTACACGTCAAAACGTATATCAAAATGTTTACGTGACTTTTACAGTTTATACTTAATATAAAAGAGGATATTACGTTATTTGTTTATGATATTCAATCGTCACTTTATAATAACATTTTTCCGGACTTCTTACGGTTACTATGAAACGTTCTTTTCAGTATTTTATTGAGTGGATCACTTCTCAACGGACTTACCTCAAACAGTCAATCACCTTCCTCTGTCTGTGTCATCTATGAACGAAAGCACGAACCACTTTCAGACCTCGATATTTCCACTTTTATACTCATTTTGTCTTATATACATTATTACAAGGAGGCACAGACATGGACGTTGGTCCCTTCACCGTCTTAAGAAGAAGAACAGTAAGTTCTCAGACCTATACCTACCGATACCCAGTGACACACTATGGTGGGAGATGGCGGTAGAATGACTAAGACCTGAACCTAGTTGAGATTGATCACGGACAGTAGTAAATATAGTAAACGTCCACAAAACCGGAGTGACTAAATAGTGACTGGACACCTAAAAATTTAAAGTAAAAAAGGAAAATCGAAAAAATAAAATCACGTTGTATATGTGTAGTATTCAAATGTCGAGTTACTTAACCCTTTTTTACTTACACAACATTAGTAACTCCATCTCTTGATCTTATAATGGTATTGAATCTCCCGGGAAAGTCTAGGAAGGATTAATGATCAGGGTTGAAGAGGATTTCATAAGTACGGGAATAGAAGAAGGTGTAATAAATAAAAATAAGGTATAATTAATAAAGACAGTGAAGTAAAATCAATGTAATTAATATATACACATACATGTATTATACTATGTATATAACATAGACACATATATTTCTATCCTAGTTTGTAATGTATAATAGAACATATATAAGGTGAATACATAACGACGATTGTATAGTAGAGTTTTGAATTACCTATTAAAATACTAAACAGCACAAAAAAAGACCTGACCCTTAAACCCTTTCAGAACCGACCCACCAAACCCAAACCTCAGAGAGTTCTTTGACATTCAGGGTACACTTACCTAGAGATTGTCGTCTCACCCGGCCCCGACCTCGTCACCTCTCGTCCGATTCTCCGTTATAAGGAGAGAGAAAAATACTTCATTTTCTCGGAGAGATGTACCAGAGACGTGTACCAGATCAGACTCATCAACCCGAAGAAAATCTAACGAATGTACCACAGAGTCTCGAGATTAACGTTCACAAGGACGAAAGTACCGTCCACAACCCGACAAAAACATTAGATCGGAGTCTTCTGTACGTCACAGTAAAGGTGGTATGAGACAATCAATGTTCTTTCAGTTCGGACGTACATAAGTTCCTCTCCCTTCAATCTGAGGAAGAGAACTACCGTTCCACCTTCACCGTTCCGAGATCTTTTGCTTTACCCTACTCTCTATTACACTAATCTTAACCCCTTATACTAGACGAGGTCGGGTAACAGACCGGTGTCTACATATAAATATATACACATAAAGACAATGAACGTTTTATATGAGTGAGGGTGGGTTCCACGAATTTTGCAGAGTAGAGTAATATAGGTTGACTAGTCTTAAAGTGAAAGTTTAATCCAGGTTCATATCTACTCGACCCTAAAGAAACCTTCCTTACTACGATTTCCATTTTGAGGTCATGAAACCGGTGGAGTACTCTTCTCAACTGAGTAACCTTTTCTGAGACTACGACCCTCCCTAACCCCCGTCCTCTTCTTCCCCTGTTGTCTCCTACTCTACCGACCTACCGTAGTGACTGAGCTACCTACACTCAGACTCACTTGTCCCTCCGGACCACACGACACTAAGTACCCCAACGTTTCTCAACCTGTGCTGACTCACTGACTTGACTGACTGACTGACTATCTACACCATACCTGCCTCCAAGCACTGTAACATGTCCTCTGTCCCTAGTTCTGGTAGGGGTACCTTTTCTTTACGTTTTTTCATTTTACCGACAGATCTCTCCGGAATGTTTATCGACACTTTTCTTCTCTTCACTTTTCGTTTCCTCTTTTCCTTTCTATATTCGTAGACTTACGTCTCAAGGTTTCTTATCGTTCTTCTCTATTCTTTCGGAAAGAGTCACTAGTTACGTTTCTTTATCTCCTTTTGTTGTCTTACCCTTTCTGATCTCTAGAGAAGTTCTTTTAATCTCTATGGTTCCCTCGTAATATACGTTTCTACCCGAGCTATTTCCTGTCTTTACCATACCTACATTGTCTTCGTCTTCTATAATTTTTCTCCACCGTTCTTATGTGCTTTCTTGACATGTTTTTTCTAGAAGTGCTGGTTCTATTAGTACTACCACACTAGTGAGTGTATCTCGGTCTGTAGGACCTTACACTTCAGTTCACCCGGAATCTTTCGTAGTAATGCTTGTTTCGATCATCTCCACTACCTTAAGGTCAACTCGATAAAGTTTAGGACTTTTCTACTACGACACTTTCACGACGGGAGTTATACGGTCGTTTAAACCTTTTGAGTCGTCACCGGTGTCCTGACCATTTCAATCAAAAGTAAGGTTAGGGTTTCTTTCCGTTACGGTTTCTTACGAGTTTGATGACGTGTTAACGAGAGTAGAGTGTGTGATCATTTCATTACGAGTTTTAAGAGGTTCGGTCCGAAGTCGTTATGCACTTGACACTTGAAGGTCTGCAAGTTCGACCAAAATCTTTTCAGTCTTTTTGGTCTCTAGTTTAACGGTTGTAGGCGACCTAGTAGCTTTTTCGTTCTCAAAGTCTTTTTGTAGATAAAGACGAAATAACTGACGGTTTCGGAAACTGACACACCTAGGGTTATTCGACACCTTTTAAGACTCTCTACCCTTATGGTCTGGTGGACTGGACGGAGAACTCTTTGGATATACGTCCAGTCCTTTGTTGTCAATCTTCACCTGTACTTGTTGTCTGACCAAGGTTTATCCCTTTCCTCATGTAGTTCCGACATATAACAGTGGGACGAATAAATTGAAGATACGTCTTATGTAGTACTCTTTGTGACCCGACCTTCTTCGTGTTCGACCTTAGTTCTAACGGCCCTCTTTATAGTTAGTGGAGTCTATACGTCTACTGTGGTGGGAATACCGTCTTTCACTTCTCCTTGATTTTTCGGAGAATTACTTTCACTTTTTCCTCTCAATTTTTCAACCGAATTTCGAGTTGTAAGTCTTTTGCTTCTAGTACCGTAGACCAGGGTAGTGAAGTACCCTTTATCTACCCCTTTGTCACCTTTGTCACAATCTGAAATAATAAAACCCCCGAGGTTTTAGTGACGTCTACCACTAACATCAGTACTTTAATTTTCTGTGAATGAGGAACCTTCTTTTCAATACTGGTTGGATCTATCGTATAAGTTTTCGTCTCTGTAATGAAACGTTTGTTTCCACGCAGATCACTTCCGATACCAAAAAGGTCACCAGTACATACCTACACTCTCAACCTGACACTTCTTTCGACTCACGACTTTTTAACTACGAAAACTTAACACCACAACCTCTTCTGAGAACTCTCAGGGAACCTGACGTTCCTCTAGGTTGGTCAGGTAAGATTTCCTCTAGTCAGGACCCACAAGAAACCTTCCTGACTACGATTTCGACTTAGAGGTCATGAAACCGGTGGAGTACGCTTCTCACCTGAGTAACCTTTTCTGAGACTACGACCCTCCCTAACCCCCGTCCACCTCTTCCCCTGCTGTCTCCTACTCTACCGACCTACCGTAGTGACTGAACTACCTGTACTCAAACTCACTTGAGACCCTCAATCACTACCTGTCCCTCCGGACCACACGACGCTAAGTACCCCAATGTTTCTCAACCTGTGCTGACTCGCTGACTTGACTTGACTTTACTACCTACTCCAAGAAATCTACGTTAAGGAGTCCACGTCGCGGAACTTAAAAAGTTTTAGACTTTTGGACACTCGTATTCTCTTTTTAATAGAAGAATATATACATCGTATGTCACCATATCAACCGTATCCTAATGACGACGTTTGAGAAGATTCTTCTGTGTATCCGTCGTGTGTCGTCAATGGCGACGTGATATCGAAACTACAGGTTGACCAGTATATAACGGTCAAAAAAAAAGAAGGTCAAAATAACTCTATATTAACTGTATGTCGTGATGTATACAAATTCCATATTTCGTACTAAACTAAGTGTACCACTTTTCTAAAACTGTTACAGACCACTTGTAGGTAGTACAACATCTCTACGTTTTATTCTCTTTTTATAGAAAAAAGAACTCTACTCTTGAGAATCTTAAACGAGGGAGTTTTTGAAGATACATATTATATTTCCTTACAATTAATACAATTAGTATAAGATGTAATGTAGGGATCATGCATGAATATTGACTTTCAAACGATGAAACCTGGTGGAAGTAAGTTCGGAAAGGAGGGGGTGGATGGCCGTTAGACTTGAGGAAATGACACTGAAAGAAACAATCAAGACCTCTTCCCTTACCGATGGGTGAGGTCATAAGACCGGACCTCTTAAGGTACCTGACATATCACGTTCCCCAACGTTTCTCAGCCTGTGTTGACTCGCTGAACGTGAAGTGAAAAGAGACAACTGAACAAAAAACTTCATTTTATCTGGATGTTGTGACACAATCAAGGACCACGTGTGGTCTCATTAACCTATAAAAATATGTAACGTTTTACCAGTGCTGTTATTTAATGGTAGACAATGGTATGTTCCTATACTGTGGCAATAACCGAAAGGTACGACGTATAAGGTAGGGAAACTGAGTAAATGAAACATTGACTTTCAGACATGGAGAATCAGGGGGAGTAGATAAAGGGAGTAGAGACGGCGAAGTGATAGGAGACCGTTAGTGGACAAATAAAAGACATAGATACCGAAGTAAAGAGAAAAGACAAACAAGTGAACAAGAAAAAAAAAAAAAAAAGAATCTGAAGTATTGTATCTTTGTATGGTAGAGAAAAATAGGTAATTAGAGAGTTGTCTGTCAAACAAAGGTATAGAATGAATAACACTTATTCCGACGTCACTTGTATTACCACGTATATAGAAAAGCTTAATCACAAAAAATAAAGAAACCTTTTTATGAGTCCTCATCTTAAGGATCTAGTAATTCGTGATAAAAATTAAAGAATTCCTTGAAGGTATGACAAAGATAGTACCGACATGGTTAAATGTAAGGGTGGTCGTCACGTATTCAAAGGGAAAAAGAGGTATAAGTCCAAAAAAAAAAAAAAATTAATCTTGAGTAAAGGTAACAACCCCATATGTAACCCGATAAGAAGGGATTCAATAGGAAGGGAAATGTATTTTTCAACGGACGCTAAGTTGTTTTATAAGAAGAATCGAACATAAGATGGAGAACATCAAACTCTTAGATTTCGGGGACGGGATTATTGGACACGAAAGTAAACCTGATAGAAACAGAGAAATCGGGTTCGACCATCACAAAAGTGAACTTGTAAATAGATTTTTTACACACCCATAGAGACTTATAATCATCCCACGTGAGTTAATCTGTTTTCAGTGTAGGTCTCTAGAATATTTATTCTTGAAGAGATAGATCCCGAGATATACTCTGGCTACTTTCTGGTACAAGAATTCTACTAATCTTCAAGCCAACGAGTCATAATCACAGAACTCCGTGATGGACTTCTAAGAGTCTCCCGGAAATCGGATACACTTTTCAAGATATTATGAGATGGAATCTAATAAGTCTCTATAATTGTTTTCTAGAGTCAAAGTGGGACCTGAACTAGAACCGAGACTTCAGTAAAGAATTAAATTCTTGGGAAACGACCGGCTTTTTCTATGACCGTGGAAAGATAAAGGAAGACTAAAGTGCACCCTTGACTTGTTAAATAAGAACTCTGGTAGAGAGACAAAAGAGTAACATAACGTCCGTCGTTCCTCTTCGGTTCTTCTCGGGAGTTTTGACGTCCTTTGAAGAGTCCATCTAAGAGTCAAGTAAGTCTTTCAAAAGATAAAATGTGTTATTGGTATTCGTCAACAAAATGATTGGAAATGTGGTGGTATATCTTGTCCGGAAGAAAGGAGATCGACGGACCTTATAAAACGAGTCAAAGAAAAAATACTCGATGGAATCTTTAGTCCGTGAGAGTGGAGACGGTTGTCTTTTCAGATTTCAAACGATCTAAGTTCCGTCCACTTAAAATGAGTTGGAGAACCACCTTCTTTCCGTTCCTTCCGAGGTCTTCTCGAACACTATGACCTCTATGTCAGTAGAAATTTTTTATGTTGGAAGGTGTTACGTAAAGTAAGTGATTTATAAGTCAACTGTAATCACTAAGGTAAGGTCAATATTTTCGATGTATATTAAATAAATAGATAGACAGAAATAGTAAATAGTATAAAGATGATTCAATCCTTTGATGAAGAGTTCGTTTCTAAAAAAAAAAAATTGATCAAAAAGTTTAAAAAGTAAAGTCGTAAAAAGAGAAAAGAATGTTTACCTTATACAAGTGAGAATGTGTAACCTTACTTCTTGAACCTAAAATTACAAATTGTCCACAAAGTTTTAATCCTAATAAACACATATTAGTGGATTTCGTTTTAAGAATTGAAGGTAGGATCCTAAAAAGTAAAAATAAAAAATAAGTAAACTAAAGTATGGAAAGGAATAAGGTAATAACGATGTTTTAATGTAACATAGACCCGACGACTTAAAAGAAGTTACTGTAGTAGTCAGATAAAACTATTGGTGTGTAAGGTTTTAACATAATACTATATCACGTAGACGTTAGTCATAGAATTAATTAAATAAACCTTTGGATTTTTATAAATATTTAAAACCTCGTTTCTTTATTTAGTCTCTATGCTGAAGACCAAATGTTATTGTAGATCGACCGACTGGTATTTACAAGTAAAGTGAGGTTATAAAGATTTCGTAATCTTTTTTTATTTTTACTTTTTCGAGGGTTCTCGTTCTGATTTGACACACGGACTTAGACCCTTCTCATAACTGAAAAGTTTGGTACTTTGAGTCTACTCCTAACGTTAGTCACAGAGTGTACTCGGACACATCGAACTTTTTACATTGTTTTACTAAAAAGAGGAGGAGAGACGGAGATGTTCAACAAAGTAGAGGTCTTTGACTCCAGAATATGGTTTATCCTTTACCTTGTAGACAGGGAAAAACATACTCACTGACTCCGATAGTTTTAGAGTGGTTGAAGAGAGTGGAAATTCATTGTCAAAAATATACTTTTGGACTTACGTACGTACACTTCGACGAAGTCAGTACAGGTTGAGAAACGATGGGGTACCTGACATCCAGCAGTCCGAGGAGATAGGTACTCCACAGGGTCCGTTCTTATAACCTCGCCCAACGCAACGGGGGAAGGTCCCTTAGAAGAGGTAGGTCCCTATCTTGGACACAGAGGACTCCGAGGACGTAACGTCCGTTTAAGAAATGACGACTCGGTCACCCCTTCGGGTCATATATCTTATAGCACCCCTCTAAACCACCCTCTTTCTCCCGTCTTTTCATCTCTGTCACTCATACCAAACCCTTATATAACTAAAAACTCTACGACTACACTTTAGGTTTTTGGTATATGTCATTATAAACGTAAGAACAAAAACCTAATATCCAATATATTGTAATATAAAGATGAGTATAGGTAGATGATGTAAGAGTTTAGATAAGTAGTGAGAGGATTTTAAATAAAGGAATTCCAATAGTTAATCAGGGAAAACTAATTTGGGTTACTGACGAAGAGTCAAGAAAAGAATTAATGAGAGAGTCAACGTAAACTTTTACTTCAGAGGAAGGAAATACTTTGTAGACTGTAAAAAAATGGAATTGTAATCTAAAGAACAAAACAGAATTCCAAATGAGACATACAGATCACTCTAAAGGTGTTAAGTTTTACCACTTTTCTAAAGTGGAGAGTACGGTTAAAACTAAACGATAACTACCTACTTATCCCAGGTCAGAACTCCTGAGACTTCTGTGTGGAATAGGATTACTCCTTTTCACGGTACCATCTACGATCATATATACTTTTTATAAACTCTTACAGTGGACTGGGGAGTTCCTCGTTTGGTTCAGATCGTCTGAATATAGACTCTTGTGGTAGGAGGAGGTATTTGTCAGGACAAGGAGAATTCTAAAATAGTTATGTTCCATAGGTCCCTAACTTCGTGATTGAGAAAGTCCGTTACAGGTACAACTTCCCGACCCCACTGTGGACTCCAACCATCCCCCCTTACTTTACTTCAAGTATTATGAAGGAATTTTATCCGTTCTCCAATGACAAATGTGGACTGATCTTATTAACCATACATTACCAGGGTATTACACAGGAGATCGTCCAAGATGTCTCTTTTCGTCAATTATATTTTGTCGAAGTACCCAGTAAACCTACTTTAAGTGAAAAAAGAAAAGAAAGACACTCACTCTTCACGACTTATCTGCGAAAGACAACTTAAGAAGATTCTCTCGAGGTCTAGATACCTTTCTCATCTTTCTTTTCGTCGAAACATCCTACCGAAGAGGTCCGAAGTAGATAGGGTGATTTCACTTCCATAACACTATGTCATCTCAATAAGGGAATCTTTGTTTCCTATTAATCCTTACCTCCGTCTACTAAACTAACGTAATAATTCAGTCTCCATTAATCTTTGTGTTAGCCTAAAGGACACTATACCGACACTTGATTCTTCAGTGTTTCACGTTCCCAGGTCATACCTTCTCAAACGTAGACGTCCGATTCAGCGAAGTACCGAGAAACACTGACCTACCTGACAGCAGACAGTCCGAGGAGATAGGCATCCTAAGAGGTTCGTTCTTATGACCTCACCCAACGGTACGAGAGGAAGTCCTTCGAAGGACTCGGTCTCTAGTTCGGACCCAGAGAAAATAGAGGACGTAACTGTCCACCCAAGAAATGGTCATCGCGGTGGAGTCTTCAGGTACTTTCGTAAACTTTCACTTTCACTATCAATGAGTCAGCACAGACTGAGAAACACTGGGATACCTGACATTGGGTGGTCCGAGGAGACAGGTACCTTAAGAGGTCCGTTCTTATGACCTCATCCATTGGTAAGGGAAGAGACCCTCTAGAAGAGTTGGGTCCCTATCTTGGGTCAGAGGGTGTAAGACCCGTCTAAGAAATTACAGACTCGGTGGTCCCAAATCCCTTTCGGTTTTAGAATGAGAAGTAGGAAAAAGTTTGGGACGACGAGAGGGAAAAGGGTATGCTTCCGTAGTAAAACCGGGACTTTGAGAGTACTTTCGACAATAAGTCCACAATGAGACGTTGAAGGTTTATACCATAAAGTAGTCAATGGATTGGACTGGAGTTATCAGATTGGGTCACTCCATCCTTCGAGTAGAGTATGACTACAATATAACCATCTGTTGTAAATCACTCCAATTTACTAACCCGGTAATAATGGACTTAAACTTCTCTGTCTTTCAGTAATTTTGTTCTCAAAAGGACGATGTATCACGACTCACATGTACATTCACACTTTTTATTGTATTTCTCTAAAACCCATTGGATCACCTTATACAATAGTATATCAAAATTTCTGGAAACGGGGAAAGGTAAATAAAAAAGTATTTATGTGTAAAGTAAGGGGGGTTGGTGTTTGTCCTTTGAAAGACAAACTAATATCATCCAGGATCCCTACGTCCTTAATAAGTAGAGTAATTACGACAATAGGAGATAAGATGTGAACCTACATACCTGTGGAGAGTAGTGGTTTGACTGGAACTTTTATTTATTCACATGACAAAAATTTTAAATAAATAACAAATTAACTTTCTATTAACGAAATGTCTTAAAACAACAAAAGACAGTTTGAAGTTGTACTTAGTCAACATCCATATGAATATAGGGGAGGGAAACTTGGAGGAAGGGAGGTTGTTAAAAATTCAAAAAAAGATATCGATTTCCTTCGTAAAAATTTAGAATACATTCTTAGTAAACTTCTTGAATTCTATTAATCAAGGATCTTAGACGAGGATCTTTTACTTCGAGACAACCAGAAGTAAAGCCTGAGTCTTTATACATAGAAAATATTCATGACACGTCTTCTTTCACCCGGAATCCTTCGTAGGGATACTTGTTTTGATCACCTCCACTACCTTAAGGTCAACTCGATAAAGTTTAAGATTTCCTACTACGACACTTTCACGACGTGAGTTATACGGTCGTTTAAACCTTTTGAGTCGTCACCGGTGTCCTGACCTTTTCCAGACAAAAGTAAGGTTAGGGTTTCTTTCCACAACGGTTTCTTACGAGTTTGATGGTGTGTTTACGTGAGTAGAGTATACCATCGTTTCGTTGCGAATTTTAAGAGGTTCGGTCCCAAGTTATCATGTACTTGACACATGAAGGTCTACAAGTTCGACCTAAATATTTTCCGTCTCCTTGGTCTCTAGTTTAACGGTTGTAGACAACCTAGTAGTTTTTTCGTTGTCTCGAGGTCTTTTCGTAGATGAAGACGAAATAACTCATGCGGTTTGGGAAACTGACACACCTAGTGTTGTTTCTCACCTTTTAAGACTTTCTCTACCCTTATGGTCTGGTGGACTGGACGGAGAACTCTTTGGATATACGTCCAGTCCTTCGTTGTCAATCTTTACTTGAACCTTGTTGTCTGACCAAGGTTTATCCTTTTCCTCATACAGTTCCGACATATGACAGTAGGACGAATAAATTGTATATACGTTTCATGTAGTACTCTTTGCGACCCAACCTACTTCCCGTTCAACCTTAGTTCTAACGACCCTCTTTATAGTTAGTGGAGTCTATACGTCTACTGTGGTGAAAATACCATCTTTGACTTCTTCTTGATTTGTCGGAGAACTATTTTCACTTTTTCCTCTCACTTTTTCAACCGAATGTTGAGTTGTATTAAGTCTTTTGATTCTAGTACCGTAGGGGTTTATCAACCCCTTTGTTACCTCTGTCCTGTCCTGTCTACCATAAAAAACCCCAGGTTTTATGACGTCTACCACTGTCATCGGTACTTTAATTTTCTGTGAACGAGGAACCCTCTTTTCAATACTCGTTGGATCTGTCGTATAATTTTTCGTCTCTGTAATGAAACAACCGTTTCAGTTCGATACCAACTGATCAGATCAGTTTGATACCGAAAAGGTCATCAGTACATACCTACACTCTCAACCTGATATTTCTTTCGACTCGTGGCTTCTCAACTACGTAAACTTGACCCCACAACTTCTTCTGAGAACTCTTAGAGAACCTGTTGTTCCTCTAGGTTGATCAGGTAGGATTTCCTTTAGTCAGGACTTATAAGTGACCATCTGACTACGATTTCGTCTTTGAGGTTATGAAACCGGTGGACTACGTTTCTTGACTGAGTAACCTTTTTTGGGTAACCTTTGATTGAGTAAACATTTCTGGGACAACGACCCTTTCTAACTTCCACCCTCTTCTTCCCCTATTATCTCCTACTCTACCAACCTACCGTAGTGACTGAGTTACCTGTACTCAAACGTATTTGAGATCCTCAACCACTACCTGCCCCTCCGGACCGTACGACGTCAGGTACCCCAGTGTTTCTCAACCTGTGCTGACTCACTTACTTGACTTGACTTACGTCTTATATTAAGTTCAATAAAAGTTTTGACTCTTTCTGACGTTATCCTCCCTATTATCTTCGTCATATTACCCTTTCAGTATTTACATGTATTTAAGTGAATTAGAACATCGATCACAGAAAGTAGACACAAAACATAGAGAACATTCAAAGAAGGACAGTCGATATAAGGATCCTCGAGAGAAATTGAGGAGATAAGATTATGGTTGTATTCTCTCCGGTATTTCTACACTCACCAACAATGGCATGACCTGTCTTGTCAAGATCTTTGAGTCTTGTACGAACAGATACATAGTAATCAGAAAGTAGGAAATGATCTACCGGGAGAGACTCTGTAATATCGAGTTTACTCATTGAATCATATTCAACCATGAAATTAATAATTCAAATCATTAAATCATGTTCATTAAATCATGTGAAGGAAGAAGATATAATATATAATATCTATAATATATAATATATATATAAGGTATAATATATATATATAATATATAGGAAGAAGGTATATATAAGGAAGACTGACTATAAACTCGAAGTCAAGTCATAACGATAGACTTCATACTATGATATTTGGAATAAACGGTCTCTAAAAGTCTTATAGTAAACTCTATTCTGTAAAAAAACTTATCCGAAGTAAAATATCGTCATAATCCCATTGTCTTTTTAACTCGTCCGTCATGTTTCAAGGGTATATGAGAGAGAGGGTCTATGGACGAGGAGGTCAAAGGGAATAATAATAGTAGAGGTAATCACCTCACGTAAACAATGTTAATAACTTACTTATTATTATTTAATATAATCGCCTTTAGGTGTGAAATGTAATTTCAGGTAAAAACATAACATTAAAGATACCCAAAACTGTGTATATGTTACAGTGTGTAAGTGATCATGTCATATTATGTCTCTAAAATACGGGATTTTCAGACACGAAACGGATATGTAGAGAGGACGAGTGGGTTCAGAAGTCAAGTCAAGTCAAGTCAAGTCAGCGAGTCAGCACAGGTTGAGAAACGCTGGGGTACCTGACGTCGTGAGGTCCGAAGGGACAGGTAGTGGTTGAGGACCTCAAATGAGTGTGAGTACAGGTGACTCAGCCACTACGGTGGGTTGGCAGAGTAGGAGACAGTAGGGGATGTGATCGATGTTCTAATTCACGTAAATACGTGTAAATACTGAGAGGGTAATATGACGAAGATAATAGGGAGGATAACGTCAGAAAGAGTCAAAACTTTTATTGAACTTAATATAAGACGTAAGTCAAGTAGGAGGGTGGAAGTTAAAAAGGGTCGTAGACCCAGAAAAGTTTACTCAGTCAAGAAGTTTAGTCGGGTTCAGAACCACTGGTGATTAAAAAGTATAGAGATGTCAAACGGAAAAGGTCTTACAGAATACCAGTCTTAATTTGTCTTACGTTAGATAGCGTTATAAAACTTGATAGAAAGTAAATCGTTGCACGTACATTCTAAAGTACCGAACTATCGAGTAAATAAAAATAACAATTTACTATAGGGTAATATCCGAATTGACGAATGAGTCACCATCTCTTAGGTGGACGGTTACGTCCTCTGTACCCAAGCTAAGGAGTCAACCCTTCTAGGGGACCTCTTTCTTTACCGTTGGGTGAGGTCATAAGAACGGACCCTTCAGGATACCTGTCTCGTCGGACCACCCGATTTCAGGTCCCCCGACGTTTTCTCAGGCTGTACTGAATCGTTGATTTGTTATTGTTGTATATAGGGGAATATGCCTACGTGTAATTAAACAAATACTTAAGTCGATCCTTCCTGTATAAAAAACGAAGATCAATAACCGTTAATACTTACTTTGACTACAGATATAAGTCCATGTTAAAAAAAAAACACTTGTATTCAAAAGTTAAGTATACCCGTCCATAGATCCTCTTACTAATGATTAAGTATATCGTTCGTGTACACATTGAAACATTTTTGACGGTTTTACAGAAGGTTCTACCAAGACGGTAAAGTGTCCGGTAAAGTTAAGTGACTGTCTCTTAATATCAAGGACAACGAAGGGTAAAAAATGTTGTAAACCACGACAGTCACGAAACTTGAATGTGCTCAGATTACACATATATCACCATAGAACAAAATTAAACGTTAAGAGATTACTGTATAAAACAGTTCCCAGAAGAGTATACGAATAAAAGGTAGACATATAGAAGAAACCACTCTAAAGGTCTAAAAAACCGGGTAAAATAACCTAATAAACATAATAATAACTCAAACCAATTCAGAAAATAGACTATATACAAAAAACTTATAAAAAAGGGTGAGATACCATATTGAAAACAAAGGGACTCCACACTAAAAACATTACATCTTAAAAAATTAAAAATGTTTCACGTTAAATAGTTAACAAAGAGAGTATCTAATACAAAAACCACAAAACAAATTTTCAAGTAACGTTTGGGTTCCGGTGGGTCTATAAGAGGATACAATAGAAGATTTAAAATCATAAAATGTAAATCCAGACACTAATTATACCTCAATTGAAAACACTTTACGTACTCCAAACACAGATCTAATTAAGAAAAAATTTATACACTTACAGGTCAACAAGGTCGTGATAAACAACTTTTCGATAGGAAAGAGAAAACTTAAGGGCAACGGAAAAACAGGTTCTAGTTAACGAATATAAAGAAAACCAGATAGAGACCCGAGAGATAAGACAAAGTAGTTGGATAAAGTGATAAGAATGTGACAATTTTGTGACGAAACTAATAACATGGAAATGTCATTCAGAAGTTCAACTTATCGTACAGAAAAATAAAAATGAAATAAAACGAAATGTTATGACATAACTAAAACGGTATGTAACTGTACTTAGGTGGTGTCCACAAGTACTCAAGGGTTAGGACTTGTGGGGAGGGTGGAGGGTCGGGTATAGTAGAGAGACCTAGTAGGGGTACGTGGTCGGGGTACGTAGGACATAGGACATAGCTTGTATCTGACCGTTAAGTAAAGAATGTACTATCATATGTACAAAGTTACGGTAAGAGGGTTTAGTAGGGTGGGAGAGGGAGAGGGTGTCTCAGGTTTTCAGACAAGATGTGTAGACACAGAGAAAACGAAGTTATAAACGTTTAGTTAGTTACATTAAGTGGTGTAATTGTTCAACTTTTTATTTTCGGTATACTATTATCTACGTCTCTTCCGGAAACTGTTTTAAGTTGTAGGTAAATACTATTTTTGAGAGGTCTTTCGTCCTTATCTTCCTTGTATGGAGTTGTATTATTTTCGATATATACTGTTTGGGTGTCGTTTGTAATAGGAGTTACCACTTTTTAACTTTCGTAAAGGGGATTTCAGTCCTTGTTCTGTTCCCACAGGTGAAAGTGGCGATGATAAGTTGTATCAAGACCTTCAAAACCGGTGTCGTTAGTCTCGTCTTTTTCTTTATTTTCCTTAGGTTTAACCTTTTCTTCTTCATTTTGAGAGTGACAAACGTCTACTGTACTAGGAGATGTATCTTTTGGGATTTCTGAGGTGGTCTTTTAATGATCTCGATTTGTTACTTATATCGTTTCAACGTCCTATATTTTAGTTGTGTGTCTTTAGGGAACGTAAGGATATGTGCTTATTGCTCTTTCATCTTTTTCTTTAATTCCTTTGTTAAGGTAAGTGGTAACATTGCGTTTCTTATTTTATGAATCCTTATATAGATGGATTTCTTTGATTTCTGGATATATATCTTTTGATATTTTGTGACTACTTTCTTTAGTTTCTCCTGTGATTATCTACCTCTTTATATGGTACAAGTACCTAGTCTTCTTAGTTATATCACTTTTACTCATATGATGGGTTTCGTTAGATGTCTAAGTTACGTTAGGGATAGTTCGATGGTCACCATAAAAAGTGTCTCGATCTTGTTTATTAAAGTGTTAAACATACCTTTATGTTTTTTGGAACTTATCGGTTTCGTTAGAACTCTTTCTTCTTACCTTGACCTCCTTAGTTGGACGGACTGAAGTCCGAGATGATGTTTCAGTGTCAGTAGTTCTGTCATACCATGACCGTGTTTCTGTTTTATATCTAGTTACCTTGTTTTATCTTTCGGGTCTTTATTTAGGTGTGTGGATACCTGTAGAATAGAAACTGTTTCCTCCGTTCTTATATGTTACCTCATTTCTGTTAGAGAAATTGTTCACCACGACCCTTTTGACCAGTTGGTGAACACTTTCTTACTTTGATCTAGTGAAAGATTGTGGTGTGTGTTTTTGTTTGAGTTTTACCTAATTTCTAGATTTACATTCTGGTCTTTGATATTTTGAGGATCTCCTCTTGTATCCGTTTTGTGAGAGACTGTATTTAGTGTCGTCCTAGGAGATACTAGGTGGAGGGTCTTATGACCTTTATTTTCGTTTTTATTTGATTACCCTAGATTAATTTTAATTTTCGAAGACGTGTTGTTTCCTTTGATATTCGTTCCACTTTTCTGTCGGAAGACTTACTTATCGTAATCAGAACACTGAAAAAAGAAACCACACAACAAACGATAAGAACCAGAGAACGGAAACATATATTTGAAATCTTAGGTTGACAGTCATAAGTGTTTTATTAAACAACCCCAAAACTAACTCTAACTAAGAGTAAACATCTGGTTCAAATCTTCTCGACTGTAGAATTGTTATAACTTAGAAGATAGGTACTTGTACCTGAGAGAGAGGTAAATAAATATAGAAACTAAAAATTTTAAGTCTCATAATAACAAAAAGAGTATATCTAGGACATATATAAAACACGTCACCGAGTCATCATGTATTAGAAGGACGTTACGTCCTCTACGTCCAAGTTAGAGACCCAACCCTTCTAGGAGACCTCTTCCTTTACCGTTGGGTGAGTTCATAAGAACGGACCCTTTAGCGTACCTGTCTCGGACCGTCCGATATCAGGTACCCCAACGTTTTCTCAGTCTGTACTGAATCGTTAAGTTGTTGTTGTTATACATAAAACAATCCGAATAGGAATTCAAGTCAAGTCAAATCAGCGAGTCAGTACAGACTGAGAAACACTGGGGTACTTAGCGTCGTGCGGTCCGGAGGGACAGGTAATGGTTTAGGACCTCAAGTGAGTCTGAGTGCAGGTAACTCAGTCACTACGGTAGGTCGGTAGAGTAGGAGACAACAGGGGAAGAAGAGGACGGGGGTTAGGGAGGGTCGTAGTTTCAGAAAAGGTTACTCAGTTGAGAAACGTACTCCACCGGTTTCATGACCTCAAAGTCGAAATCGTAGTAAGGAAGGTTTCTTTAGGGTCCCAACTAGAGGAAGTCTTACCTGACCAACCTAGAGGAACATCAGGTTCCCTGAGAGTTCTCATAAGAGGTTGTGGTGTCAAGTTTTCGTAGTCCTCTTCCTTTATTGTTGGGTGAGGTCATAAGAACGGATCTCTTAGGACACCTACCTCCTCGGACCACCCGACGACAGGTATCCCATCGTGTCTCAGTCTGTGTCGACTTCGCTGAATCACACGTATGAACGTAACCTCTTCCTTTATCGTTGGGTAAGGTAATAAGAACAGACCTCTTAGGGTCCCTGTCTCCTCGGACCACCCGACGGGAGATACCCCAACGTGTCTAAGCCTGTACTGACTTTGCTGAATCATCGTCGTCGTCGTAGGAATTCATAAATTAAAAACCAGAACTATATTTACCAGAACACAAAAACGAAAGTTTAAGGTTAACAAACTAAGACCGTATATCCTTTTGTTAACGACAAACATAGGGTATCTTTCATCGGACCGTCCGACGTCAGGTACCCCGGTTTTTCTCAGTTTGTGTTGACTTCATTGAATCGTGTCGTGTGTATAATTATACATAGCACGTTTGGACGATATTAGTGAATGATCAAAGTCCTCGTAAAAAGAAAAAGAAACCCTAAAAGATGAACCCGTTAGCACGGTATAGACTTGTTCCTCTCAAAATAAAGAAAGAAGGATCAGAAATACAAAAAGGAAAGGAAAAAAAGAAAAATAAAAAAAAGGATGACACGATCAATCCTGAAAGTCTTACTACAACTTATCGTGAAAAACATTCTGTCATGTATGAACATAACGAGGACTACGGTCCCTATACCATAGACTAAGGAGTGGTAATTCATATAAATCTCAAGACATATAAAAGAACAAATCAGCGATTCAGCACAAGTTGAGAACACTGGGTCACCTGACCTGACATCCGGTGGTCCCGGGAGACAGGTATCCTAAAGGGTCCGTTCTTGGGACCGCTTCTTAAAGTATATATAAAGAAATTCCTTTAAAGGAGACAAGCATGGAAGGATTCTCGAAAATAGTACTTGTTTAAAACCTAAAACAGTTTACGAAAAAGTCATAAATAACTATTTAATACAAATCGGACAACTATATACATAATGTACTCTACTAAAAGTCCACGCATAGAATTTTCATCAAACTATGTGTTACATTGTAAAATTCTGTTCCGAAAAATGCACGCAAACGAACTGGTTTTTAAAGTAGTCTATGTTTCTCATTATCTTCCCCATGAACCCTTCCTCTCTTTCGGTCTCCCCTGAACCGACGACGAAGACAAGAACGACACGAGATCCTCACAAGGAACGAAATACAATTTCTTTGTTTTTGAACAAAATTTATACGATCGTAGAACACCAATAAGTCAGGGAGTCAACACAGGATAAAAAACACTGGGGTCCCTGACGTCAAGCGGTCCAAATAGACAGGAAGTGGTAGAGGGTCTCAAACGAGTTTGAGTACAGGTAATTCGTCACTACAGTAGTTTGGTAGAGTAGGAAACAGAAGGGGAATAGGAGGACGGAAGTCAGAGAGGGTCGTAGTCCCGGAAAAGATTACTTAACCGAGAAGAGTAGTCCACCGGTTTCATAACATCGGAGTCGAAGTCGTAGTCAGGAAGTTACTTGCAAGTCCTAACTAAAGGAAATCCTAACTGACCAAACTAAAGGAACGTCAAGTTTCTTGAGAGTTCTCAGAAGAGATTGTGACGTTAAGTTTTCGTAGTTAAGAAACAATGAGTCGGAAGAAATACCGGATTGCAAGTGTAGACATGTACTGACGACCTTTTTGGTATCGAAACTGATATGTCTGGAAACAACCGTTTCATTACAGAGACGAAAAATTATGAGACAGATCTAAGCAGTATCGAGAAGAAGGTTCCTCGTTTGTAGAAAATTAAAATTCCTTACTCTTTTCACTTTGGTCCTGTCTCTTCTCTTTCTTCGGAAACACTCCTTACACCTAAACTAAATCCGAACACCTTTCTCACCTTAAACCCCGGTCACCTGTTCCATAAGATTTTTGTAAACTCCTTTTCCGTCATACCTCACAAAGACTTAAAGGATATTACGAAGGATTCGAAGAAAGGAGGAGGGAGTATTTATCGAAACGAAGAGACACTGAGTGTAGAGACTGACACAGTGAGAGAGGTAGATAAACCATTGACAGTGAATGGTTCTAGGACTGACACGTAAGAGTAAAAGAAAACGTGAAATAGTGGATTGAGTAGTCGAAGGAGAGTCAGGATTGGTAATATGGGGAGGTCTGACTTGAGTTAGATGTCCACGTGTCAGTAAGATCTTGAAACAGTGTCCTGGTAGTCGTTATAGGAGGAAAAAAGTTAGGTAGAGTCGGTGTCTCAGGTACTAGTGTAGGAAGATGGGATGAATGACGGACACAGGGTTTTAGGGGTGGAAGATTGAGGGACGTGGCGAAGGACATTTAAGGAGAAATTGAAGTATTGATGGTGAGGAAAATGACGAGGTGAAAGGTGTCCCGACGCGGAGCCCAAGTGAGTGTACCGAACCTAAGGTACCGAGTCGTAGTATCGGTATAAAAAAGACCAGGGACCGATCGTTGGTAGAAGGGACCCGAAGGTAGTCTCGTCGAATTGACTCGACGACGACGACGGTTCAGTGAAGCCAGTACAGACTGAGATACGCTGGGGTATCTACCGTCGGGTGGTCCGAGGCGGTAGGGACCCTAAGAGGTCCGTTCTTGTGACCTCACCCAACGGTAAAGAAGAGGTTTTGTACTTTCACTTTTAACTTTCACTCCAACGAGCCAGCACAGGCTAAGAATCGCTGGGGTACCTACCATCGGATGGTCCGAGGAGGTGGGTACCCTAAAAGGTCTGTTCTCATGAATCGATTTTTCTGTGTTTTGACTTCTCTAATGGTTAGTGGTCTTTCCATATTAACACAACGGACACCATACGTACTTTTAAAAACTCCACCCCCCTTCAGTATGGTTTGGTGAGTCCCATTATCACGGTTGATTCAAACGAGTTCTTTCTCTGAAATTGTAATACACTACAGGTAATACACGAACCATAAAGTACGGGTAAAATGGAGTTCCGAGTCTGTCCAGTTCTTTAACGGGTGTCTATGTACTATTTGTCTCTGTGCCAAGGACTCTCTACAATCAGAGGAGACGAGACGACGAAAGACGAATAAAGACATTAATGTCTTTAGAGAAGGAAATCTCAGAAGACCGTAGAACTGTCACTTCAAATAGAGTATTTCTTGAAAAACATAAGTCACATTTATTGTCGTGAGAAAACTGGAACCGACAGAGTAGACAAAGTATCAAGACCTACAAAATATAAAGTAATACACATACAGACTTTATTATCTAAACCCCCCCCCCGTCTATAATCTTCAACGGTATTTTCTCTGAATATATAATTTCGTTTTACAGGTTAGAGGTTCTCTAACAGTACACCCATAAATCATTATAAACTTCCATATTATCTTAGGTTTCACATGAAACTTATACACACACACACACATGTATAGTCTTATCGTGAATGTAAGTAAAATCTATAAGAGACGTAAAGAAAGATATCTTGTCGAAGTCACGACACGATGAACAAGAGACTTAGAGTATAGGTCCAGGACACGAACGATGAAAAACATCGAGATATCTTCTTTAGAGTTTCGGTCGAAAGGACCGGTGACGATCAACTACTTTAAGACTTATCATCGTCTTTCTGTTAGTAACAAAGATAACGAAGTTTCTTAAGTGTACGAAACCACAGCACACATATTTTTCGATACCGTCGACTAACCAAACACCTGAAAACTACGGTCAAAATACTCCCATTACGTTTGGATTAAGACCAAATGGTGGCAAAGGTGGTTATCTCCTTGGAGTTATACGGGTACTCACTTCGTTCTGTACCGATAATGTGTCTCGTTGAACCAGTACTTTAAGGAATAAATACTGACGTAAGTCTTTCGGTACTTGGAAAGGGCGAATGATAGTATAAAATTAAGCGACGGTGTGAACACTCGTGTGTATATTTAGTCCCACGTAGAAATTTTCTATTTAGAGTGAGGTTTAGGTCCCGCTTGATCACGTAGGAAAAAAATACCTTAGATACACTGGACTGACATTTCTCTTAAAAACTAATTAGTCTTGATTCTAAAATTATTTCTTTGTCGTCCACCCGATTGGTGTTTTAATTTTGAGGGCTGGTAGAGTCTCATTATTTCAGTATTTATATTTTCACGAGTTTTATAGAGTAAACGTAGAAACTTATTGCAGGGACAAATTGTTCCTCTCCCGTGACGGAAGTGGTCGTCTCCCGTCAAAGGGTGTATGTAGCAGAAAGGACCAAGTCAGAACAGAGTCATAGAAACAGTTAGAAAGTGACACATTATCTCGTCCCGACGTACTATTAATTAACGGTAGACGTCACACAAAAATGGTCATTCAAAATGTGGGTTAACGAGTTGACGTTATAGCATAGTCGGCGTAAAGTCGTGTCCGACCTTTTGTTTTTACACGGAAACCAAAGGATTAGTTCAAACCAGTTAAATTCCTAAGAAAAAACCGTCTTTGTTACGGTCAAATAAAGACACTGATACTATATTCGGAGGAATAAGCATCAATTTTAAAATACCGAAAGACTTATTCCGTCTGGTTCCAAACCTTAATCTGAGACGACGGATCACCGAAACACTGGAATTTCTGTGTTCTCTGTGTCCAAACTGGGGACCTAGTCCTTCTAGGGGACCTCCTCCTTTACCGTTGGGTGAGGTCATAAGAACGGACTTTTAAAGGTACCTGTCTCCCAGGACTATCCGATATCAGGTACCCCCAGTGTCTCAGTCTACGATGACTCGTTAACTTGTGTGTACGTGACCAATGAATTTGACCCGAATAAAAGATTACCATTTACATTTATTACCATGGTGTCTCATGGTCCACCATGACTTCAATTTGTAGGATTGTTAGGTACTTTATACATGAACTTCGTAAAAGTCGAGTGAATACATTCAATGTACACTAGAATCTTGTATCGGAGGGTTAATTAAATGGAGTTCTCCAAAACTCGATGTCATTGATGAAGATCCGTTTGATAACGGAGTTGTGTGGGTAGACAACCAAATCACTGACATTCGTACCGTTTCCTAACTACTGTTCACGTGAAAAAATAAGTATTCTACGAAAATACAAATAAAAAAGTGAGTAAGAAGTACCGTTTAGGAATCACTTCGTCCTGTCTATCATCCTAGAAGGAAACATTGCTCCTTTAGTTCGAAGTCTTCCAATTCACTAAACAAAGGTTGTACCGTTACTATCTAAGTCTCAAGCTTTAATCAAGTGAGACTATGGGTCAGGTGCCATTAGTTAGATTCTCAGTGTCGTAAAGGGAAAGAGTCTACGACGGAGGTGTAAACATTGGTTGTCTTAATTCTGTTTAATGGGAGCTCAAAGGAAGATCGAAACTGAAGGGTCCTCTAACATTCTTTTAAAGGTACTTGCGCTACCAAGATTGTAATCATTTCTTAACAACACTATAAACATGATAAGAATCTCCTATTCCGAAGTTCCGAATCTTTACGACTTCTTTGAAGAACCTTCCTTCTCTCCAGTTCTTTTTTGCTACCACTCCAAGATAACAGAGACCCAAAATTTTTAGATCACTAAAAACTTTCGGTTGAAAAAGGAGACGTTATGGGCACTTCGTAGTGGATAGTAGTAAAACTTATGGTGGGGAACGAAAGACAAATAAACAAACACGGTCCGGAAACAACGCCATACGTCCTAGAATTCAATCCCGAACACTTGAGAATCAACGCCGTACACCAAGATCAAGAGTCTGGTCCCTATCTTGCGCCCGGAGGACTTAACCCTCACGTCAGAATCGGCGACCTGGTGGTCCCTTCAGAAGAGTTCAAAGAAAGATTTGGTCAATTAATATCATGTGGTTCGATTGAACAGAGGGAGTAACGGTAGGTCTGCGATGGGATTTTCGTTTGTTCATTGAGGGTTATCGTCATCGGTGTTATCGACACCACTGTCATTACTCGAACTCCTCCAAAAGACACACGGTCTTGACGGGAAACACGAAAATTTCCGTGACAAAATATATTAGAAAAACTAGATTACGCCACCCATGAAAATAACAGGTGAAATATGTCGACTCATTAAACAGAGTAACAGTAACGACACCATCGTAAAGAACAGACCCGATGATAGTGACTAAAGGATCAATTAAGGTATCAAATGCATACATGATACATGATACTTAAAGTTACATATATAAAGTTACATGATACTTACACTGGTAAGATCCATGGATCATATTCACCTAAGTCACAAACAGACGTGGATGACATATGACCTTACGTAAAAATTCCAATTAAATTATATACAGGATTTCTCTAACATGGAAGAACCAAAAAAGGGGAACACGATACGTCAGTCAAGAGTAATCAATAGATAAACTTGTCGTCTCTATCTCCGTGTCAGTACCTCTTGTTTACATATCTACGGTTCCCCCTTCTCCTCCACCCTATTTGACCCTCCAACCCTAACTGTATATATGTGATGATACATATTTTATATGTTCATTACCGTTAGATGGAAAATTTAAAATAGAGTAGAGTAAAGTAAAGCACGGAGAAGGTAGAAGACAGCACCCCGAATTGGGTATGTCTTAAGAAGAGTCCTTGAACCGACCTAGTTCTTCAAAGGGTCTGATACCAGAGAAAGGTACCCCAAGGGACTGACCTTTCAGAAAAAAAGAATAAAAAGGGAAACAATAGGGGTACATATAGAGGTTTAATTACAGTTAAGAAGTCTCTCCTAAAAGACCTAATGAACTAATAAAAAGAGGTTTTTACGTCCGGTAAATTTGTCGGAAAAATAATCTACTTTCGTTTTTTTATATCTTGTGTAATTTGGTATTAAATTTGTTTGTTTTTTGTTGTTTGACGAGTTCCTATTATTTTCTTATTCGTACTTAATTTACTTACTGAGAGTAGAAATGATACATTCTAAAAGTGGGAGTAAATGTTTTTTTTAACATGGTCAAGTGGTCTTCCATCGTAAGTCCCATAAGACCTAGATTGATTATTTCTTTAATATCTTTATAATGTTCCCCTCCACTTGATCGTAGGTGGGTCCATAAACCTTCCATGAGTCCCTACTTTTACTCTTTGAGGACCGGGTCGTAAATTAACCATTCCGGTATACTACATTCAATATTTTAATATACCTACTCTACTTACCATTGATCAAGTGGGTTAGGGTCTTGCCATTTTGATCATCCGTGAAAGGATTGGGTATCGAAACTTTGAACTCACTTTATATGTAATGTGAATTCCCTTTATTTCATTTTGTAAAATTTTATCTCTATATAAAAACCTTTCAAGTATAATTAAGTACTTACAATGATACTACCATACAATTCTACTTACTCCGGTTACCCCCTTAGGTACTCAATCGAAAAGTAGGTCTTTGGGACCTCGGTTCCGTACGAATAGAAGTTGAGGAGTGTACTATCCAATTTGTGCAAACTACGTCACACAGTTAAATAATCGTCATCGTCGTCGTATGTCATAAAATCAGACTTAAAACCACAGTTTAGAAAGAAATGATCTTAGTACCATGGTTGAGAGTAAATTCATACCGTTCGAATGGTAAGTAATCTACCCATGTCCTGACTCACTCGGACAACTCCCATAACCAAGATTTAATTGACACGTGGAGTCAGACAGACTCGACCAGTACGACTCTTCCACCAAGGGATGAGACACGGGGTCACTGACGATCTGGACAAGAAGATTCCTGAAAAAAGAATGGAATTTAGTAAACAAGTCAACTGAGAGTTATTTATAAATGACATACGGATGACCCGAAGGGACCACCGAGTCTCCAATTTCGTAGACGGAGGTTACACCCTCTCGACCCAAGCTAGGGATGTAATGTTTTTACGATCAACGACCGGTTTACCTTTTCTTTTCCCGTAGTATAGTGGAGAACAGTACCTACGTTCTCTATCTTTTTAATTCCCTAGTAGTGACATATTACATCTTTTACGGTGTTCTCTTTGTGTCCTTTCGGCTTCCACTTTTCAGAGTATCTCTTGTATCGTAAACTCAATTTAGAATTCCTGGATTCAAGTGTACCGTCGTGAACGCTCCTCCTTTCTTTTACAAATACCTTCTCTTCTCTCTACACGATCTTATATTATACGAATTCTTTTACTTCAAGTAAGTTTCCGCTTTACAGACTTCTCCATCCGACGGCCTCAGGTTGAGGTCGTCGGTCCCTAAGTTAGACTTCTCCACTTGCCACAGCCACTTACTCCGTCGGAGAGGGTCAAAAGAAAACCCGACGGACAAATAAAGTTCAAATTCTAAGAGAAAATATGAAAATGTTTTCGTAATCAGGTCTCCAAACTATAAAAGTCAAGGGGAAGAGGGTCTAAATAATAGAGGCATTTAGTAACAACGAGAAGTTTGTGTCAAGGACGAAGTCACTAAGAGAACTTTAGTCGGAATAGTGGATAATAGATGGAGAAGATTACACAGGATACCAATTGAACACTAATGTAACATTGAGTACGATGTAAGGAGTCAAATGACGAATAGAAGGATTCAGGACAAACGGGGATTGTAGGACTCGAGTGATAGAGAATTTTTCCGAAGATCGATATCACAGAGATTTTTAAGGATTGAAGATATTCGATATCATTTTATACGATTGAAGTGTCGTAAGGAATTTAGAAATTGAAGATTCATAAAATTAATAAAGATTCGGGATTTAAGTCATTTGAGGAAACGATATTGTAAGAGGAGTGTTTATCCGAAGTCTATAGTTAGGGAGGGTACCGGAGTTCGATGCCGGATACACGAGTAGGACCTTGTGAGAACATTTTCAGGAACTTGTTTACAGTTACTAATTGAAATACTTAATAAAAGACTCGTGACGACGTCTTCCGAAACACGGAAGAGTACGAGGAGAGTTCTTGTTATTCGTGGAATTATAAGGAAAAGTCAGTTGAGTCGACTCCTCTCCCTTTATGTTCAGTCTTAATGTTCCGGATTGAGGAAGTAGGACCCTAGGGACGGACGCCTTACTCCTCTCCCCCGACCCCTGACACGGAGGTAAAACAGTCATTACGGATTGCGCCGAAGGCCGTCATCCGAAGTTGAATTCCTCTTCAGTTTGAGACAGGACTTCCTTAGACAAGGACCCCGGTGACTCTCTTTTCCGAAGTGATTTAAAAGTCTCTCTCTTCCTCTGCTCTGTTCAGACGACGAAAGGTTGAACAGACCGATCTACTTAATACCACTCCATTTACGAGACTCTACCTTTTGTGACCTCCGTCTAACCAGGTCTCACATACATAACATGCATACGTGCTACCGCTCCCTCTTTCACCATTCGACTACCCAAGTGGAAACCTGTACAATCAAAACCCAGGAAATCCATCTCGACATATCGTCCTTTCAACTACGTGTCGGTAGTCTACTTCTGACTTCAAGACCAACTTCTACTACTGACTTTTCAGTATGTCTATTCTGACTTTCGGCACTGTGATGTTCTCTCACGTGTCTTTCCTGTAAATTACCTTTCTGTTTTACCAAAATAAATTAGTCGCGGATATCAGTTTTGATACAAAAAGATCATCAGTACATTCTTGCACTCTCAACCAGGTTTTGCTTCCGGTTCGTGACTTCTTAACTGCGACTTCTTCTGAGAACTCTCAGGAAACCTGTCTTTCCTCTAGTTTGGTCAGTCAAGATTTTCTTTAGTTGGGACTTATAAGTAACCTTCCTGACTATGACTTCGACTTCGAGGTAATGAAACTGGTGGACTACGCTACTCGACTGAGTAACTTTTTCTAGGACTACGACCCTTTCTGACTTCTGTTTTCCTTTCCCCCGGTCGTCTCCTACTATATCTATTGTAGTGACTGAGTTACCTGTACTTAAACTTGTTTAAGACCCTCTGTCCTCACCGGTGTCCTGACCTTTTCCAGTCAAAAGTAAGGTTAGGGTTTTTTTCCGTTACCGTTTCTTAAGTTTGATGTCGTGTTAACGTGAATAGAGTATGTGATCGTTTCTTTACGAGCTTTAAGAGGTTCGGTCCGAAGTCGTCATGTACTTGACACTTGAAGATCTACAAGTTCGACCTAAATCTTTTCAGTCTCCTTGGTCTCTAGTTTAACGGTTGTAGACGACCTAGTAACTTTTTAGTGATCTCAAGGTCTTTTTGTAGATAAAGACGAAATAACTAATGTGGTTTTGGAGACTGATACACCTAGTGTCGTTTGACACCTTTTAAGACTTTCTCTACCCTTATGGTCTGGTGGAATAGACGGAGGACTCGTTAGACATACGTACAGTTCTTCGTTGTCAATCTCGACCTGTTCCTTGTTGTCTGACCAAGGTTTAGTCCTTTCCTCATACAGTTCCGACATATAACCGTGGGACGAATAAATTGAATATACGTCCTATATAGTACGCTTTACGGTCCGACTCACTTCGTGTTCCACCTTAGTTTTAACGGTCCTCTTAATAGTTATTGGAGTCTATACGTCTATTGTGGTAGGAATACCGTCCTTCACTTCTTCTTGATTTCTCGGAGAACTACTTTCACTTTCTCCTCTCACTTTTTCAACCGACTTCTGAGTTGTAAGTCTTTAGATTCTAGTACCGTAGACCAGGGTAGTGAAGTATCGTTTATCTACCCCTTTATTACCTTTGTTGCTGAAATAAAACCCCCGAGGTTTTAGTGAAGTCTACCACTGACGTCGGTACTTTAATTCTCTGGGAACAAGGAACCTTTTTTTCGATACTGGTTGGATCTCTCGTATAATTTTTCGTCTCTGTAATGAAACGGTTGTTTCCAGACGGATCAGTTCGAAAAAAAAAAGGGGGGTCATCAGTATATACCAATATTCTCAACCTGATATTTCTTTCGACTCTTGGTTTCTTGACTACGAAAACTTGACACCACAACCCCTTCTGAAAACTCTCAGGGAACCTGACGTTCCTCTAGTTTGGTCAGCTAGGATTTCCTTTAGTCAGGACTTATAAGTGACCTTCCTAACTACGAATTTTCAGGTCATGAAACCGGTGGACTACGTTTCTTGACTGAGTAACCTTTTCTAGGACTACGACCCTTTGTAACTTCCGTCCTTCTCTTCCCCTGTTGTTTCCTAGTCTATCAACCTACCATAGTGGCTTAGCTACCTATACTTAAACTCATTCGATACCCTGAACCACTACCTGTCCCTTCGGACCGCACGACGTCAGGTACCTCAACGTCTCAACCTGTGTTGACTTACTGACTCGACTCGATTTGACCCTCTATCACCTCCTGTCTCCTCGGACCACATGATGTTAGGTACCCCGACGTCTCAGTCTGTACCAAATCACTGACTTGTTCTTGTTGTTTGGTTATAGTAAAAGAATCTCCTTTCAAAAACTTAAGACGGTGTTACCGGAGTTGAATAGTTTACCCCTTTACACTAGGGTATCGTCCGGAAGTAAGTTACTTACACATAAAAAGGTCAACGTTCCATGTATTTTCTATGTCCGTCCCTTATAAATATGTTTTCAATACTTTCAATAAAAATCCGTTTTTATACGAAGTGACTTGATGTTTCACACAACTAAAGATTAACAGTACACGATTTTAGGTCCTCTTTATTCGAAAGTCAAGACTACATCGTTGTGAATCCTCCCCTACACAGTCGTTCATACCGTAATGAACAAACCTTTTTGACTTACTCATACCTCGTCGAAAAAACATGACTATTACCTACTCCGCTCTACCATCCCACTCCGTTGAGAATCGCTAGCGAGTATTTTCCTGGTCCTAATGAATATTTGTCCTGATAACAGAAAGTACAGGTCGACTAAACTTTATGTGTAATCACAGACGAAGTTATAAGAGTACACGTAACCATAGAAGAGAACACTTTCGTCGACCCGGTCCTCGAGTCGTCGACCTTGGGTTACCAGATTTTCGTCAGTGTTGTTCCCGTCCAAAGACCATAAACCCCTAAAAGAAGGAACTTTGATACCTACCTGTTCTGATGTCCTTCGACCGATGAAGAAAGAGACTTGTCAAAGAACAATCTGTCTTTATTTCATCTGTCTCTCTCCAATCCATCTATCGATTACTCTGTGTTCACAATAATGGGGGAATGGGACAAGGGTTAGAAAAAAGAAAAAAACACAACCTATAAATAAGACACTTGATGGAAATATAATACATACATAAATAAGCAAACCGACACGACCGACGATCAACGTCGGATACCCTAGAAATCAACACGGTGCACTTCAGAATCAACATCGTAAGCTACGTCTAGCTTAAAGGACTGGTTCCTGACCTGGGTCCGGGAGACGCAACCCTTGTGCCCCAGAATCGGTGACCTGGTGGTCCCTTCAGGGGATGAGAGTCATAAAATACGTAAAGACTTCGGTAGACCCCTAAAATTATAGAATTCAAGAAGTATGGATTTATATAAGTTTTGATAACATAAAAAGAAACTGATGTGATTTTTATTAGCTCTTTTTTAATCGAGTCCGTCCAGTCTTCGTAAAACTACTTTCATTTTCCTTTATAAACTCAATGGACCGATTTCTTAGTAATTTTTGTTAACAAGTAGTTTTCGTTGGGTATTCTCGAGGAGTTAAAAACTTTTAAATTTATATCACACTTTCATCTTCTAATCCCTATATTGGTTTCTGAAACTTAAGGTTAATGAACTTTTTATTAAATTTACCTAAAGAATATGTAAACTAATACGAACCTTAAATCAGAAAGATCCGGAGAATTGATAAAATACTTAATTCTACACAGACATTGTCTCAGAATACGGATAAAGGAGTCACTTATAGTTTCGGTAGAGTACAAAAAAAAGAATGATGGAGATAATTTCAATTCGATATTTCTTGTACCATGGTTGACTGATGATTCCCTAACTTTAAAATTTCACGTTCGTTGTAAATCTTTTGGTGTTATATCTAAGGTGTGTGTATCGAATCGCGAAACCTTTTTTACCCGTTTATTAGCAGAGACGAAACTGCCTTTTTTGATTTAAATCGTAATAACAGATGACATAGAACTATTTACGGTACCTTTTTTATTGTACCTCTTAATCCTCGGAGAGGAAAGTGCAACCAAAAATATTGACAAAGACACTAGAACTATTCGATGTAAGAGAAACCCAGAGTAAAAGGAGTAGAGACTTTATCCTATGAAGTCAAGTCAAGTCAAGTCAACGAGTCAGCACAGACTGAGAAACGCTGGGTACTTAGAGTCGTGCGGTCCGGAGGGACAGGTAGTGGTTGAGGGCCTCAGGTGAGTCTGAGTGCAGGTAGCTCAGTCACTACGGTAGGTCGGTAGAGTAGGAGACAGCAGGGGAAGAGGAGGACGGGGGTTAGGGAGGGTCGTAGTCTCAGAAAAGGTTACTCAGTTGAGAAGCGTACTCCACCGGTCATCCTATGAATCTTAATNTAGTGGTTGAGGGCCTCAGGTGAGTCTGAGTGCAGGTAGCTCAGTCACTACGGTAGGTCGGTAGAGTAGGAGACAGCAGGGGAAGAGGAGGACGGGGGTTAGGGAGGGTCGTAGTCTCAGAAAAGGTTACTCAGTTGAGAAACGTACTCCACCGGTCATCCTATGAATCTTAATGAGTAAGGAAGTAGAGATTATCAGACTCAAATACTTTATCAACCTAAGTTTCCATTGACTGTTTAGAACCGTCTTCTCTAACCAGAATCCGGGTCGACTATGTTTCTTACTACTCTATACGTCTCAGGTCGTCGCAAAGATATAAACCTACGACTCTACAAGAAACAACCGTAGAACCTTCGACCCTCAACAGTTATAAAGGACTAAGTTCATTCGTCTACGAGACGACCGGCAGAAGTCAATAGACGCGGGACTTTGGTCGCCCTCGTTTTTAAAATTAGTCTAGGTGGACTCATGAACCACGGTGACCTGTAATATACTAATTCAGAGATTTATTGTGAGGTCGATTTAAGTTTAGTCTTTCGGACCTAACGTCAACAGTACGTAGGTGGCCGATAGATACACAACTTATTTATAACGTGAAGGACACTGTGTTTGAATGGTTCTATGCGGATTAAAAAAAAAAAAAAGGGATCGTTCTCCCGAGGGTTGGTCCATGGTACAGGAAGTGTGTGGACAAAAACAGAGGTTTTTAAACGTTAATGAAAAGGAGGTCCGAATCTGACTAATCTTGTAAGAAGAAAGAGGAGGTCAACAACGTTTCCGTCGTGATTATGCTTAGTCGAGTTTACGGTCCTGTCCAGTTTCGAAACCGAAAATCGGAGGAGTCACTCGGATCAAATTCAAATTTTTCCTCGGAAATTCGGAACGACACATTACGACAGAAAACCGGAGACTCGTTCTTTGGTCCTCTCAATCATTACTAGTGTCGTCTCTTAAGTAATTCGACGGGATTAACTTCCGACTTCACTCCCCCTTCACTCCTACGTTTTAAACTGGACCAATTCGGACTTCTGAACCTCTTCCTTCTGTTGATTGTGAGGTACTTCGTAGACTCTTGATCTCCGAATTTGTAAAATAAAATGGGAGTACCGTAGAGAAATTCTATTCTTAACAATAGCGGTAAAATGTCCAATGAGTCTCTCCAATTCATTAAACGGGTCCCAGTATATAGATGTTCATCTTCTAGGTACTCATCTTACGTCTAGACAAAAGTCCGGTCGTAAAAAAAAAAGGGACAAAGATCGGAAGACCCCTCTTTTGACTCGAATCCCTGTATATTCCGTTGTTTGTCCTTCTTACCAAAACCTTTAGTCAAAGGAAACCATCGTTCTGTTACTGATTTCGGACGATAGTACCCGAACCTCCGTCTTATACCTTTCCCCGACTTCAGTTTAGACCGGAGACATTGGACTGAGGTTTAATTTAGAGCCTCTGTTTCTAAACTCACTTCATCTTTTCTTATTAGAAATAATGAAACTGTCCGTTTCCCCCGGTGTCACCCGATTACAGGAGTTTTGACTCAGGGTTGAACCTTCCCTATCACTCCTCAAGGTGTCGTCACCAAGTTTCTCCTACACTAGTCAAGTACCTGTAAGAAGAATGACCAATCACCACTCCATTCACCCTCAGTCGTAGTAGTTGGAAGACCGAGGTCACTAGACCCCAGATACTTGAACACCCGTCGTATGTCAATACAATAGGGTGGACCACCCCCAAAGTGATAGACGTTTTCTCGAGTTTCTACCACAATACATTTAGAGAAGTCCCCACCGGTCCTGGGACGGGGTTCCGATGTGAAAACAAAGAAAACTGTCGAGGACCGGTATCCTTCGTAGTGATCCTTGTTTCAGTCACCTCGACTACCTTAAGGTCAAATCGATGAAGTTTAGGATTTTACTACGACACTTTTACGACGTGAGTTACACGGTCGTTTAAATCTTTTGAGTCGTCACCGGTGTCCCGTCCTTTTCCAGGTAAAAGTAAAGTTAGTGTTTCTTTCCTTTGTGGTTTCTTACAAGTTTGACGACGCGTTAACGTAAGTAGAGTGTACGATCGTTTCGTTACGTGTTTTAAGAGGTTCGGTCCGAAGTTGGTATACACTTGGGACTTGAAGGTCTACAAGTTCAACTTAAACCTTTTCCGTCTCCTTAGTCTCTAGTTTAACGGTTGTAGACGACCTTGTGACCTTTTCGTTCTCTCAAGGTCTTCTCGTAGATGAAGACGAAATAACTGATGAGGTTTGGGAAACTGACACACCTAGTGTTGTCTCTCACCTCTTAAGAAGTTCTCTACCCTTATGGTCCGGTAGACTGGACGGAGAACTCTTTAGACATACGTCCAGTTCTTCGTTGTCAATCTTGACCTGTACTTTGTTGTCTGACCAAAGTTTAGCCCTTTCCTCATGCAGTTCCGACATATAACAGTGACCCAAATAAATTGAATGTACGTCTCATGTAGTACACTTTACGGTGTGACCGACTTCGTGTTTAACCTTAGTTCTAACCGTCCTCTTTATAGTTATTGGAGTCTATACGTCTATTGTGGTAGGAATACCGTCTTTCACTTCTTGATTTCTCGGAGAACTACTTTTACTTTCTCCTCTCACTTTTTTAACCGACTTTTGAGTTGTAAGTCTTTTGGTTCTAGTACCGTAGACCAGGGTAGTGAAGTACCGTTTATGTACCTCTTTATTACCTTTGTCACTCTACGAAATGAAACCCCCCGAGGTTTTAGTGACGGCTACCACTGACGTCGGTACTTTCATTCTCTACGAACGAGGAACCTTTTTTTCAATACTGGTTGGATCTGTCGTATAAGTTTTCGTCTCTGTAATGAAACGGTTGTTTCCAGGTAGATGAGTTCCTATACTAAAAAGGTCATCAGTACATACCTACACTCTCAACCTGATATTTCTTTCGACTCGTGGTTTCTTGACTACGAAAACTTGACACCACAACCTTTTCTGAGAACTTTCAGGGAACCTGTCGTTCCTCTAAGTTGATCAGGTACGATTTCCTTTAGTCAGGACTTATAAGTAACCTTCCTGACTACGACTTCGACTTTGAGGTTATGAAACCGGTGGACTACGCTTCTTGATTGAGTAAACTTTTCTGGGACTACGACTCTTTCTAACTTCCGTCCTCGTATTCCCCTGTTGTCTCCTACTCTACCAACCTACCGTAGTAGTTGAGTTACCTGTACTCAAACTCATTCGAGACCCTCAACTACTACCTGTCCCTCCGGACCACACGACGTCAGGTATCCAGCGTTTCTCAGCCTGTACTGACTCGATAACTTTACTTGACTTGGGAACAGAGAGGTAGAAGAAAGAAGGGATTAATCGTTGATAAACTTGGACGAGTAACCTTGAGTCCCTTCCAGTACCTCCGACTTACTTTGGATAAAGGATATTAGTCATTTACCTCCTGTGTCTTTCCGAAAACACGGGTCCTCGGGGTGTCTCAGGACGACCCAAAGTCCTCATCTCCCATGAAGATTAATTAATGTCCAACCCTCCCGACCGACCCTCTCCTTTGTAGATCCCAAGTCCGAAACACCTCTTAATCGACTCCGAAAATGCATAAGTACATCTTTCGGGTTAAAAATTAAAAAGAATGATAGTTAATTTCGGAGGTTTCGGGCGGTATAACGAGGTTGGATAACGAGTACGACCAACGACTCAGAGTGTATGGGACGTGAATTCCTTTCACTGTTGTACGCAGAGAAGGTCCCATACCTCTAGACAGGGAAGGGAGAAAGGGATGAGGAGGTAGTTCCGGGCCTAGTTTACAGACATCGGAAAAGATTCAGAGGTTTCACTTTTACCTTTAGAAAATGACTTAACGAAATCGTGTAAATAGTTCAAGGTTGGTGTCCTGTCAAAAACATATTCGAAACATAAGGGACGATCTAAGAATCTATGAATTTCGAACTCCGTTCTCTACCGTCTTCTCCGTGTATAAGCTCCAAACTTTTAGGAGAAAGGGGAAAGTTATAGGAAGTGTCTATACTACTATGGGTCTTTTATACACACTTCATTTCCTTAAATAAGGGTGGTAATACGAACGAAAAAGAAAATTAAAGGAACTATCTTTGTTGACTAGTAGGTGACTGATTCAAAAATAAATGATTTTTGGTTGATACACCTATTAATACACTAAATAGTGTAATATCTTCCGAAAAAGAGAGTACAATTCTGTGACAATCAAAATAAAGTCCTTTCCACTTATTTATACGTGTTCCTTCACTGTACTAGTCTCAATAAAAGGTCTTTCTAGAAAAACCACGTTATAATTTCTGTCTTACCTCTCTCTTGTCTTCATACCGTTGTAAGGACCGTACTCTACTAATGTCGAATTTAGTAAGAAATACTACCTCTCCTTTTCCAGACCACCTTATTATCTGACACTCACAGACAAGTATCTAGAAATATCCGGTCTAAAGTGGTGGACTAACGAATAACGACGAAGGGTCATAGACTGATCAGGAAGTAAAGGTGAGGCATCCTAAACTGAAAAACAGAAACATCTAAACAGTCTATCTTTTTTAATTTTGGAATAATAATATTCTCTTATTTGTATGTAAAGAAAATGTGAACGTTACGTTCTCTGTACTCAAGTTAGAGATCTAGTTTTTCTACGGGACTTCTCCCTTTATCGGTGGGTAAGGTCATAAGAACGGTCCCTTTAGGGCACCTACCTCCTTGGACCACCCGATATCAGGTACCCCCTACGTTTTCTCAGTCTATGTCGAATCATTAATTTGTTACTGTTGTGTTACATATAGTAATTCTTTTTTACCCAAGGTCTTACACTACCAGAGTGTTGTGACAGTACTTTAACGACACTTGGTACCCGGTATACTACTAATATATACATCGATAGGTTCCTTGACGGTTCAAGAAAAGATGTCGACTGGGTTGTACAATGTAAAGGAAACCGTTACATATTCATAAGGTTAAAGACATGTAGGAGTAGTTGTGAACAAAAAAAAAAAGAAAAATTTTAATGTTGATAGAATCATCAATACTTCACTATAGAGTAACACCGAAGTTAAACGTAAAAGGATTTCTGTTAACTACAAATTATAGTCAAGAACACTAAAATCACTTTAAAATATAGAAAAAAACTATTTCCAGATAAATATACAATATACGGGGAGTTTGTATCTAAATATTAATAAAAATACGTAAACTCACTTTTTATTTTTTAGACTTCAATGTCTTTTATATCAGTGTAACCGGAAATATAACGGACACATAAATGAAAATAACAGTCAAACATCAAGAAGTATACCGAAGTCTAATAACAGATATCACAAGACGGAAATCGTAGACTTCCTGAGGGAAATCCTAAGGAACATCCCGTCTAAATCACAATTATTTGTGGGAATCCCAAACAAACAAACGGACCCTTATAATATTAAAGAGGAAGTAAAAAACTTCCTGTTTAAAAGATCTATATCTTAATAAAGAACGGTCAAAAAAAAAAGAAAGTTGTGAAATACAGTAGTATGACGGAAGGACGAAGGTATCAAAGACTACTTTTACCGACGATTGGAATGACTCCTAGAGAACCACGAACTATTTACACGAAGGAAAAAGAGTGACGAAAAATCTAATAAAGAACAGAAACCGATGAAACTATTATCATATAGAATTATACTTAGAGAATCAAATAGAATAAATTTAAATAACTTAAAGAACCTAAACATCTGGATACATACAGTAAAAGGATAGATATAATTAAAATCTTAATCGATTGGTTTGCGATGTTATTTTGGAATATTTACTCCGTACTTTAATTTATTTCCGGACATCTGATTAAACCTTTTTAGTCATAGTATTGTTATAACTGAAGGTTCGTCATATAAAAAAAGTAAGCAATCAAGAAAAATTATAAAGAGTCATCATAAACATAGAAAGTCATGTGACTTGACAAAGAAATGTATAGAACACAATTTATGTAGAGAATCAAACCTACCAACCACCATATTTGTTTTACTTTTAAAATTAAACTAAAAAGGTAAAGAAATGACCATTATATATTGGTGTCTTCAAATAAAAACATTTATTTTGAACACAAGAGACTGTAATAATTTATACGAATAAGTTTATTAACAAAATAGTCAAAGAATCTAAGGAGATATGTTTGTCAGTACAACGGACGGGGTCTTCTTTTCAAACGGAGAAATGTGAAGACCGTAAAACATAGAAAAGAAAAGAAAAATTATAGTGAAAACAGCAGATACGGAAACAACCATAAAATAGATTAACAAGATAGTCAACTTTCTCCCTTAACAATTTAAAAGTTTTTACTACTATCTAACCAATAAAATTAATGAAATTAAAAGTTAAGTACACTAACTATGTTTCCTATATTAAGAAACAGAAAAAGAACTTGACTGGTAAAATAGTACTTTATAAGGTATAGTAGTTTCAGTTTATAGAAACTGAATTTCCTATTAAATAATTATACCGATAAGAACGAAAGAATACGAATGTCAACGTACTCCATAGAGGAAAAGTAGTAAATGTAAATTAGATACAAACAAAAACATAAACTCTACACATACGTACTATATCTTTTATATACGGCAAAAAATTGGTAAACCTGTTAGAGGCGTAAAGTAATACACACAAATAAGGTCATTGTAAATTTTATTTATCTTTACTCTAACCTAAATCTACATGGTAAAATAAGAAACTAAATAGAATCAGAAGTATTAAAAAGTAAGAGACAAATACTAACGGGTAGAAAAAATCCTAAAAAATTTGAAAAGAATTCCAAGGTAAAATACAATGAGTAACCGTAAAATCTATACGGAAATACGTAATAAAAGGATTACTAACTATAATTACATGTATAATATTTGAAAAGTCGAATGAATCTTGATTATACTTCGGTGGAGTTTATTTGATCTCTTTTGAACGTTCGTACGTACTGGTAAATAGTGGGTGATTATAAAACAAGATCTCAAAAGTACACATAATTTAAATTTATTCATTTTTACTTATGTAACGATACAATAATAAAATGGAATATGACTCCATACGAAACTAAAAACAAAAATTAATTCTAAAATTCAAACCTCACTGTAGTCGTTGTACCGACTTTATCTACAGGGGACAAGTAAAAGGGGGAAGTCATTGTTATCAGACCATAGGTAGGTACCTTTTTTGACGAAAACAAACTCGACACGCTAGGGTGTAGTATACGTCTCGCTAGGTCCTCCTCAGAACGGTTGGACACGAAACACATTATCCTTATAAACTAGGACCAACACCTCGGACTTGACCTGAGACTGGGACGTCACAGAGTACTTGTTTGAGGTCAGGGAGAACTGACACCAGACCCTCGGGGACCTTTTGTGAACGAATCTGTCAGTAAACACTCATTCTCTCTGAAACACCTACAGGTCCAAAGGTCTTAACTTTAAACTTGTGAGGAGACCCCGTTTTTTATGTTCAAACATACGTACCTCTTCCATTTTTTTTATTTTGATTGCTGAAATGGACGTAGTGATGAAGGGGTTCTCCGTGTTAAATCACTGTTCTTTCTAGAAGAATCGGGTACCAACGAGGGAGTCTCCTTTTTCTTAAACTCACTCACGGGTCGAAGGGGTCGACACGTCCTTCTACGGTTCCTCCAGGTGAAGTGAAACTTGTGGTTAGGTCTCAAGTCTCAATAGTAACATTTTATGTTATTGTCTACTACATAGTAAAATAAGTAAAACTTCACATATAAGTCCCGTACTTGATACAATTGTCACACGTTGGATGGGGTGATACCCTTCAAAGGTAAATCGTAACTTTTTATCAACACTTTGATCCATTAGTCACTTACACAAAATTCGTTTTCAAACTGAACATATTCTTCTCCCATTTCACCCTTATCTCTCCGACCTAGATTATGAATCATCAGTACTCAGTGTACTGATCCCGACTCTTCTCTGACCCTCTCATACTCCTGAGAGTTAAGTCAAGTCAAGTCAAGTCAGTGAGTCAACACAGGCTGAGAAACGCTGGGGTACTTAGTGTCGTGCGGTCCGGAGTGACACTACTGAGATTCTCCCGTAATCTTCCTACACCAAAGGTGCACGACATGGTGTCTAGTACTTAGGGCGGTGGACACCGACTGAAACCGAAAACATAGAGTGATCATTTATCTCTGTCCGTCCTTCAACTTCCTGAGTAGTATATAATGAAGGATAACAAAGAAGACTGTAGGAACGTCCTTACAGTTTTAAAACCTTCTATTATGACTCAACGATAAAAAGTAATTAGAACAAAGTCGTACTAGAGGGTCATCTGTTACTTCCTCCCTGTCGATAAAAAGTTTATAGGTTGAAATTTAGGTTGTAAGAGTTTTTATCATATCAGACCTTTTTTAATAGGAGAAAAAAAATGTTTATACGTATCTGATGTACAAAACGTTACATCCTCAGTTTTAAAACTATGACATAGACCTAAAAACCTCATCGTATGGATTCAATTCTCCGAAAGGTCCGTCACGATAATCATTTCTTAGGTGGACGTACAGTCAGTCTTACCGACGATAGTTTTTCAGATGTTTGTTATTTACGACCTCTCTCACACCTCTTTTCCCTTCGGAGAATGTGACAACCACCCTTACGTTTGATTATATCGGTGATACCTCTTGTCACACCTCTAAGGAATTTTTTGACCTTTATTTTGACGGTATACTGGGTCGTTAGGGTGAAGACCCGTTTGTGTGACTCCTTTGGTCTTAACTTTCTCTGTGTATATGGGGTTACAAGTAACGTCGTGACAAATGTTATCGATCCTGTTCCTTCGTTGGATCTACAGGTAGCCGTCTACTTATCTATTCTTTCGACACCATGTACTTATAATGAGTCGATACTTTTTCTTACGTAAACTTAGTCAAGATTACTCCACCTACTTTTACCTCGGATAATGTGTCTCACTTCATTCAGTCTTTCTTTTTGTGGTTATGTCATATGATTACGTATATATACCTTAAATCTTTCTACCATTACTACTGGGATATACGTTCTGTCGTTTTCTCTATGTCTGCATTTCTTGTCTGAAAACCTGAGACACCCTCTTCCGCTCCCACCCTACTAAACTCTCTTATCGTAACTTTGTACATATAATGGTATATACTTTATCTAACGGTTAGGTCCAAGCTTCGTACTCTGTCCCACGAAAACCGACCACGTGACCCTACCGGGACTCCCTACCCCACCCTTCCCTCCACCCTCACCCCAAGTCCTACCCCTTGTGTACATGTGGGTACCGACGAAGTACAGTTACATACCGTTTTTGACGATGTCATAACATTTCATTAATCGGAGGTTAATTTTATTCATTTAATTAATTTATTTTTTATTTAATTATTATTGACTGAAGTTTCTGTATAATCTTACCGACTCAAAAAAATGTATAATTATAAACTTTCTCCGTTTTACGTAACCACAACGAACCAAAATTTTATATTTAGACTATAACAATTTTATAAAGTCATTAGTACAAAACACGAATGTAAGAACTTTTCGATACTTTTACGTAAACCAAGTAATAACTAGTAAAGGAATGTTGAGACACGGATAAATGACTATAAAATCATAGACACACATTGTTATTATTTCTACACGACTTGTAAGTCTCTTTTATTTTCTTAGGTGGACATCACGTCCTCTGTGGTCTCTGTGTCTGAGATAGGGACCCGGCCCTTCTAGGGGACCTCCTCCCCTACCGTTGAGTGAGGTAATAAGAACGGACCTCTCACGGTACCTCCCTCCTCGGACCGTCCGATGTCAGACATCTAAACGTGTCTCAACCTGTGTTGTCTTCGCTGAATCGTACGTACGTGTTTTCGTTCACACTACAGTCCATTTGTGTAAAAAATATGTAATTTTATTAAAGAGGTATAACGGATGTTAACGAAGAGGGTCTCCACTACTTGTGTTAACGAACGAAGAGGTTCACACAGCTCCCTTTCGAAAATAAATCTGGACTAGATTCATTCTTTCACTTAGTTGAGCGGATGACGGTAAATTTGTAAGTGACTGGATGGTCCTTTTTTTTTTTTCTCTCTCACTCTTTCTCTCTCTTTTAATTTCAAACGTCCTTTCATTTACCAGGTAAAAAGAATAGAAGACAACTAAAGAAAAGGGTTCAAAAGAAAACCAACTCTAAGACACTGATGTCTCTAGTTAAAAAGCCTCGTTTACCTATCTACTTGCACAGTATCATTCGTTAGTTTTACCTTCCGAAACGCACACGTACGTACATATCCACATTCGTCTGACTAGGAAACTTTATCTGGAACTCTCTATGACACTATCTGAGATTTCTTGCACTACTAAGTATTCTACACCCACCTCTCCTTTTAAACTTTTACTACAGACCTGTAGAACAAACCTGTAGAACAACCTATCAAAATAGAAAGTTACTTTATTTTTTTATGTCTTCGTCCTCGTCCAGACTCTCACGTTTTATTACTCATGACGGAACCTGTTCGACTCAACTTTCACAGACATCCGATAGTTCCACTACAGGTCATCCGTCAACCTATATACAAGATCACGAGCTCTCTCTTCACACCCGACCTTTTCTCTAAACCTTCAGTAGTTGTCGTGCAGTTCGCGAACAGTTCACCTTTGAGTTCACTTTCGGGGTTCTAAGTAAAATATGAGTTGTCTGGTTTATTTTATGGTCCTTTAAGAAACACGTTTACCACGTAAAGAGAGACTCTTTATCGTAAGGATATCGTCTTTTGAACTCACAAAATTTTGAGGAACGTCAGGGGAACACTTCATGTCAAAAACTATTCACTGGTACGATGGAGACAGGGACACGGTATTTTAGCTATAAATTGGTCCATTTCGCTTTTACCTCTATTATTTTTTATATCATGTGTTCTATAATTGAATTATTTTGGTCGAATCCATAAAGTAGGACCTGAGACATTAATAACTGTATTGAAAATTCCTTTCCCTCAATTCTTTTTGTAACCCTTCTAATATTTACACACACACACCAAAAAATAACACCATTACATGTTTATTGTCTATTAAATGGAAAAAAAAAACTTTACATGTAAGCCCCGTAATTGATATAATTGTCACATGTTATTTGGGGTGATATCCTTCATTGACGATTTACCCATGTCTCAAAGGTAAATCGTACTTTTTATTTCAAGACCTTGATCCATTGTCACTTACACAAAATCCGTTTTCAAACAGAACTTTCTCTCGTCCCATTTCACCCTCACTTCTCCGACTGTAGATTATGGCGGAAAGGTTCTTACTCTAGACGGGGACACAAATTCTATGGAGAGTTCCGAATTAAAGTGTCAGATATTTTACTCTATTATCTCATTTTTGATCTCCGAACACTACGATTTTGGTTTAATATACACACATCCACATACACAGTGAATAGGGTTTTACCTTGTAAATTATGTATAGTCACACGATTTACTAGTCACATAATTTGCTATGTATTGTGTCTTTGGTGACCAAAGACATGGGTTTCGGATTTCATGTCAACCCCACCCACCCTGTAGCTGACGGGTCGTCAACAGGGGACCTTTCGCTGAGGGAAACCCTCAAGCAGGAGTGCGTTCACTTCACTTTTGACCTTATTTTTGTTCGTCACTTTGCTTACCGTTTCGAAAGGACACGAAACTACCACATTCACGTTCAAGTAAGTGTTGTGTCACACATAAGTCTTTATCTAAAACTTTACACTACTTCTTAAAATCCTCCTAGATTTTCGGTAGGTGTCTTAAGTCCTTCTTCAACGACTCCTCCACACACTGAACTAGTCATTCACTTATTACTCTAATACCAATTTTTCAGTCTTCGTCTCACTACGCGGTATAACTTCTTACTCCTCTTTCTATTTCCTATTCCCCACACCTTCTCTTTTTGCCTCTCTCTCGCCCTCTTCATCGAGCTCTACTCCCTAGGAAAGGGACGAACCAGCCCTTTCCAAAGGGCCGCAAGGGCAGCGTAGAGTTCTCCTCCGCGAGAGGTGTCCTTTCCGCTCTCCTTGAGGTCCCCAGCACGGTGATAAGGTTTTCAGGGGGTTTACAGAGTCAGGTGAGGTCTCCTTGGACTAAAGGGACGTGACGGAGCTGTAAGTGCGGCTCCTAACTGAGTGTGGTACCACCGTGAACACTGTCGGGACACCCTTTCGGAGCTCCCTTTCGGTGTCTAGGGACACAGTCACGCTGCCCTTCGGACTGTGACGACGATGTCGAGCCCTCCTTTCGCCGGCACGTACAGGGGCGAGCTCTGCTCCGGACTGAGGTGACACCTCTGAGGTCTCCATGGGGTTCTAGGTACAGTCGTGACCTCTCCTTAGGAGTCCAAGGCCGGAGCTGAGGTGTACTCCAGAATCCGGGGCCGTGGCTGACCTCTCCTTAGGGCTCTCCGGGGAGCGTTGAGCGTACCTCTGACCGGAAAGGACTCCGGTGTGCTCATCACAATCAGAGAGTCAGTACAGGCTAAGAAACACTGGGGGTACCTTTCGACGTTCCAGCACAAATAGGTTTTCGGTTACTTCGCTCCATCTTCTTGGTCCATTAGTCCACTCACCGAACTAAGTAGTTAAAGGACCTCTATCGTGAAATTCTTTCCTCCCAGGATCTTCTACTTCCCTCTTTCTTACAGTGGATAACCGGTACTGTTACAGTAATCTTGAGACGAGTAGTTACGAATCTTGATTCTCATCTAAAATAAAATAAAAATTAACCTCCTATTAACGAAATGTTACAATACGACCAAAGACGGCATATTGATGTGTATAGTCAGTATTAATATACACACACACACACACACACACACACACACACACACACACGCACGCGTACACATAGGAGAAGGACAACTCACCGGGAGGACAGGGAAGGGGTAGAGCGGGGAGCTCCAGTAGTGGTCCGACCCGAGGGACGCAACGTGTCACCAGGGTGATCGACAGACAAAGTAAGTGCCACTATATGTGTACAGTCACGCTGAGAGCGCTAAAGAGGGTGGGAGAGGAAGGGGGTGACACAGGGGTTCAGGTAAGAGGTATTAACATTTAATTTAGTCTTTTGGTGGAAAAGCTGAGTAACGAATAAATGAGCACGTAAGTGACCGAATATAAAAATAAACAAATTAGTTATTCATTTTAACCTTTTAGATGAGATGACGTCATGTACCCCAGTGTTTCTCAGCTTGTTCTGAATCACTGACTTGTTGTTGATATACGTTCCAGTTTCTGTAACGTTTTCGAAAAAACGATCTATAACCCACTATCCTTTTGACCCTTGTTCCTTGCTGTTTTAAAGTCATACTCTCGTTCCCTCACTGGATTTTACATCCTTTAAGTTCTTAAACTTAGGTAAAAGTCTCCATGGACTTATACTTCATTCATCCGAATGTACTCGAAGAGACTCACATCATAAGAGTGGGTTCATCTTGAGTGAAAAATTTTTTCGTAACCAATATTTCGGACCAATATTTAATAAACGTTGAATTTAGTATAAAGGAGTTTTTGTGTTATGGTACGTACCATGTATTAAGATTACAAAAAGGGTATTTATGGAGTAATTAGAGGTTACACCGTCCCTTATTTTGATGGTCGTATAATGTCCATACATTACTTAGAAGGGTACTATAGGACTCCCGAGACTAAGTCTTTATGTCGAAATTAACCTAATATAATATCAACATAAATTGACACCTTTAAGTTGATTTGTTGTGTCCCCCTTTTCAATGTCACCCCGTTTTTACTTTTTCTTCGCAAAATTTATCATTTACAACGGTACACTGTAAAATGACTTTCTCCACGACAGGTTTCCCGTGTACTCTACCACTGAATGCCGACACCACGGGAGTCACACAGAGTAGGAGTACGCGGAGGGAAAGTATTACACTTACAGAGAGAGAAGACTTTCACTATGGACCCAATTTCTATATGCCATCCGAAAAACTCAACCCTTTCGAGAGAAATGTCTTCTGTCTCTATAACAACGTAGAGGATCCTTGAAGAACGTAGAAAGAAAAATAACCTTATATGAACGAAGTGTTACGACACACCAGAGACGACGTGTCGTTCCACTTAGACGAGATACATATGTACGTAAGGAGGAGGGTGAGGGACGTAGAATCGGGAGGTCCAATAGTCTCATGGCTCGACTCGAGAGACATGATATGTCGTTGAAGGGTGATGGGTAAAATGTGTTCCACCACACATATACAACTTCGATTGAGAGAGTCAAACGGGGTGGGAGGGGACGGGGTGACGTGGTGGGTGGGACCGGCGTACAGGTGTCCGGGTAACAGATAAGACGCAGAGATAAGGACGGGACGTTTCTGCAAGTAATCACGGTAAAAAGATCTAAGATGTATACACGCAATTATATACTAGAAACGAAAAGAGAAAAACTGAATTGAGGCGAGACACACTGTCTGAGATCCAAACAGAACGGAGAACTTCTGAGTAGAGAACGTTCAATAACCGGAGGAGAGGTTAATATCACCCAAAAGATTATTCTTTTAGACAAAGAGGGACTTTTGAGGGTGAAGGGAGGGACTACTGTGTGTAAAGGACTGAGAGCATAGACCTAAGAATCAGGTCGGTTTTAAGATACCGTCAAGAGATTCACGAGAGCACACAAGAGAGGAAAAGTAACTGTCTTCGGTCCCCATCACAACAAGTCGAAAAAGGATACACGAAAGAAAGTGGAATACACGGGTTCGACCATAATAGAGTTTACGATTTCCGAACTGTAATTGTGATCCAGTACTCAAATTATCGATAGACTCTTGATGTACTTCAAACATTGAGTATCATTCAACGTAGGAAAGACGTTCATTTAAATAAGCAGGTGCTCTCAGTTGACAGAATCACCGTCCCAGGTGAACATTTCCGGAGACATAGTTTTCGTCTGAAGTCGAGTTAGTGACTTAGACAAACGAATATTACCGTCGTTTTTATATGTCTCATCTTTAATTTAATGTCGGTGACGTTTACTACCATCCTTTTACCCGAAACAAAACCTATTCTACGATATCTTTTTCGAAACTGGAGACCACCTTCCTTTCGTTCATGGGTAGTTTTAGTTATCCGGACCGTATATCTTACACCAGTCATCTAAGACACAACTTCCTGGTGTCCGGTCGCACTTCACCCTTTAGGGTTCCCATTTCTTCAGATGTACAAAGAACTACAACTAATGATATAAATAAACTTAAATTCAATGGTAGATAGGATCACAATAATAGAATGTTTGTCGTTTCCTGATATTTCACATCAGTTGAAGGTTGTGTGACAAGAGACTACATCTCTAAAATAAAATTTACTTAATTATGAGTCTATATATCTCAGAATTATATATAGTACGACGAGACAAGTCATTGAGAAACTTATGTGTTATAACAGACAAAACGACGAACGAGAATCACATAATAAAAACTCCTGTAAATTTTTCCGTCGATTTGAGTTATGTAGAATATGATCATTATATTTATTGTGTGTTTCGATAACATGTTACCTACATGTTAATACCGGTTCGGACGGGTAAAGTCCGTCATTGTCAGATGGTGTGTCAATCGATGACTGGACGACGAACCTACCACGGATAGCTTTGTGAGATAGCTAAGATTCCCTAAAGTCTTAAGTCCTTAAACATCATACACTTTTTATCGTACTTAGAATAATAAAAACTTTACCGTATCTACTTCCTCTTGTACGAAAGACAAAACTAACACTACCTGAATTATTTGCATTCGCATCGAGATGAGGTCAGTTTACTACACGTCTATACACCCTGTTCTTAATTAAGACTTCTTTAACTAAGATTGTACAACTTTAAACAGTGGTACTGTCCTTTTAGCAATAAGGTCCCCTAAACGAAAGACATGGACCATTGTCTATGGTTCGAACGGTAATCTCTTTTTGTTTTGTTTTGTCTTTACGTCACTTTGGAACTCGTGGAGCTCCTGTTTGACGGAAAACTACCGATTGCAAGCGGACCTATCTCGCGTAGCACTCTCTACCCAAAACAGTACGTGACCAAGAAGATTTAAAGTATCTTTAGTTTACTCAATTTTTAGTAACAATCGTGTAAAATAACTACTCCTTGTCTCCACGTTTTTCCGTTTTATTGAGTGAGTCATAAGGTATCGAACATTTGTCTTCCCACATTAAGTTTTACGGTTCGACTTCGTAAAGAGTACGTCGATACGACAGAGGACCGTTCACTTGACCCGGTCATTGAAAGAGAAATACACGGTCCACAAGTATTTAATCCGTAAACACTCAACCCTTCAGTCAGGTGTTGAGACCGAAAGATAGTCTTATTTAATCCTAAGAGACAACCGAAGTGACACCTTGGTTTCGTCCACGTACACCATAGTTACAAACTCTCACTCACCACGTTCCGTAAACTAACAAAAAGAAGTGTATAAGAAATAGTTTTCAAAATCAACTACCCTAAAATTTTCATAAAAAGTTGATAATCTGAGTACGTCAATTAACAATTTTACGATCAGTTATATTTTCATATATTATCTTTTTTGTTGTCTCCAAGAAGGAGAACAACGGGTGATGAGGTTCCCAACTACAACAAGGTAGGATTCAGTACAGACTGAGAAACGCTGGCGTACCTGACGTCGTACGGTCAGCAGGGACACGGAGTCATAAAGGGTCTCAAACACGTTTAGTACAGGTGACTGATCACTACGGTAGGTTGGTAGAGTAGGAGACATCAGGGGAAGAGGACGGGAGTCAGAAAGAGTCGTAGTCCAAGAAAAGGTTACACAGTCGAGAAGCGTAGTCCACTGGTTTCATAACCTCGAAGTCGAAGTCGTAGTCAGAAAGGTTACTTATAAGTCCTGACTAGAGGAAATCCTACCTGATCAAACTAGAGGAACGTCAGGTTGTTTGAGAGTTCTCGGAAGAGGTTGTGGTGTGAAACTTTCGTAGTTAAGAAGTCCCGAGTCGAAAGAACTACCAGGTTGAGAGTGTAGATATGTACTGATGACCTTTTTGGTATGGAAACTGATATACCTGGATTAAGTCGTTTCACTACAGAGACGAAAGATTATACGATTCAAACAGTATCGAAGAGAAGGTTCCTCCGTCACAGAAAATGAAAGTACCGCCGTCAGTGACAGACGTCACTAAAACCTCGACTTCTTTTATTTAAGACAGTGATGAAGGGGAAAAAGGAGTAGATAAACGGTACTTCGTTACCGTGACCTACGGTACTGGAGTTAAAATACCTACAACTTAAAATTCGATAGAAAAGTGAGAGGAGAAAGTGGAAGTAGTTTTCCCTGAAATCTAGGAGAAGTGAAAGACGGTAATCTCACCACAGTAGACGTATAGACTTCAATAGCTATAAAGAGGTCGTCAGAACTAAGGTCGAACACGACGTAGCTCTGGTCGTTAGTCACGGTCCTGAACTGACATAGAGAAGATACTTCTAAAAATCTAAGTATATGTTTATTCCATGTTCAAAATATCTTTTAATATGGTTCAATAAGTATAACAATACTTTATACGGAAAAATGAGTGGTTATATTACAGTTTTGTCTTTGAGTTAAACTAGACAAATTCAAACTCCTCTTTAAATTCCTCTAAATTTCCTCTTTAAATAACCAGTACTTAAGGTTTCTTCCCAACTTACTAACTTGATATCCTAGTCTTCCAACTCAACCCGGAGTCATAAAGGACTTTGGTTTTAAAACTTGTGAGAGGAGATTTGAGTCTAAGAACGTATAACAGTCGACCTAAACGTTTCGTTTTGTAGAGATGTCCTTCCCTTTACTCCGAGGGTTGTTCAAGGGTGTCACGAGAAAGAATCAACGTGAAGTTTTTAGACAATAGTGAGAATTAGTTAAGTCAAACCCAATCCATAGATAGAGACCTAGTTAGTCGTATACATATTCTACCCCCTTAATACTGACAGTATAGAAACAAGTTAATGGGTTCAGACCCTGTAAGTTGTAACCGGATGTCCTGTCCCTTAAATTTTATACGGTTAAAGGTCGAATTTGATACACCAACCCTCGTCCTTGACCCAAAATTGTTACCAGAGAAATGCAGAGATTTGTTTATAGTGTTCCTATTTTCAATAGACCTACTTGTTTTCCATTCTTAGGTAATTCATTTTATACTTACATAATATCTAGTAAAGGACAGAGAGATACCTACCCGTAAGTAGAATCGAATATAAAAAGTAATAATATTTATTACGACGATACTAGAAGGAACGTGTGTATAGAAAGACAGGTATATTCGTAAAGACGTATTATCTGAACATTTTTACCTCGACGTTCAATTTTCGTATGTGTATAAAATTAAAGTATCTGTGACATTTTAGGGGTGGTTTTCCATAAATGTGTCGGTGGTTGTCACTTACAAACACGTGGAGTGTTTAGGGAATTTTTGATAGTCTATGTTACTTGATCTTCCTTTGATTCGTGAAAATATTCACCTAATATTTAGACAATGGAGTTCCATTTACAACTTTAAAGATCCGGGATAAAAATATATTAAAGTTCCATACACAAAAATTCTCACTCAACTGTCACTCATACTTCGAATCATAATTTGAAGTCTTTTAAGTCCCAAAAAAAAGTGGTTCTCTCCTTTTCGTTCAATTAAAGTTCTGACTCTTAGATGGAGCAGTACCTTATACGACCACCTTCTCTACACAATCTAATGGATCTCCGAGTACTTTCCGTGTACTTTCCTTTTATTTAAACTTCTTTTAAGGTGGTCTTTCATACACGACACACACTCATGACGGTTGTCTTCACCCAACAAATGACTGAATTTCCGTCTTTTGGATGAGAACCTACAACTGTACTTTAGTCCTAACATCTGGAACTGCAGTCGTTGTTTAAGTGGAAACCGTTGATCAACGCGTTTAAAACACCGTCTTAAAACGACAGGTCTTGATAAGGTCCCGTTTTAAATTCTATCTGGGTTCACTCCCACACACACACTTCCGACTCTCGATAGGATATACGTCCCCAGTAGACTAAGGTCGGAAGCCTAGAGTTCCTCGGTGCTCTCTTCAATACCTCACTTTTCATGGTATCAGGGAACATTAACAGGTACCTCACACTTTTGGACGAATTCTTTAAAGAAAGAGTCAGGGTGGTCCTCTGAGTGAAAACTAGTTTAATACTTTATAAGTACCTATTTAGACCCAGTATTTCTCCTTAATTTCGGAATACACCTTGATGAAGGACTGATGTTTCTGGGGGTCTCCCGACTCAGCTACCACAATTATCTAATGTGTGTTCTTCTCGAGTTCCTGAGTGACTACCCGGTCTTCAGATTCCACTACCGGTGGGTAGACGGGGACCTGTATGCTCGAGTCTTAACCTCCCGACACGTTAATGAGACTCCGGGATCGGAAGACGATTAGACTGGTTGTTGTCGTAAGGAAAGGGTAACGTGCACTTTTATCAGAGACGGTTGGGGTTGGTTACCTCACAGTCGTTATTACGACCAGGACGGTGAGGGTAGGTGAGATAGAGATTAAGAGTCTCATCGTCACGTCTGTTGGTCGTCGAAATCTTACTAGTCCTCGGTCTTGTTTTTCGACCGTCGTGTTAGTTGTACGACCGGTGGAGGGACGAACAGAACCTCTTCTTTTATTGAGGATAGTGGAGGTGTCTCTCGTCAGAGAGATGATTGTCTTTATTTTTGTCCTTAAGGAGTTTAAACTGCTCCCGGTCGGAGTCTGTCTTTCGTTTCTCGACTCGGTCCGATTCAAGACCCCGGAGAACACCGTCGGAACCACGTCGGGTCGGTCCGGAGGGTCACGTTTCTTACCCCTCCACGGAGACGGGGTAACGTAGTCGTACAGTACAGGGACAACAACAAGTTAACGATACAGTACAGACTGACAAACGTCGGGGTACCTGACGTCGTGCGGTCCGAAGGGACAGGAAGTGACAGATGGCCTCGAACGAGTTTGAATACAGGTAACTCAGCCACTACGGTAGGTTGGTAAAGTAGGAGACGAAGGAGGAAGAGGAGAACGGGAGTTAGAAAGGGTCGTAGTCCCAGAAAAGGTTCCACTGAAGGGTGGTACCACCTCGGGGTCTGTCCTTTAAGGAAGATATGACTTGTCGACAGGGTATATATGTTGGTTGTCTTACACGGGACACCCTTCTTAGGTCGGAGAAGGAGACCGTTGTCTGTCCTGGACGTCTCAATCACCTCTGAAAGTCGAGTTTGAAGTGGACCACCCGTTGTCTCCGTTAATATTTTCTTAAAGGTCTCCGTTTCACCACGAGTGAGAGGAAATGAACCTCATACTTCTAGCGTTCGTCCATCTCAGATGACCCTCTAGATTCCAAGACCTACGTTTGTCGACGTCTACACTAGTGTCTTTTTTACGGAGGATAAAGCACACGTATCGAGGACCCCGGTGTCCCTAATGACGTACGTCACTTTCTACCTCCCCACGTTGTACAAGACTACAAAGAATTACACAAACTGGATTCACCTATCCGGTAAAGGCACCGGAAGTCTTTGTAACGAGATTCTGGTGGTACCTCAAATTCGAACAATTCCGACGGTCCTTGGTGGTCCCTCTGTTCTCTTCTTCATCTAACCGGGATCGATGGTTCGGTCGGTAAGACAGGGCACAAAGCGGGAGCCAGTGAAGAGAAGAGTTTTGAAAGAGAAAAGAAGAGATAAATATATATAATTGGCGGGGGGGGGGGGGTGGTCCCCTTTCTCTAACTCGAAAACTTTATTACTGTTTGATAGGTTTACCTTTGTGTTGTGAGTATATGGAGAGAGAGAGACGACAATTGAGTATTACAGATAATCGTACAGAAACTCGACTGATCTTATTTGGTAAGAAATATTATTATCTGATGTACAATGTATCATTTATGTAAGTGTAGTACGGGAGACCTCGTTTTCCCTTCGTATGTATATATTTTAGAGACCCAGTCTACCAATTTCGACAGTAGTGAATTTTAGTTCCTACCGTACTCTTTTGTCCTTTAGTGACTCGATGAAGACGTTTCTTTTTATTTAACGAAAAGAGACCTTATTTATATTCGGTTATTTCGAGTCGGTTTACTGAAGTACTCATATTTACAAAAGGTCCGTTTGAATATTTCACGATTCTACTTGTGTAGATTGGACAACGTTATTTCGACAAGTCATTATTCTCGGGGACCTAAGGTATCGAGATCCCACCTAATTTATAAAATAGAAGATTCCTTGTTATTAGTCAAACCCTCTTACTTCCTTGACCGAAATAAACTATAAACTAAATGAAAGTGACGGTAAAGGTACTCAGTGGAAAACCACAACATCGTGGTTTTAGGACTTAATACTTCTTTTTTCTCACCAAAGTAAATCCTCTTCATTTATAAGGTCGTCGACACTTGAGTCCCAAATTTTTAGTAAGATTGAACGACTTTTATTTGTCTGGGTCGTCTCTCAGTTCTCTTCGTTTACTGCCTTTATGAACACGTGCAGGCAAGTGACACATACCCCACTCACCGAGTACACACCGAATGGCGAACAATAAAGGAACAAAGAACGGGACGAAAGTGTGGGGGTGGGGGTGGGTCTACGGGAGTCGACGACGTAGAAGTCGAGGTGGAGACGTCTGGTTGCCTTAGGAAGTAAGAGAAGTAAATTATTTTGTAACGAGTAGATACTTCTAACAACAACAACAAGTCAGTGATTCAACCCAGGTGGAGAAACGTTGGGGTACCTGACGCCGTACAGTCTCAAACGAGTTTAAGTAACTCCTCCACTACGGTAGGTTGGTAGAGTAGGAGACAGTTGGGGAAGGGGAGGACGGAAGTAAGAAAGGGTCGTAGTCCTAGATAAGGTTACTCAGTCGAGAAACGTAGTCCACCGGTTTCGTAACCTCAAAGTCGAAGTCGTAGTCAGGAAGGATACTTATAAGTCCTGACTAAAGGAAATCCTCACCGACCAAACTAGATATTTCTATTTTATAAATTTTATTTAAAATATCACAACAACAACTACAAGTCAGTGAGTCAGTACAAACGGAGGAACACTGGGGTACCTAACGTCGTGCGGTCCGGAGCGGTTGAGGACTTCGAACGGGTTCAAGTACAAGTAACGTAGTCACTACGGTACGTCGGTAGAGTAGAAGACTGTGGGAGAAAAGGAAGACGGAAGTTAGAAAGGGTCCTAGTCCCTGAAAAGGTTACTCAACCGACAAGTGTAGTCTACTGGTTTTATGACCTCGAAGTCGGAGTGGTAGTCAGGAAGGTTACTCATAAGTCCCAACTAAAGGGAATTCTAACTGAACAAACTAGAGGAACGACAGATTCCCACAAAGTCCTCAGAAGAGGTCGTGGTGTCAAGTTTCTGTAGTTAAGAAACCATGAGGCGGAAGAAATACCAGATCGACAGTGTTGGAATGTACTAATGACTCTTCTGGTATCGGAATTGATATTCCCACAAACAACCGTCTCATTACAGAGACGAAAAGTTGTGTGACAGATCCGAACAGTATCGAAAGGACGGTTTTTCGTTAACAGAAGACCAAAGTGCCGACGTCAGTGGTAGACGTCACTAAAATCTCGGGTTCTTCACCTTTAGAGAGTGATGAAGGAGGAAAAGGGGAAGATAAACGGTACTTTATTACGGTACTAGAATCAAAAAATTATAAATCAAAATTCGACCGAGAAAGTACGAGGAGGAAGTGAAAATAGTTCTCCGAGAAATATCATCTGAACGTATTTGTTTCACGATAAAATCCGACAACCTTGTTTCTTATACTACATTGATCAACACCCACCTTAGTAGTCTCCTACCCGTCTTTATCCTCAACGTTTATATATTCCTTGGTTGAAAATCCATTTTTCTGGACTCGATTTTTAGTGTCCCAGCGTTTCCAAGAGACTCTATTCGTTACCGTTTGTTTATCAATATAGTATCGTACTGTTTCCTATACTGCACGAAGTCACACTATTCTCTACTATGTCTTTCTATGTGACTTTAGTATAAGATTTCTTAAGGTTCTCGTCTTCTTGGACCAGCAATAAGACCTCCATTTAGTAGTTGTTACCACTAGTCTATTTCCCACATAAGATCTTACTAGTGAGGTAAAAGTCCTATCTCTTAAACGTAATTTTTAGGGTCAAAGATTTAAAAAGGCGTTGTCCTTCTTTTTTATAAACTCTGGTGTTGAAACCAATTATGTATAGTTAATGGTTGTAACAACGAAAATTCTCCTAGTGTGAAAAATCACTTTAATGATCACTCATGTTAAGAGGGGTGACATTCATCCGATACTCTTTTACTCCAGTGAAGAAGTATAGAACTTTAATTTCGTTCTTCATTATAGCACTCATCCTTCAGAGACTCACAGACCGAGAGAAAACTAGAAGTCACTACTATGAGTGGTCACCTGTTTCAATGACTTGATTTAGGTCATGAGTCACCTTTCATTGACGAATGACCTCCGTAATTCACGGTGGAATTAGGGTCAGAGAAAGAACCATTCGAAGGGGAGAGTGTCAGGAACACATAAACTCCTTTGATAGGGTTTTGAGACCGGGATTCACTAACCTGTTTAGTATCCGTATTCTGGATTTCCATTAGTTTGGGGACTTGACCGGATCGTGTGGATAAAGGACTGAACCATTCTAAGAGATACAACGTGTGTATGGTACTACATATCTGTTCATAGAGACCGTAGTGGTCCACCAATTAGTCTGTACGTTTTAGAGTTCGGGATGGGTTCTGGAGGACTTAGTTAGACGTAAAATTGTTCTAAGGGTCAACTAGACATAGGTATAATTTACAATTCTTTGTGTCGAGATCTGATCGTCCGTACTGACAGAACTCTTAAATTCAATCCTTTATAATTTTAATACCTCACTAACCATCGGACCTTTATTTGTCTGTATGTTTCGTACTGACACAGGTACAAGTTCTGGTTAATGGAGTCGTCTTTGGAGCACTGAGGATAATGTACCTTCACGGACAGTGATTGGGTACAGATCTGACAGGGTGTTCAATGTCCGTAAGTTTAAGGAGGACGTTACAGAGACAAGAATCTAAAAGTACTTTTAGTGTAGAAAGTACATAAACATTAATTGAAGGAAGGAGAACCTTGGTCAAACTTTAAGACAAAGGATATTGTTTTCAACGGTTTTACTTTATGAAGAACACTATCGTTAGTGACTCCTCAATTACACTCCTTTAGAGGTTAAGTTAAATCATTAAGATCATTCTCGTTGTAAAGAGAACACGTTTTTGTTAACCGTCGTTAAGTAAAGGAGTCGGTCTGGACCGGTCACTCCCTTTTTGTCTAGTGACAGTAAATTCTGAACGTAATTAGAGGAGTCCGATTGTCCTACTGTAAGGAACATGTCTTTTCCTAGTGAATGAACTGGATTTTCCTCCTTTCTTTGTTGTAGTTCTCTCTTAACAGGAGGGAAAAGTGTCCGTTTAACCATTAAAAACGACTACGAAGAGATCCCTCTTGTCCCCCAAACTACATCTGAAAGGTCAAAATTTAAGTCTTCCAAACTTAAAAAGGGTTCTAGAAACGGTTCTCTCTGTGAGAGAAAAAAGGATACATTTAAAAAACTCCATATCAACTAAATGTCTTAAGACAATAGAAGTCCACATGTTGTATCACTAAGTCATAAAAAATATCTAATATAAGGTAAATTTCAATAACGTTTTATTATCAATACGTTCGGTCTGTCTCTGTTTATTACATGTAATAGTGAATATACACTTTTGATTTTTTATTTCCAGTTTAAATATATCACTTTGTCTTCGTTTGAGTGACTATGTCTTTTGTTTGATCACCTATATCGACCCTCTCTCTACCCCCTCCCCATTCGATAGTCACACCTTAATTTTCTATATTTGATGATAGTTGTCTGTTTTTCCCACATAACATGTTGTGTCCCTTAACGTCGGTAATAATCCTTGTAGACAAATAACTGTAAAGGAGGAAACAAAAATATTTAAGGAATTTTCTCTTATGATAAGCAGTACTTGTGAGACAGGACGGAGTAACGTTCTATAAACTACAACTCGTTTAATAAATTGAAAGAACTTAGAAGTAAAGTAAAAAGTATTTTCCTCCTGTATTTTGGGGTCAGTAAGGAGGATATACTACGATACGATATTAGTTTAGATTAATAGATAGATAGATAGACAGATAGATATAGTAGGAACCTATAAACGGGAGGTATAGACGTCCAAGGTAATAGATGTCTAAGTTGGTTGACGTCTATGTACCTGGTTTACATATACATTAAAAGTTACACTCAATATATTTACCTTTTATAAGAATTTTATAAGGTACCACAGAATTATGAAAAAGTTTTACAAAATTGTCACTTTAAAAACAAGTTTCTTTTATAACATATAATTCATTTATATATTCGTGACCACTAAACCAACTTAATCGACACACCATTACTTCCACGGACAACTAAATTCCTTGACTGAGAATCTTGTACCATTGACTTACATCCCAAAATACTTCTTATCACACTTTTAGTCTAAAGATACGTTGAACTCAGTAGTATATAAGTAGAGTTGTTGATAAATATTTCAAGGACTTAAAATATAGTCCTTATCCCGTTTTTATGTTTCTAGAGTTAAATCAACTCTGTCTCCAATTTTTTTATGTAATGTACCATATACAACTATTAACTAAAACCTTATCTCTGATAACTTCGTGTTTAGAGAGTAGTTTATGGAAATGGATTATTTTCACCTCATTTAAAAATGAACAACCTACCGTAGGGACTGAGTTACCTGTACTCAAACTCGTCTGAGACCCTCTGTCGCTTTCTGTTCCTTCGGACCGTACAACGTCAGGTACCCCAATCTCAACCTATACTACATCGCTGACTTGTTCTTTAATAAACCTTTCTTCTCTTTACTTCAATATAAACTGGGTCTGGAAATTCCTAACATCCTTTATAACACAATTTACTCACTCATTTCTTATGAAGTTCGTTCCCCTTTAAATCCATCTATTTCTGTGTTACGACATTCTCTCAACGAAGTTTTTGTAGTGTATCAGACTACTCTGACCTCAAATCAAATACTATCTCCGACGACGATGACGACGCCTCAGCGAAGTCAGCACAGACTGAGACACACTGGGATATCTGGCGTCGGGTGGTCCGAGGGGACAAGGACACTAAGAGGTCCGTTCTTGTGACCTCACCCAACGGTAAAGAAAGAGGTTACGTACTTTCACTTTTCACTTTCACTTCAACGAGTTAACACAGACTGAGAAGCGCTGGGGTACCTGATATCGGGTGGTCCGAGGAGGTAGGCACCCTAAAAGGTCCGTTCTCATGACCTCACCCCACGGTAGCGGAAGAGGATACTGTCTCCGTCACCACCTCTTTTCGAATTTTTCTGTCCAATCCTGGTTCAACACTTCTCAAACTAAAAGTACTGCAAGATAGAAACCCCGTTATTAATAAATTATTTACCCGAAGGATTCACCACGATTACTATTTCTTGGGTAGTCGGTTACGTCCTCTGTATTTTCTATACCCAAGCTAGGGACCCAGCCCTTCTAAGGGACTCCTCCCGTACCGTTAGGTCAGGTCATAAGAATGAAGTTGTTAGATACTTGTCTCCTGGGACCGTCCGATGTCAGGTACCCCAAACGTCTCAGTGTGTACTAATCTCGTTTATTTTTATCGATTTTACAGTCAAAACCTTTTCGTAGACACCGTTGGTGTAGTTTCTCAAACGACCTAGTGGAGAAAAACGAGGATGCCCAGGTGTTTGGGAGGACAGTAAGACAAAGGACAGGAGGTCCTTAGACTGGGCGTGTATAACGTGACTACACGACGGCACTGGAGATCAGACCATTCCTCGGTAGTCACCCTCCGTGGTCGTGCTCCGACCACCCTACCCCCCCACCTTCTCTCCAGACTACCCGTTAAGGAACGAAAGGTCGAAAGAGGGAGACCCAGTGGTGACCACTTGACGTAGAGACATCGTTTCCGGTACCAAGGACGACATACTGAAAGAAGGGTCCAAGAAAATAAAGAAGGAAAAGAAAGAAAGAGTATATAAATAAATAAATAGTAAATAAATGTGGTCCGATCTGAGTCCGTAAAATTAAATAGTAAATAAATGTGGTCCGATCTGAGTCCGTAAAATTAAAAATTTTTGTCCCAATATTAGTCGATGATAGTGAAAATAAAAGTTCAGTATAACAGTCTCAGAACCGAGAAGTTCGACTGAGATTACAAGAGAACTGTACAAGGTGTAAGTAAAAAATTTTTTAGTAAAATTTAACGTCCCATTAACGAAATGTCACAACACAACCAAGGATGGTGTGTAGTTGTACTTAGTCGGTATCTATATACAGAGAAGGGAACACTTGGAGGGAGGGTGGAGGGTAGAGTGGGGGGATCCAACAGTGTCTCGTGGTCCCACTCGAGGGACACAATATGTCGTTGAAGGGTAATCGATAGATAAAATGAATACCATTACGTATATAAAAGTTTCGATAAGAGTTAAGTAGGGTGGGAGAGGAGGGAGGTGCCACAGGTATTCAGACAAGAGATACTCAGAGACAAAGATGGGACGTTTATCCGAGTTGTCATGGTTAAAAGATCTAATATATATATATATATATGTATACGTAATTATCTACCATAAACAAAAAGAGAAAGACTGAAGGAAGTGCTCTATATTGTCCGAGATCCAAGTGGGTGAAGTGACTGAGTTGAAATAAGGAAAATTACTGACTCATTATAAGGAAACGTATATAGATGGTGATGTAAAAATAGGTAAGTAGACAGTCACCTGTAGATCCAACGAAGGTACAGGATCGAGAACGTTTATCACGACGTCACCACTTGGAAACTCATATACACAGAAAAAGTCAATACCAAAAGAATCCCATATGCGGGTCATCACCTTAACGACACAATGTGGTAAGAAATTCATAAAAGAATGTGACTCCGAGTTGTGTTGTAAACTCTACAAAGAACATCAAAATCACCGAGTCGGGATCTAATAGGTGGTAAAAAGATACCTCTAGATCAAGGAGGGTTACCAAGTTCAATACGAGTAACGACAAAACTACGACGAAGATCCGGAGAGTCTGAATATCTCCCAGAGAGTCAAATACAACCATTGAGACATAGATTAGATTATGGTACTTCAATGCCCGAAGCATCCACCGAGTCACCATCTCTTAGACGGATGGTAACATCCTCTACGTTCTCTGTACCCAAACTAGGGACCCAGTCCTTCTAGAGGACCTCCTCCTGTATCGTTGGGTGAGGTCATCAGAACGGACCTTTTACAGTTCTTGTTCCCTCGGATCTCCGGACGTCAGGTGTCCGAAGTCAGGTTCTCAGTGTTTCTGAACCTGCGGTGACTCGGTGACTCGTACGTATGTGAGCTTTAAGATCAGAAGAGTAAAGGCATATTACGGAAGGAGGTTGGGAATCTTTGGACTAACAGGTTAAGATCACATGTACCTTTAATTAAAGTCTTAATAATCGCGTACAGTGACTCTTTTCCCTTGAAGGAGTCCAAATCCTTTACTGTCATCCAGAGACGAGAGTACTCGGGACCCTATAACGTGGTAAAGAAACACAAAAGAGATTTTGAGGTAATGTGTAGACGAGTGTCCGAAAGATAATCTGTGAGAAATTCTAAGATTAAACTGAGACAGTAGACGAAAGACGACCCTATTAATGACTATTTCACACGATCTCTTACTGATGAATGTTCCCCAAATTCTATACATCTTTCTGTGTCAGATGGGAGCGAGAACAGACAGACGTCCGCGCCTCGTGAAACACAGTCGTGGCCACCTAAATAGGTCACGGACCAAATTAGTACCTGTTACATCACTCGGTACGCTCTTCTTGGAATATAACACTCAACGCACGTCTATCTCTAGGACCCTTTCCGTATATGGGAAAATATGTGACATCTCTTAATTCATGGACACAATCTACTCGATCAATAAAGGTGAGGTTAATTATTGTAAGATGATAAAAACGAAGAAGTGGACATAGACTAGACCCCTACCAAGGAGATATCGATGGAAAGGTAACCGTTCTGAGTACTTCTTCGTATCCGATAAAGACGTTTTTCGGTACAGTGTTTCTGTTATTAATCTTTGACCATGACCCTTTGTACCTTATGGACTCGGGATGTCGATTGTTAATTTTCATAAAATACGAAAGAATTCCTTTTTTTTTTAAAAATATGACCTAAACAGTTTTTAATGAATATGATAAACTAAGTCTTTGTTTGAGAAGAGATTAAATAGGAAATTTTTTTAGAACTTTTTACTGGTTTCTCTCAACACAATTTAGTAAAAGTAAAGTAGTAATGAAAATAATTAATTTAGAACTTTTGAAAATCGTAACTATATAAAGGATTTAGATGAAACCACTTCGAAAATATTAATATGAAATCAAGTTATTTATTACCGTCTGTGAATTTATGTTGTATAATTTTCTTTTTTTGTTCTGTACTTTACCCTTTAAATTGATAATTGAGTATAATTCTTACAATCCTTATATGATCTCAAACTTTTTCATTACAATAGTATACATTTAATTTCTTTTATTTGACCAGTTAAACCCTCCTTCGATCTCTTGATTTAATAATAAAATGTTCGTCTATTAATTACCCGTTCTTACTTTGTAAACAGACAAAAAAAGACAATTTTTATATGGTCGTCCCGAAGCGTCCACCGAGTCACTATGTCTTGGGTGGACAGTCACGTGGTGTGTGCCCAAGCTAGAGATTAGGTTCTCCTAGGGTGTACTGCGTCTCGCTGATTCGGGTGCTCGGTTTTGATGACTCGCGTGTGAGATCTCGGGACATCGGTGTCGTGACTCGGGTGCACGGGATCTCGGACGCGGGAGACTCGGGCGCACGGGATCTCAGACACGAGACGTCGTTTTCTGCGGTAACGTTACGCTTAGGACGTATGACGTTGATCTTTCATCGGACACGTCGTCGCTTCTGAGCCACGTCGTCGCTTCTGGGTCGTGTCGGTTTTTATTATTCATTTTAATTTTTTATATATATATATATATGGTAATTTAATTATTTATCTTTAACTCTTCTTTTAAAATAAATATTTTTGTAAGTACCTCTTTTTTACTAAATTGACTGAATAGTGATAAAACGGTGTGAATTATTTAATAAGTACCTGGATTCGAAATACAAAATTACCATCGACAATAGTGTTTACCTCTTCCGTCACCGTGGGGTGACGTCATGAGAACGGACTTTTTAGGGTACCTACTTCCTCAGACCTTCCGACGTCAGGTACCCCAGTGATTCTCAGCCCGTGATGACTCGCTGAAGTGAAAGTGAAAAGTGAAAGGACGTGACCTCTTCCTTTACCGTTGGGTGAGGACACAAAAACGGACCTCTTAGGGTCCCTGCCCCCTCGGACCACCCGACGGTAGATACCCCAACGTGTCTCAGCCTGTGCTGACTTCGCTGAATCGTCGTCGTCGTCAATGGTGTTTTTCTCTCTATTGATCTGTAATATATATGGGACTACCTCCTTATGTTGTGATCGATATTTATACTTCATAAAAATGAGAGAGTGTTTACGGTTTTGACTCAGTCGAATTTGGAGATCCGCGTTCATGATTTCCTTTATTTATGTGTCTCCTTGTATAGTTTATTGTGAAATATATTTGTCAAATGTCAGAGATATCTTAAAAAATTTAACGATCTCTAAAAGTAAGACTTTTCTAGATATTTAATTCTCTAAATTCTTGAGATAAAATGTTAAGTTTTTACATCAAAAACAACAAATCTAAGACTAAGTTTAATTTTTCAACATGGAGTCTCTCCAGAGTATTACCGATACTATAATTTTAAAATTCGTTAGTTGAATAACTCAAAAGAATGACTAGAAGACAACATTCTCAAAAAGTTGATTAAGAGGGATTCAAAATTTTACAGGTAAGTATCGTAGAAGTCATTACTTTTTAAAGGCAATAGAAACAGGCATACATACGAAAAGACAATTACTTCTCTTATTGGTAAGGACAAACAAGAAGTATTGAACGAAAACCGAACTCTCTAATACAGTAAATATTAAAAAATTTAAAATTTAAAAAATAACTCCATATATCAAATTTCACATGTTGTGTTACTGAGTAATAAACATTTATAACGTTTCACTGGTGGTGTTATTCAGATCAATTGTAGATTGTGGTATGGTTTCCTTTATAAAAAAGAACACTACTCCCGAAAATTATAGATGAGAGAATCTTCGACATTATACGTCATGGTATAATAATCGATATTATGAATGATTGTAAAATAGAATTTTTATTATGAGTAATATAATTAAAATTATCATGGAAATTTCTGTATATCTGATAAAAAATTATAAATAATAAATAAACCGACGTGACCCAGAATCGACACCCTACACCCTAGAAGTCGACACCGTACGTTTGAGATCAACATGACATACCCTAGATCAAGAGACTGGTCTCGAGCTTGGACCCGGGGAACGACACCCTCGCACCTCGGAATCGGTGACCTAGTGGTCCCTCAGACGAAAAAGATAAAAACGTTCTCCAAATAAGAATCTTACTACTGAAAGTACTTTACTGAAAAAAGGGGTTTATAATAATTGACTAAGTTTGTGACATTCATTATGTACATTTAGTATTTTTAATAGTACTCGTATTGTCTTTATTGATGAGTTCATATTAACCAATGGGTTAATTCTTTATCTTATCATAGAAATTTCGGGTGAGTTTACGGAAAAGTAGTGAATAATCCATATAAAAAACCAAACGTAAAAAAAGACTAGTGTCTAAAATAAATGAATGATTGTCATTAAATTTTTTATACCGTTTTATATTTCTTATATAATGACATTAATTATAAACGTTGTTATAAATATAAAAACGTTTATTATTAAACGTTAATAAACATTTGACGTTAAAATGGCGGATCGTTACTCGTGGGGAATTAGAAAACATATGAAGGTTATATGATTGAAAAATTATCAAGTTTTAAGTAGATACATTACTAAGGTCTTTTTGTAGATGAAGACGAAGTAACTGACGTGATTTCGGAAACTGACACACCTAGTACTATTTGATACCTTTTAGGAATTTTTTCTACCCTTGCGGTCTAGTGGGATGGACAGAGGACTCCTTAGTCATACGCCCAGTTCTTCGTTGACAATCTTGGTCTGTACTTTGTTGTCTGACCAAGTTTTAACCCTTTCCTCATACTGTTCCGATATATGACAGTAGGACGAATAAATTGAATATACGTCTCATGTAGTACACTTTACAGTCTGACCTACTTAGTGTCCGACCTTAGTTCTAACGACCCTCTTTATGGTTACTGGAGTCTATATGTCTACTATGATGAGATTACCGTCTCTCATTTCTCCTTGATCTCTCGGAGAACTACTCTTATTATCTTCTCTCGTTTTTCCGACCGAATTTTGAGTCGTAAGTTTGTTAATTCTAATACCAAAGGTCAGAGTAGTGAAACACCGTCTCTTTTCCCCCTTTTCACCTTTATCACTGTCTAAAATAAAGGAACCCGAAGTCATAGTGACGTCTGTCACTGACTTCAGTACTTTAATTTTCTACGGACGAGGAACCTTTCTTTCGATACTGTTTGGATCCGTCGCATAATTTTTCCGTAACGAAACGACTGTTTCCGGGTATATCGTTTCGACACCTAGAAGGTCATCAGTACATACCTACCCTCTCAACCTGGTATTTCTTCCGACTTACGACTTCTTAACTACGAAAACTGGACACCACAACCTCTTCTGGGAAGTCTCAGGGAACTTGACGTTCCTCTAGTTTGGTCAGTTAGGATTTCCTTTAGTTGGAACTTATAAATAACCTTCCTGACTACGATTTCGACTTCGAGGTTATGAAGCCAGTGGACTACACTTCTCGACTGGATGACCTCTTCTGGGACTACGACCCTTTCTGGCTCCCGTCCTCCTTTTCCTTTTCTGTCTCCTACTCTACCATCCTACCGTAGTGACTGAGTCACCTGTACTCAAACTTGTTTGATACCCTCTATCACTTCCTGTCCCTTCGAACCGCATGATGTCAGGTACTCCACCCTTTCTTGACTTCTGTTGAAACGTTAATTTGTTGTTGTTACTAAAAATTGTATTAAAACTTTATAAGTGTGACGAGGGTTTCCGTTATCCATTCGCCATAAATAAAAAGAAAGAAAAGAAAATTCAGAAAACAAGAAGTAAAATTAAATTTGAAAATTTTCAATTATTAATAATTTACAACGGTAAAAGAATAAATGTTATTTCTCCATCCTTCGTTTCACTTTTTTAGTCAACTTCAGAGATACAAAAGTTTTAGATATACTTTACCAAGTGAAAACTACGATACACCTACCAGTACTAACTGACTCCATATAAAATTCAGTCTGAAATGTTTCGATTGACCTTAAAATGTCCGTTGTAGTTTGGTTCTCATAACATGAGGGTATTATAGACATGATATGTAGTATGAACAGATACTATTTTTTTAGGTAAGGTGGTAAAAAAGGTATTCAGACTGTACAACTCTTGGTGTCTTGTTTCAATTTTACTGTCTATAAATAATTTACAGACCGACGAGGTCGTAATTACCCCGAATCTTAGAACGTAAAGATCAAAAGTCGACGGTCAAGGGTTCGTTCTCTAAAATGACTATTTCCCATCGAAACTGTCCCTTCTTCTCTGTTCCCGTTATACTAAATCTTTTAACTTGTCCAAATTATCTCTCATAAAAATCTCGGCTTTTCTCTTTACGGAAGTCTCGAAGAAATTCGAAGAGAATTCAACTAAGGTCCTATGGTTGTGTCGAAAGGAATAGTTTACATCGGTCTCCTCCAGTTCTTTTTGGTCGGGTGGGTCACTCTGTCTGTCCGAAAGTATCTTAACTTTTACATTCTACCAAAACCGTTCCGCTAAACCTATCCTATGTCCATTTTACTAAGAAACTCCCCAAGAAAACGGGAGTGTCAAAATTATAAAATAACATGACTAAAAGAAAGAAAGAAAGATGGATGAATGGAGGATCAGTGAGATATTAAGTTTTTAAGTTTCATATAACATACGAGGTACACTTTTTTCTCCAACGTTATTACATTAAATTGGAAAAATCATCTCGGACATAGACCTCTAAGAGGTACGTGTGTCCCCAACCCTCATAATGAAACGGTTCGGTTCGAGGAGGTGCTAACGAGGTGGTACCGGGTAATCACTTTCACTTTCACTTCAGCGAGTCAGTACAGACTGAGAAACGCTGACGTACCTGACATCGGATGGTCCAAAGAGTCAGGTACCCTAAAAGGTCCGTTATCATTACTTCACCTAACGGTAAAGGAAAAAGTCTCCTAGAAGGACTGGGTCCCTAGCTTGCGCCCAGAGGGTGTAACATCTGTCTGCGAATTGACAGACTCGACCGGGTAATCTGGAGTTGTTTTATGTGGGTGGACTGAGTCAGTCAAGAGAACTGTGTGTGGACTCGAGTTCACAGACAAACCGACCCGAAAGGGAGTTAAAAGACAGAGAAAAAATATTGACATAACGTGTTAGAGATAAGGAAAAGATGGTTAGTAAAGAGAAAGGGTGTGTATTAGGTTGGTATTTAATTGAAAATTTTATTAATAAACGTCCTCAACAATCGAAACCGAATTGTACTTACTAACTAAAAAAAAAATTGAGAGACCCTGTGTGTATCCTATAAGATACGAATGTATTAATTATTCTTAATACTCGTATCGTGAGACGCCGAGGACCCACGAGACCCCGACAATCGAGGGACCTATAGGTACGTCGACATGGAAGGAGACCACGTACGTCCTCACACACATGGTGGGAGGGCAAACACCTAGAGACCAAGGAAGACACGTTCCTGGTGTACTGAAGAGAAAAGGGTAGACCTAATCGGACTGAAGTGGAGTTCCCAAGATAGAGAGTGGTGGAGGGACCGGAATACATTAAAGTACGTCCTTGAGTCTAAATTATCTTGTTTTCCGTCTCTTTCCTCAAATGGAAATTATTAGAAATCAAAACATGAAGTAGTGTTCAGATTTAAATATATATATATATATACATATGTGTATATACAAATATATAGAACCCAAGTCTCTATTTTCCCTTCCACATTTCCTTAGATTCTTCATGATCCATCCGTAAACCCATCCACTCAGTATTTTTACTCATTAGTTTAGAGAAGACAAAGAACCGTATATTAAGTTAATGTAAATGAAGTCTATAAATCTATTAAAATACAATACTAAAAATTACCTGAAACTGTTATTCTGAGTCGTCATTGACCTTGAAAAGAATCTATTAAACTGAAATCTACGGTTATATGGATCGGTATACGTCTTATATAAATAAAAACTTCTATACAATTATTGTCACTTGAAAATAAAAATTGTGTGTCGTCAACCCGTCGTTATCTTAACCTACACTAACACGTATGAAGTCCCATAAAATATCTTAGAGAAGGGATCCTTGAAGATCGTCTCAACGACTACAAAGTCGTCACAAAAAGTTATGTGTCTTGTCTCAACGTAAAATTTTCCTATGTATACGATTTGAATTGATTTTTAGAAACTTTTAAACATAAAACGGTAATTAAACGGATTACGTCATACGTACGGTTAAACGAAGTCATGACAGATCGAGAAACGTTGGGATACCTGACATCGGACCGTTCCAGGAGACAAGGACCCTAAGAGGTCTCTCCTTATGACCTCACTCAACGATACGGGGGGAGGTCCCCCCGTAGAAGGGTTGGGCCTCTAACTTGGGTACAGAGGACATAAAGAACGTAACCGTCTGTATAAGAAATGGTGATCGTGGTGGGTCCTTCTAGGAGTAAATGAATTCATAGGTGCTATGTGATGAAATTCCCCATTTACGTTTTGTCATCCTTGTGATATCGGACTTAGAAACATCTTAAACCTTTTAGTAAAATCACAGAAAACTATTACTTTCTTCCTTTATCTAAACCTCGGTTACTCTACACTACCTTTCACGGTCCTCCACCTCCAAATACAGGAGGAGACATAAAATAGATAAGTTAGTCTCCAATTTATGTACGACCGTAAGAATTTGTGATTGAAAGACAGGTTCACAATTAATGAATATAATGAGGATTTAGGTTTCTATAAATCCTTGTTCAATGAAAAAGTGAAAAGGTAGGAGGTATTTCATTTCCGTCTCCTATTCCAAAAGGAGGGTCATACTACCTTTCAAGTGTCACCACATAGCTGTAAATAAATTAGTTCTTAAGAGGTCTGTTCTTATACTTTATTCCTAAGGTAATAGACGTAAAATTTTACTTATTTGAACATCCCTAAAATCTGAATTCTGTGTACTCGTTATAATACTCTACAATGAAATTTGTTATAAAACATACTCTACGATGAAATTTTATTAGATAACTCAAGAGATAATCTTCTTTGAACTTGATGTATCTTATAGAAAGGAGAAGGAGGGACTAGAAGTGAGTTCGTTAAGTATTTCATTATCGTTGTTCGAAAATAACCAACGAATAATATTCGATTCATGATAATTTTACTAAAGAACGTAATATAGTAAAAAAATTTCTCAGATGTATACGGTGTTCGTAGTTTTACAAAAACGGAGTTCATCACAACAACTCTTTTACACTATACTACCCTATCTGAGTCCCGAGTCTATAAAAAAGGAGGTTTGTTTCGTCATCTCTAACCCCTTTATTTACTTCTGATAGAATTTTCTTGTTATAATCATACGTTCCCATTCCTCGTTTCTGTTCGTACTAAACTTACTTATCTATTCCTCTTACGGTGTAACTTGGTGAATTAAAGTGACGGACGAGTCAGCACATTCAGGACAAGCTGAAAAACTCTGGGGTACCTGACATCGGATGGTCCGAGGAGACAGGTACCTTAAGAGGTCCATTCTTATGACTTCACCCAACGGTACGGGTGGAGGTCCCCTGGAAGAGCTGGGTCCCTACCTTGGGAACAGAGGACGTAATGTGCCCCTAAGAAATGGTGACTCGGTGACCCCTTGGGGACATACGATTATTTTTATGTATTATAGTTCTTTCTTTAACGAATACCTTAAGGTACATAATTAAGTAGTCAAGTTGTCTATAAACAACAAAATACTTGGAATGTAGACGAATTCCAAGAAAACACTTTGGAAACCTATGTCTCAAATTTTTTTATTTCAAAGAATGTACCTTCTACATAAAATTATTTTTAATCTTATTTCACGTTTATTATAATCCCTTGATGTATTTAAACTTTATATATTACACGGTTGTAAAAGAGTCCTTTTTCATCTTTTGAGCCGTCCCACTATTGCTGCTTTTTATAGAAATTACCTATCATACACGACGACGACGACGATTCAGCGAAGTCAGCACAGACTGAGACGCTGGGCCATCTGCCGTCGGATGGTCCGAGGAGGCAGAGACCCTAAGAGGTCCGTTCTTGTGACATAACCCAACGGTAAAGGAAGAGGTTACGCACTTTCACTTTTACTTCAACGAGTCAGCACAGGTTGAGAAGCGCTGGGGTACCTGACGTCAGATAGTCCGAGGAGGTAGGTACCCTAAAAGGTCCGTTCTCATGACCTCACCCCACGGTAACGGAAGAAGTATCATACACGATAATTCTATAACAAGTGTCCAAAATTGTGTCAACACGGTAATTACACGGAACACCATTTATAAGATATTAAAGACTTATAGAAACATTGAATGATACTATTTTGATTTTACAAATTTTACAAATATTCTCATTTACCTAGATGTGTCTATGAACCTAATTATCGTAACAAAACATTTGAAGATTGTACATTTAAATTATTAAAATTTATCGTAATAAGAAATTTTATAAATTAAATCGTTAGACATTCCTGTAAAATTACTACAATTTTAAAGGGTCTTTAATTAAACATTTAAAAATTAATGGGGAATAGACAATTAACGAGTCAACACAGGTTGAGACGTTAGGGTACCTGACATCGGACGGTCCGAGGAGACAGTTACCTTAAAAGACCCATTCTTATGACCTCACCTATCGGTAAGGGAAGAGGCCCCGAAAAGGGTTGGGTACCTATCTTGATCCCAGAGGACGTAACCTCTACATAAGAAACGGTAGATTCGGTAGTCCCTTCGGGGGAAATTGGTGTTATTTGATGTCTATTATTGTATATGGGTACATAAGTGACTTCTTTAACTAATTACAACTGAAAAAATAGACACATCGAATTTAAAAAAATTAATTTATCTATCTTGTACGTTTATTTAGATTTCAAAGAGACAATAAAAAAATCAAGAATAAAAGGAATTTTCGTTTGTGACATATGACCAAAACGTATTAAAACCAGGTTCAAGATTTGATAACGATATATAATATATAAAAAATAGGAATTTCTTGTACGAATACAGACACATAACTAAATATTTTTAAACGTATTGAAGGGAAAATGCAAATTAGAATAAAAAGATGTACTTAAGTTCAATTATGTTATCAAAATAAAATGAATAAATTCACAATCCAAATAAGTGAGAGACTTTCATTTTCTTTCACTTTCACTTTCAGTGAGTCAGTACAGGTCTAGAAAAACGCTGGGGTACCTGATATGTCAGGAACCTTAAGAGGTTCGGTCTTATGATCTCACCCATCGGAAAGAGAAGAGGTCCCCTAGAAGGGTTGGGTCCTTAGTTGGGTCCCAAAGGACGTGACGTCCGTCTAAGAAATGGTTGACTCGATAGTCCCTTCGGGACTATACAAGAGAGAAACTTGTATCGTGTAAATAGACAGGGAGGTAACTACAAGAAAAGTGGTCGTTGTTCCTCCAAACGTTACAAAAGGTTCTATATAATATAGTCTTACTCCTTAACGAGAAGAAAGGATAAACAGACTCTTATAAAAAGTTAACATTCACCAAGTATTTAAAATAATATATATATACATAGAGGTTAGAAGTGGAAGAAATTAATACAATTAAATAATAATATTGTTTCCATTGATCGTCAAACTAGTTCATATTCATGGTGACTACCAGTAAAAACCACAGAATGTCGTCCTTAAGAATTATTCATGATAGACACTTTGTTTACAGAGTTTTATCTAGAATTAATTTTTTATTTGTCAAAATGACTATGTATTAAATTACGGTATTTCAAGTAAGTAAATTTCACTAAAAATTATGAAAAATTATATAAGTGTCTCATCATATTAGTAGTGGTGTCAGTAAAAACTAGTAAAAACAGAACATGGGTAATCACTTGTGAAATCAAACACATTTAATTTGTTCGAGAACGAGAAAGTGGATGTTTAAGGGTGAGCCAAGATTCGTCGGTGATTATATAAAAGACAAAGATGTATAAACAGCCAAGACCTGTAAAGTATATTTGTCATAGTGTATTACGCGTCATAAAAACACTGTCCGAAGAAAGAGGACCGTATTTGTCAAATAGAAAAACGATAGGTAGGTACAGAATCGTCATAACTGAAGTAAGAGACAATAATACTTTATTTAAAGTAATATACCTGTACAATGTACATCATATAAGTACTTAAGTAGATAACTACCTTAAAACTCATACTCAAATATACACCTGGATATGGAAGTAAAGAGAAAAATTTAAATAAAAATACCGACACGACCAGAAACAACGACACACACCCAAAAGAGATCAACGTGTTCGTCCCTGAAGAGAGGTCAACGTCACGTGTCGAGAGCAACGTCTCGAGTCCGCGATCCGACGGTCCGAAGTCATCGATGTCGTACGACCGAGATCTCGAGACCGAGTCATTCACACCACGTGTCCGAATCAACGGAGTCTCGTACACCTTACAAGGACCTGACGTCTAGTTTGGACACAGGGACCATAACCGTCCGACTAAGAATTGGTGACCTGGTGGTCCCTACAGGGAGACATAAAGAGGACTCATCTCTGAATCCCCACCTTAACCATCCAGTACGTCATGAACCTACGTTAGAGCTTTTACTGTCTTACTAGAGACAAGTAAAGGTTCCGTTTGGTAAGTTATAGTGTCAATAACTTCAGATACGGGGTTGGTCATCGCGACTTCTTCGACTTCAACTTACCAAGATACTTCTGGATGTTCTGGAAAATCTTGATTGTGGGTTTTTTCTATAGGAAAAGTAATATCCCCTGACCTTACGTTTTCATCCTTCAGTTCTTTGTGGACCTCATTGTCCGTTTAAACCGGAACCTTACGCCTTACTTCATCCCGTTTCTGATTATCTCAAAACGGTTCTTTTGCGTGACCAGTATCGTTTGTGGGAGAAGCTTGTTGTGTTCTCTTCTGAGATGTGTACCGGTAGTGGTCTACCAGTTGTGGCTTTAGTCTAACTAATATAAGAAACGTCGTTTTCTACCTCTTCGAGATATGCCAGTTGTTTTTGTTCTGGTCCTCGACTGACACCGAGTCTAGTACTTGAGGAATAACGGTTTAAGTCTGAATTTAACTTCTTTCATCCCTTTTGGCGATCTGGTAAGTCCATACTGGATTTAGTTTAGGGAATACTAATATGTCACCTTCACTCTTTATCTAAATTCCCGGATCTAGACTATCTATCTCACGGACTACTTGATACCTTACTCCAAGCACTGTAACATGTCCTGTGTCCCTAGTTCTGGTAGGGGTATCTTTTCTTTACGTTTTTTCGTTTTACCGACCGACCCCTCCGGAAGGTTTATCGACACTTTTCTTCTCTCCACTTTTCGTATCCTCTTTTCCTTTCTATATTCGTAGACTTACGTCTCAAGGTCTCTTATCCTTCTTCTCTATTCTTTCGGAAGAAGTCGCTAGTTACGTTTCTTTATCTCCTTTTCTTGTCTTACCCTTTCTGATCTCTAGAGAAGTTCTTTTAATCTCTATGGTTCCCTTATAAAGTACGTTTCTACCCGAGCTATTTCCTGTCTTTACCATACCTGGATTGTCTTCGTCTTCTATAATTCTTCTTCTCCACCGTTCTTATGTGTCTTCTTGACATGTTTTTTCTAGAGTACTGGGTCTATTAGTACTACCACACTAGTGAGTAGATCTCGGTCTGTAGGACCTTACACTGTAGTTCACCCGGAATCTTTCGTACTGATGCTTGATTCGATCACCTCCACTACCTTAAGGACTCGACAAAGTTTAGGGTTTTCTACCACGACACTTTCACGACGTGAGTTATACGGTCGTTTAAACCTTTTGAGTCGTCGCCGGTGTCCTGACCTTTTCTAGTCAAAAGTAAGGTTAGGGTTTCTTTCCGACACGGTCTCTTCCGAGTTTGATGACGTGTTAACGTGAGTAGAGTGTACGATCATATCATTACGAGTTTTAAGAGGTTCGGTCCGAAGTCGTTATGCATTTGACACTTTAGAGACTACAAGTTCGACCAAAATCTTTTCCGTCTCCTTGGTCTCTAGTTTAACGGTTGTACGTGACCTAGTACCTTTTTCGTTCTCTCAAGGTCTTTTTGTAGATGAAGACGAAATAACTGATACGGTTTCGGAAACTGACACACCTAGTGTTATTTGACACCCTTTAAGACTTTCTCTACCCTTATGGTCTGGTGGACTGGACGGAGATCTTTAGACATACGTCCAGTCCTTCGTTGTCAATCTTGACCTGTACCTTGTTGTCTGACCAAGGTTTATCCTTTTCCTCATGCAGTTCCGACATATAACAGTGGGACGATTAAATTGAATATACGTCTCATGTAGTACTCTTTACGACCCGACCTTCTTTGTGTTCGACCTTAGTTCTAACGGCCCTCTTTATAGTCAGTGGAGTCTATACGTCTACTGTGGTGGGAATACCGTCTTGATTTTTCGGAGAACTACTTTCACTTTCTCCTCTCACTTTTTCAACCGAATTTCGAGTTGTAAGTCTTTTACTTCTAGTACCGTAGACCAGGGTAGTGGAGTACCCTTTGTCTACCCCTTTGTCACCTTTGTCACAGTCTGAAATAAAAAAACCCAAGGTTTTAGTGAGTTTACCACTGACGTCGGTACTTTAATTTTCTACGAATGAGGAACCTTCTTTTCAATACTGGTTGGATCAATCGTATAAGTTTTCGTCTCTGTAATGAAACGGTTGATTCCAGGCAGATCAGGACCGATGCCAAAATGGTCACCAGTACATACCTACACTCTCAACCTGACACTTCTTCCGACTCGCGGCTTCTTAACTACGAAAACTTGACACCACAACCTCTTCTGAGAACTCTCAGGGAACCTGACGTCCCTCGAGGTTGGTCAGGTAAGACTTCCTCTAGTCGGGACCCTAAAGAAACCTTCCTTACTACGATTTCGACTTTGAGGTCATGAAACCGGTGGAGTACGCTTCTCAACTGAGTAACCTTTCCTGAGACTACGACCCTCCCTAACCCCCGTCCTCCTGTTCCTCTGCCGTTTCCTACTCTACCGACCTACCGTAGTGACTGAGCTACCTGCACTCAGACTCACTTGAGACCCTCAACCACTACCTGTCCCTTCGGACCACACGACGTTAAGTAACCCAGCGTTTCTCAGCCTGTGCTGACTCGCTGACTTGACTTGACTACCACTTCTTAGACAGACGGTTCGTCCTCTACACCCAAGCTAGAGACCCAGTTCTTCTAGAACACCTTTTCCTTTCCCATTGGGTGAGGTCATAAGAACGGACCCTTTCGGATACCTGTTTCCTCGGACCGCCCGACGTCAGGTACCCCAACGTGTTCTCAGTCTATGTTGAATCGTTGATTCGTTGTTGTTGTACCATTGAGTACCAATTTGTTAAACTCCTTACCGATTTGTAATATTACCAAGGGTTAAGAACAGATTTAAATAATAGTAGACAGGAAAACTAATATCGGTGGGATGACAAACACTACGTCATAGAGTGAAATAAAAAAAGAGGTCACCACGGAGACAGCAACCTCTACTTACTGATCACCAACAGAAACAGTAAAATTTTAGAAGAAACTCTTTCACAGATGAGTTTATAAAACAGGTAAAAATTTAACTAACGATAAATTTTTTTATAACAATATTATAAAAATTTATTTATACCTATATTAATAGAGTAATGTATGTACTAAACGTTTATTAAAGAGGTAAGATACTCAACAGAAAAGTAGAAGAACTACTATAAGAAACTTCCTGTTTATAAAAATCAAAACTAATTGGTACTAAAAGTTAAAATATGGAAAACGAAAACAACAATTACTTTCTAACACTAAATATAAAAGAAGATTCTCAAAACATCGACATGAGAACGTAAATCAAGTACTGAGTGAAACTTAGTCAAAAACACATACCACACTCTCTCCCCTGGTCTAATCAATAAAACCCACACTTGTACCTAAACGGGGTATATTATTAAAAAAAGACATAGAATTGAAGTACAAGAAGAGACCAATAGTGTGAATAAAGAGGATTTAGAATTACTCCATTTACTGTACTTATATAAGACTATGACACGGTAAGAAGTATTGAAGACAATACTTAACTAGTGTTATAAAATAAAATTAAGTGGCAGTTTAAAGGAAAAATTATAACACAGATCTTAAAAAGTAGATAAAATATTAACTAGAGAATATTACTTTTATATGTAAATAAATCGTCAGAAATTTGAAAGGACTATAATCAAAATGATCGAATACTTCACTTCACCTGTCAAAGTATTTAAAAGATGAGAACTCCGTTAAAATAAATCTTTAAGTCACTTCACGATAGAATTACGTTACTGGAGGGACGTACAAATACGTACACAGAGACACGTGTACTCACGGACACGTGTACGTATATCCTCTTTTTATTTATAATTTTTTTTTTTTGTTTTATTCATCATTTTAAAAAGGGTAAAAATAATAAAATTAAGTACAATATAAGAGGATTTTTAATTACGTAAGTCAGATAAAATTTTATGTCCCAATGGTTTTACAAGCAGGTACAAAAAAGTATTCTGCAATGTGGACTCACTTGGAAAACAGTTAGGTAATACAAACGTAAAGATTAAAATTTATTACAAGTGACATACACCAAAACCTAGAACAAAAGTAAGTGTCACAAAAGAAAAAAAGATAAGACAAAGAAGTCAGAACGATACAAATAAAAGTCAGAAAAAGTTCTTGGTCAAAAATCAAAACACATAGGGAACATAGAAAATTTCTTCAAATACTGAAAATTTAAAGATACTAAAAATTTTTAAAACATAATCTTCAGGTAAGAAAAGATATAAAGAAAGTATATCAAAGAATATAAAAGAAAGAAGAAAAACTTCAACCCTTTTCCACCCATTACTTACATTGTGGAAAACTAAATGAATCAACTAACAAAGTCTATATGATAAAAACAAGAAACATAATAGACTTAAATTACGACTTTCCAAATACATAATCAAATCGATGTTCAGTATACCAAAATCGTATATGATAAATACAATGACAAATCTTACCTTTGAAAATATTGTAGACAATATCAAAGAAAAATTTGGCATCTTATTAATTCTATAGGAAATAAAATATAAACAAAAGAAAATTTTTGATGTGAATGGACGGACACCGGCCAGGATCGACACCGTACACCCCAGATCAAGGGACTGGTCCCTAACTTGGGATCGAGGGACGCGACCCTCACGTATCAGAATGGGAGACGCGGTGGTCCTTCAGGGAGGGAATAAAATCCAGGAGTAATATATCTCAAATCTAACAGTAGATTAGATATAACTTCTAAAGATTGTAAAAGAACATTATTTTTTGTAACTCTATCACAACTAAGAAACTTTAACTAACTCTAAAGTGACTATCGGACTTTAAATCAGTAAAAGAAACACTTTACAATGTAAACAGAAACTTTTTACTTAAATAAGAAATTATAACAACAGATTCAAATAAATTAAATGTAACATTTAGAGGTAGACATCAAAGATGTCGAAGATTTATATATTGGGATACTCGGTAGAACAGAAGTCGAAGGTCACAAACGGGACTAAAATTCCAAGGAGAAGAAAATGTTACGAACCGGTCACGGGGGAAAGTTAAGAATTACGGTGAGACATATGGTTGTGAGAAATAATATAAATAGGTCTTCATAATGTACCAATCTTTCTCCTTAGAATTAATTGTCGAGAAAAAAGGTGGAGTTTACATGGTCTTTGAGTATTCTCATTAAAGGTTTTAAAAGTTATATCCTAGTAAGAGATGACAGGTCAGTTATATCATTTAAGTCTGTTTTTAACGAATATTGAAATTTCTTGTTTCTAAAGTCATGAAATTTTCTGTATTGTTTAATGTTTTATTTTTGTTATGAAGAGTTAAATTAAATTCCTTGATTTTATGGTGAAATTTTTCCGTGTATTGTGTTTTATCTATTGATAATATGTAAAGAGTAATAAAATCCCCAGTCTACAAATATATTTTCACTCGGTTTCTAAAATTATTATTTAATTTTATCGTTTTGTGATGTTTCATCACAGACAGGTTATTTATCCTTTATATACCTACCAACTGTAATCTATAGGCCATTATAGACTTCTATAAAATTACCTGATTTTGTACAAATAGGTCAAAATGTTACTTGTTTGTAAATTAATTTGAGTTTCACTTTATAGATAAAAACGACCATTATGATTCTGATCTTACTATGATGAAATTCTACTATTTATAGTGAGAATTTGGTACTATTATTTTTTTTGGGTTATTAGTGTTTATGATATTAGTAAAATTAAGAATTTTGTCAGGCTAATTTAGTCTGGATATTATTACAGTATACATTTGGTGAGAAGACTTTTTTGGAGTATTCTTAAAAGACGTTTAACATTAGTTAGGTTAAACGTTTTTCTTTTACTTCCGTATATTAACCTTTTCAGACCCTTTAAGTAGTAATAAACGTCTAGTTTACTGAAATGGTACCTTTGGATTCTCGAATTTGACTGTTTTTAATAATTAATGTTATTCTTTAAAATCATTTCACAGTCGAATACTTATTTCTTTTGTCTTGTCGATAGAAAGATACATATCGTCATTAGTCACTATCGTAAATTCATTTATACATTCTTATTTAAGATTTTCTTTTAATATCGTTGATACACCTTTTTTTTACTGACCGAGTATATATTATGTTTCTATATTTAAATCTTTTGTACTAAATTCTATATACAAGAGTATTTTGAATGGATACTTTTGATAGTCCAAAGAAGATTTCTTTATTCGTCAAAATTTTAAGTAAAACTTTCTATTTACGACATCTTAAGAGTATAAAATTTCATTATTATATTATTTTTCATACTCGACAAGAATGTCTATGGTTCGGGATAATCTTAAAAGACCAGAACATATTAAACTCGTGTAACAGTGGGAATTTGACATGAAGATTTCCGATTTAAGTGTGAAAGGATATTCTCCCCAGATTGTGGTACTAGGTAATACTTCTAAAAATAGTATTTAGACAAAATAGTTGAGACCGTAAATCATCCTATTAAATAAACGACAGAACGTGATAAAAAATTATAATCACTTCTCGTTATTAAATATAGAGTGTTTGAATTGGAACAAATCCATTCCTACTGATAGTGACCTAAAACTTTTTATACTAGAAACTGGAACCAGAATGTGGGTAACCTAAATCGAACTATAAGAACTGACCTTTTAGGGTACCTATCTCCTCGGACCACCTGATGTCAGGTGCCCCAGAGATTCTCAGTCTGTACTGACTTGCTGAAGTTAAAGTGGGTGACCTCTTCCTTCACCGTTGGGTGAGGTCACAAGAACGGAACTCTTAGGGTCCCTGTCCCCTCGGACCACTCGACGGTAGATACCCCAACGTGTCTCAACCTGTGCTGACTTCACTGAATCGTCGTCATCGTCGTTGGTAAAAATTATTTCTAATTTTAAATTCTCGTCTGAAGACCTTACCTTTAAGTTTATGTGAGACTCGGGAACTTCAATCTCATTTCTACTTAGACCTTGGACAGAGTGAAGAATATAGAAAAAGTGAACTAGTAGAAGACGAAATGGCCCGTTCGAGGAACTCCTATTCCTGGAAGAAATAGATAAAGTTCGAGGATCTCGTTACGACCTGGGTACTATACAGGGATGAGTTATGTACTTCCCTTTTCCTCTTCTCGAATGAAGAACACATAGAGTGTACCTTGACACCTTCAGATCCTTTACACGACTACACTCCTACGTCAGCCTGTCCTCACCGATTGTGTTACACATTCTTCCACATAACTTCAGGACTCGACACGTTCCCCAGTAAAGTCGAGAAAGAAAGAAAGAAAAAGAAAAGAAAGTAAATAAAAGTTGATCTCCTACACTTTTTGTACGAGTGTTCGGGTTTTGGTTCCCTACCTGAGCTTCTGTGTTTCATGTCTCTTTTCCTCTGAAAATTACTACCAAAACATTCTAGTCCACAGACCACCCGTCCGTGTGGGTCTCACCAATGTTGTTCGTTAAATAAGGGATTGTGTGTCCAGGGAGTGTGGGTCAAGAAGTAACCGACTCATGTCACCCTCACAGTGAGTCAGTACAGGTTGAGAAAACGCTGGGGTACCTGATATGTTAGGTACCTTAAGAAGTCTTGTCTTATGACCTCACCCATCGGAAAGGGAAGAGGTCCCCTAGAAGGGTTGGGTCCTTGACTTGACCCCCAGAGGACGTAACGTCCGTCTAAGAAATGGTTGACTCGATAGTCCCTTCGGGGTGTTAGAAGGGTCTGTAGCGGATTCAAAGTAATAGAGGAATATCCCATAAGAAAAAAGAGGACAAAGTTGAATGTACACGAAAAAAGTTGTTTCTGAAAGAATGACCAAATAGGGAAGCGGGTTGTAGGACAAACGAATCCCTGGGAGGTCCACGTCCTTGACAGTATAGACGTTCAGGAATCCGTTCAAATCTCGGTCCCGTGTCCGTTACCCACCTCAGGACAGAGAAATCCTAGGTCAGACTAGAGGGAGGGAGTTGGGACACACGACAGTGAAGTCAGGACTGAGACACGTTGGGGTACCCGATATAGGGTGGTCAAAGGAGACAGGTACCCTAAGAGGTCTGTCCATATGACCTCACCCAACGGTACGGGAAGAGGTCCCGTAGAAGGTCTGGGTCCCTACCTTGGGTGTACAGAATGTCGAGAACAAACCATCCATCCAAGAAATGGTGAGCGCGGTGGACACTTCTTGGGGGAGGGGAGTATCGGGAACGATAAACAATGGCTTGGGATTGAAATAGATTTCTCAGGTCCGGAGTTGAAACAATACAAACGTTCACATAGACGATCATTAAAAAGGTGAGTCTCGATCAATGAAACAGAACTTTTACCTAACGAAGTTCAAAGACAACGAACGTCTCCTACTAACGGAATGTTACGACACAATCAAAGACGACATGTTGTCGCTTAGTCGATATTTATACGTAGGGAGGGAGGGAGAGCTTTGAGGAAGGGTGAGGTGTAGGGTGGGGAGGTCCAGTAGTGTCTCGGACCCCGACTTGAGGGACCCGGGGTGTCGTCGAAAGGCGATCAACAGAGAGAGTGTGTGCCATCACACATACACCGTCACGATAAGCGAGAGAGGAAAGGGACGACACAGACGTTCAGGTAAGAGATGCAGACAAAGAGATAAGGACGGCACGTTTATCTAAGTAATCACGGTAAAAAAAGATCTAATGTACACACACACAGACCAGTAAACAAAGTCAGTACAGACTGAGAAACGTTGGGATACCTGACATCGGACGGTCCCAGAAGATAGTCAGAGACCCTAAGACGTCCGTTCTTCTGACCTCACCACACTTTACTTTTATAGAGGACGGTATAGTTAGTTATTTTTTACAGTGCCTGTAGTCACTAAAGACAGGAGGTTTACACCTACTCCCGGGGGGTTTGACGTTGGGTCGTGTACGACGGCGAGGGGCGGGGGGTACTACTAACGACTTCTCGACTCCCTTACGTTCTTCGTTCCACTTGTTCCTAACCGGGGGTTTATCGACTCGACGTATACTTTCCTTACTTAAGTTACTCAGGGCTCCGAACGTAGGAGGGTATACGTCTTACGATTTAAGGAATTGAACCATGGACTAGAAACTACAAGTCTGACGGACGAGGGAAACAACGTTTGAACATATATCGGACTGAAGGAGAAGACGGAGGAACCTCGTCAAAAGAATCTCGATAACTCTACGACGGAGGTCTCGAGTCTCAGGATTTGTAAGGGTAGTTTATTTTATTGAGAGATGAAAGTCCAACACTCATATAAAAAATCAGCTGTTACACAACGGTACGAGAAGAGGTCCGCTAGAAGGACTGGGTCCCTGACTTGAGTATGGAGAACGTAACGTCCGTCTAAGAAATGGTTGTATCGGTGGTTCCTACGGGAATCCAAGGTATATATATATATACAATCATATGTTATAATAAAAAAGAAAGTCTGAATGAAGTGAGACGTACTGTCTGAGATCAAAGTAGGTATGGAGATGTCTACTGAGTTAAAACAAGGAAAAATACTGATTATAGGGTATCGTATATACGTGGTGTCGAGAAAGACAGAGTAAAGGAAAGGGTTCTAGTTCCAGTCTTTTAGTCGCGGACGTCCTTTTGGGTGTCCAACCAGTTCTCCAACGAGTGATCGCATCATGTAGCGTTAAACTTCCATCACTGATCTTGGTCGGGTCCTCGACAACATTTTTACATGTCTAGGTCACAGAAAGGACACTTGGGACCACCATCGGTGTGTTTCCGTGGACTTCAGGTACGGGACGGGTACCTCGCACGGAGTCACGGGTCGTCGACACCAGAACACTACGGAGGACAACCACAGGAAAATACACAAGTGGGAGCCCAAGACGACATTGACCCCTCCCTGTTCTTCTCTGTCGGTTGTGAAATGGACCGACTGTCCACCTCACATCTTTCACAATCAAAAAAGACGAAAATACTTGAGCAACATGGAGGATCGAGGAGATCCGACCCTTTCGTGGACAATATGAAGGGCTATCGACCGGGTAAAAAAGACGAAATGTTCACCTTTATGTTAAGGGAAATCCGAGTCTCAGATGTAAATGTCCCTTTAAAGGACGAACAAAAAGAATAGGACCAAAGGTAAAGTTTTGCAGAGTCGTTCAAAAAGACATTCGTTCGACACATATTTATTTACACATCTGTGTAAGTGATGTATAATCTCAGGTCCCATAACACTTTGTGTAGACTCTTACCACAGCTCCTTTAGGAGATCCCACTTCCGATCTCGTTCGGTTCCGTCCGAGACTTCTAATTCTGGAAGTTCATACAGTAATAGTGTGAGGTCGACTGGGACGACTCGGGGTAAGTTTTTGGTTTATATGTAAGTTTAGCCATCTTTCCGAAAGGAGGATCCTTCTCTAAAGTCTGACCTCCCCACGCCCAAAGACTGACCCGAACAAATAGAACAATATGTAGTCGGCCCTACTGACATCTTCATGAAAGAGAATAGAGTGGTAAGAACAATTGTTTAACTCCCCTTCCTAAAAACATGATAGAAGAAAATTTTACAATCATCTTATTCGGTCACTTTTCTTTAACTAAATATCTTATAATTTCACCTTACTTTTGATGTCATTCAGGAGATGTACACTTGGAAGTTCGACACTTGAAAGTTTCTACACTTATACGTAAGGTAGTTGTTCTCACATTCCCTTGAACGTCGAACGGGAGACAGGGATAATCACTACTGGGAAGTTGGGGCGGTAGAGGGTGGAGGAGAGGGAGAAGGTCAGTCATTGAGAAGAACGGATAAGTGAGCTTCGGTCGGGGACAGACGGTCGACAACATGACATGACTTGACAAGTTCCATTTACATGACATTCTAAATTTCAAAAAAAGAAAAAAAAAAAAATACACAATAACACACTTTCCTTAAAATTTGGGTAATGTCGTGTCATGGTATAGATCAACACACTAAACCCAGAGATCTTATTGTAACAACCCAAATACTTGTTTAACTTGAATTGTTTCCGTAAGAGTCTTACCTAGAACAAACATACTCCCCTGAATGATATAAATGTATAAAATAAAAATACAACACACTATATTGTGAAATGTTCATTAAGACCGTTAACGTTTTTATTTCCTTTTAATAACGATGGGATAACGAACATAGGTTGAAAAGAACCATTTAAAATAATATTATCTACTAATAGGAGATAACTAAAAAAATTAGAATTTTCATTCGTATTAAAGACATACTAATATAACAACTCAAAATTCTCAGAAAACGTATAAAACCTATTGTCTGTGTCTATACACAGAAAACTTTTATAAAATAGGGTCAAACATCGAACAGAACAGTAAGAGAACTATAACAGAAAGGGTCTCGTCTTTAAGAATTAACATTACTTCGAGTCGAAGAAGTAACAAAGAAAGTACCTAATACAGAAGTCACACTATAAATTTCCCGACGGAGTCACCGAGTCAACATTTCTTAGACGGACGGTCACGTCCTCTGAGTCCTTTGGTCCCCTGCATCCAAGTTAGTAACCCAGTCCCTTCTAGGAAACCTCTTCCTTTACCGTTAGGTGAGGTCATAAGAACGGACCTTTTTTAGGGTGCCTCTCTCCTTGGACCACCTGACGTCAGGTACCCCTTTGTATCTCAGTCTGTATTGAATCGTTGACTCGTGTGTACGTAAAATATAGATTTTTCCGCAGTCGTATGGGTTCCAGTGCATCTAAAAGACGAGACGAGAGAAGATTCCCAAAATAACAAAATACCAAGTGTGAATTCAGATACTAGGTGAAATTCAGTAAAAACGCATACTGAAATTTCAGGATGTACACTTTCCACATACAGACACATATCTAAGAAAGAAAAACGTACACTTACAGGTGAATCAGGTCGTGACAAACAACTTCTCTGGTAGAAACGAGGTGACATAACAGAAACAAGGAAACAGTCACTAACCAACTCACGTAACTACCATCCGGATAAAGACCCTAGAGAGAAGACAGGGTAACTAGATAAATAGATAGGAAAGTGGTTGTAGTGTAACAGAAGTAACAGAAGTAAATAACATATCGGTGTTATTTAGAACTTCAGTCCGTTGACCTTGACGGAGGTCATGGACCAAGTCCTCCCATCGTGACCCTGTCACGAGACCAAGACCCAGACACCAATCCATGAGTCAACTGACTGTCACGTAGACAATGGTCCACATACTGACCACACCGAGGGTGGTTTGGGGACCCTCCGATTATGACCGGGACCCGACACCGACTCTCTTCGACGCTGGTTCGTGACTCCCTACGAAGTTCAAGGTACCTGTGCAAACTCCAGACGTCCGGATCAAGATTTCCGTAACTACCTACATAGAGGTCAGTCCAGGGTTCCGTCAAATCTGACCGGGTACTGGTGTCGACCTTATCAACTTTGACTTATATCCTCACACGGACACAAACTCTCTCTATATATACAGATATAGACTAGAAACGTATTCGTATGTATGAGATTATGTGACAACCACAATAAAACTTATTTAACAATGGTCTAGTAATTATTCTTTTTTCACACAAAAAAAAAAATTTAAAAGGGAAGCAAATAAAGAAGAAGTTATGAGGAAGTAAGACACACATCTGGGTTTAAAGACTGGACACAATAAATGGATGTAAAATTTCTTGAAGAAAAATTGTGCAGAATATTCTNAGACCCAGACACCAATCCATGAGTCAACTGACTGTCACGTAGACAATGGTCCACATACTGACCACACCGAGGGTGGTTTGGGGACCCTCCGATTATGACCGGGACCCGACACCGACTCTCTTCGACTCTGGTTCGTGACTCCCTACGAAGTTCAAGGTACCTGTGCAAACTCCAGACGTCCGGATCAAGATTTCCGTAACTACCTACATAGAGGTCAGTCCAGGGTTCCGTCAAATCTGACCGGGTACTGGTGTCGACCTTATCAACTTTGACTTATATCCTCACACGGACACAAACTCTCTCTATATATACAGATATAGACTAGAAACGTATTCGTATGTATGAGATTATGTGACAACCACAATAAAACTTATTTAACAATGGTCTAGTAATTATTCTTTTTTCACAAAAAAAAAAAAAAAAAATTTAAAAGGGAAGCAAATAAAGAAGAAGTTATGAGGAAGTAAGACACACATCTGGGTTTAAAGACTGGACACAATAAATGGATGTAAAATTTCTTGAAGAAAAATTGTACAGAATATTCTGTTCAGAGTCAAGTCAAGTCAAGTCAAGTCAAGTCAACGAGTCAGCACAGGCTGAGAAACGCTGGGGTACTTAGTGTCGTGCGGTCCGGAGGGACAGGTAGTGGTAGAGGGCCTCAAGTGAGTCTGAGTGCAGGCTCAGGCACTACGGTAGGTCGGTAGAGTAGAAGACAGCAGGGGAAGAGGTGGACGGGGGTTAGGGAGGGTCGTAGTCTCAGAAAAGGTTACTCAATTGAGAAGCGTACTCCACCGGTTTCATGACCTCAAAGTCGAAATCGTAGTAAGGAAGGTTTCTTTAGGGTCCCGACTAGNACTAGAGGAAGTCTTACCTGACCAACCTAGAGGAACGTCAGGTTCCCTGAGAGTTCTCAGAAGAGGTTGTGGTGTCAAGTTTTCGTAGTTAAGAAGCCGCGAGTCGGAAGAAATGTCAGGTTGAGAGTGTAGGTATGTGCTGGTGTCCTTTTTGGTATCGGAACTGATCTGCCTGGAATCAGCCGTTTCATTATAGAGACGAAAACTTATATTGACTGTTGTTTAAGTCAGAGAAAAACAAGAAGACTCTTTCAGAAATGAAAGGAAATGCAGTCAAGTCAAGTCAAGTCAACAGACTGAGAAACGGTGGGGTACCTGACATCGGACGGTCCGAAGGGACAGGTAGTGGTTGAGAACCTCAAATGGGTCTGAGTACAGGGAACTCAGTTACTCCGGTAGGTTGGTAGAGTAGGAGACAACAGGGGAAGAGGTAGACGGGAGTTAGAAAGGATCGTAATCCCAGAAAAGTTTACTCAGTCGAGAAACGTAGTCCACCGGTTTCATAACCTCAAAGTCGAAGTAGTTAGATTCCCATTAAAACATCAAATATCTTAAGATTTCAATCACTCAAAGAGTAACTTGTGAAATTTGTAAAGGGAGATGAGAGAAGAACAAAGTATCAAAGACGTTCCATATTGAAAATGGAAGAAAATATCTTTCAACACAAAAAAAAGGGGAGACGGAAGAAAGTCTTAAAAAGGAAACAGAAACTAAAAGACATCGAACTGTTAATATACGGATTCACATCTACAAAACCTGATAACGGACGAACCACAAGAGACTCAAAGGACGTATACAACAAACCAAGGACCGTAATTAAACTATTTTAAGAGTCAGTAATAACAAAGTTTACGAAAAAGCAAAGAAAAAAGTGAAAAAAGAAGAGGACCATAAAGGTAATGTCCATACAATACTGAAAATATGACAGGGTTTCGGGAACCGATCAGACAAGTGAAAAAAAGGTAGAAACAAGAGTGATGAAAAGTCCAAAACTGGTAAGATAATAATATGTTGATCACGCCTCTTAGAAAGCAGTTGGTACAGACCAGATGACTATACTGGTAGGCTCCTTAAGAAGTAAAAATAATGACACTAAAAATAGACCGTAAAGACAAATAAATAAAGAATCCTAAAGGTAGAGAGACGAAGGTAACAGATAGACAACGTCCGGCAGACAAATAGATAATACCGGGAATCAGATAATTAGAATCTACGAAATTAAAGGGTCAGACCATTAAGGTGGTGGGGACGGTACAGACCAAGATTACGAACGAGACAGGGAAGTTTAAAACCAAAACCGAAAACCATACGGAATATCAAAAAAGAACTATCCGTCTGTACAACACAACATGGTCCATTTTTCTTGACAATACTTATCCGGATATCAGTGCACCAACACTCTACACCACCCTCCCTTTCAAGATGTCAGGACACTAATCTCGAGTCAGGAGTCTCCCGGAGACGGAGATTTGACACCTGAAGTGTGCGTAAAGAGCCCAAAAAGAGGGTGAAATTTACCCTGTCCTATCGATCTAATCCAACTCAATTCATAACGGAAAGAGTCCCCTAAATCTAAGACTATGACGGGGTAAAATCCAAGACCAATTGATATCAAAGGGGACTCACGTCCAGAACAATTCTTATTGTCTCAAGGGATCACATAAAATTTTACTAAGGGAAAGGGGTGAAGGACGTGTCATCAAACTGGACACAGAAGGGACGAAATACCTAGGTTCTTGTCAACCAAAAAGTCAGACAAGTCGAAAAATGAACAATAATCATACCTCACCACTGAGGGTTGGAGGAATGTGCACTTTGATCTTCGACGTTCAGGATACATATTGAAACATGAAAAAAGATTTGATTAAAGGAGATTGTTTATAACTAGACATAAAGAACTTTACATGGTAAAATGACCTGGAACTACACTATTGCTCCATCAATCTCCAAATCAGACGAGGACAGTAAAATATCCACTTCCCTTACTCCGGGGAGTCCCTCGTCACTGTATGGGTTCGAGGACGTCGGTCACTGGTAAGTTCCGACTTTGAGTGACTCCCAAGAAGGGCAGGTCCATCGAAAGAGAAGTTGTCTATCTTTCCCTCGCTCTCACATCCACCCAATCACCGAGATTGTTCGGAGAGGACTGAGTGTCAAACACATTTATTCCACACACTGTCTGTCTTTGTCGTTGGTGTACAACATTTTGGACTTGCGTGGTTCTCTATAAGTGAACTATCTATATAACTTAAAAATTTTTATTATTTTACTGATGAGGTATAAGTGTTCGGTTTAGTTTTCACTGAAGAATTCTCTTAGGGGTGACGTATCTTATTAAAAGAGGAAGTAAACGTAAGGATAAAGTGAAACAAAATTGATTTAATACTGTAAATGGTGTAAAGTAAAATTAAAGGAAAAGTTTACAGTGGGTGACTGATCAACCCCTCATATAATTCGTCTCGTCGTAAATAATAAGGAGAAAGATCAGGATTATAGATTGAGACCGGGTATTATCAACTAGTTATATAATTATATCAAACACTTAACTTAACGAAACACGAAAGTAGTGTTCATCGAAATTCGTACATCTAAAAGAGTTTAAAACGTTTTCGTACTTAACCAACTTGAAGAAAGTTTTCTCGGTAATTTATTTACAAATAAGTAATGATCGAGGAGAAATACGTGACACAATTCTCATTGCTATCTTTCTATAGTAAGAATAGAAGTTATCTGAAAGTACAATTGCCCCTTATATCTTTTTTTAGTTATTTGTGTTATACTATTTTGACACCATGTCTTCATACATCTGTATCCGGTCCGTTGAGGATGTGACTCCTTGAGAGCGTTATTTGAAGGTTCTTTTACCATTTTTAAACTCCACCCGGAACCGTTTCTCTATGTTTGAATTGGTACATGAATACTATCCTTTTCAAGAAGGTAAGTCCTTTTCATTACATAAAATTTATCTACATACGCTTATACCCACCGTTCCCTTTCTCTGTTCCCATCACACTAATCCTGTTTTCAATCAGACTCTTCACTCCTAATTATCAGTGTGTTTGTCTAAGAACGGTTTGACACGTTACCCCATCGTCCTTCACCTATATTCGTAAGTCCAAAAACCATCCTCACGACTTAAAACATCAATAAAAAATTTTAAAAAACCGGTGTAGTACACCGTACACCCTGTTCGGGTACGGGGGACGTAACCTTTGTACCTCAGAATTGGTGCCTGAAGGTCCCTTAAGGGTTCTCACAACCAAAAATTGGTGATTTTAATCAACACTTATAAGAAAGGGGATCACAAAAGGATGTAATTAGATAATGAGAGAGACAGAGAGAGACACACACAGAGAGAGAGATATATATGCACTGTAAGAGTGGACGAGTCAATTAGAACTACCTTTACTTGGTCTTAATAATCAAAGAGTGAAGAACAGTGGGTCAATTGGTTTTGGGAACTTGTGTAAGTGAAGAGGAACAGAGGTGACAGTGACGGACTCAGGTTAATGACACTGAGAATGGATTAGAAGTAACAACAGTAGGAAAGAGGGATAAAGGTAAGAGAACAGGAAATTACTTTAAGAATATGTTTTTGGTGTCAGTTTAGAGAATATTTACAGTTTGCTTTTTCACAAAGGAGACGATGAAGACAAGAAATACAGAATTAAGTACATCTTACTATGAGTTTACGGAATAGAATTAGATGTCAGAACATACGACACCGAGTGCGAAAGTAACGGCTGTATTAACGTACTGTGGCAAGGGACCCAAGTAAGACGTCGTCAGTGTCACCGGACCAAAGTCTAAAGAGGGTACACAAAAAAGAGAGAAAGGAAAAAGAAGGATACTGATCGAGGAAAAGTAGGAAGTCCGGAGTAAAATTTAGAGTGTGAGAACCTCAGAAGAAGTTTGTATATCTTGTCTAACGAAACTAAATAAAAATTTGAATGAATAAATAAGAGTGAAAATTTGATTTTATATCTATATCTGTTGATCATATCTTACGTATATGTTAATTAATAACACTCTGATTGTAGAAACAATCGTCAACTGATTAGTCAAGTTTGGATCTCCTCCTTTACCGTTGGGTGAAGTTATAAGAACGGACCTTAAAATTATTTGTACAGGAACGTGACGAAATCAAAATAATATGTTCACATTGAGGGTTCCAAAGCGTCCGAGTCACCATTTCTTAGATGACGAGTATGTCTTCTGTGTCGTCTACATCCAAGTAGGTATCGAGTCCTTCTAGGAGACCTCATCCTTTACCGTTGGGTGAAGTCGTAAGAACGGACTTTTTAAGGTACCTCCTCGAACCATCTGATGATAGGGACCCCAACGTTTCTCAACCTGTGTTGAGTCACTGACTCTTACATATGTGCATAGAGGGATTTAGAATAAGACATCGGAGTAGGTAAACAGAGACAAAACAAAACTACATAGGTAGGTAACCTAAACTAAATATCCAATACGAAAGCAGTAAGAAAAGGAATACAAAATAAAAAATTTTAACTTCAATTAAATGCATTTTACTTTATATGTCTAACATTTACATGTAAAGTTATTTGACAAAGTTTAGATACGAAGTTCAGTAGTAGAGTTTGGTGGTTCAGTAGTAGAGTTTTTCAAAGGAGTGGGCAGAAAAAAGATAAATAGGGTAGAGGGTCTCTGTTGTTGGCAAGAGTAGAAATAGTAGTATCTAAAAGGAACAAGAACTTACAGTATCTTTCTTTTAATACGTCACACATGAGAAGACAAAGGTCCAAGAAAGTAAGTCGTATTATGACAAAGTTGATAATCAGTAGACAGAAGAAAGTAGTGATTTATCATAAGGTAAGATGTTTATATGATATAATAAGAAATAGGTAAGAAAACAAGTACCTGTGTACCTGACTAAAGTTGAAACTCTTTTGTAGTCATTTTACACCTGTAAGAATATGTCCAGAAAAGTACTTACACAAAAGTAAAGAGAACCCTTTTAAAGATTTTCACTTTAACAACCTAACACATCATTCGTATACAATTTGAAATATTCTTAGGTTGACCAAAAGTTTTGTAAACATGGTAAAATGTAAGGTTGGCCATTATGTGCTCGTATAGCCAACGAAACGTTTAAACGGTTGTTAACCTTACCTTCTCGGTAAGATCACCCACATCCCACCATAGTGTGACACCAAACAAAATGTAAATAGACTACTGATTAAGTGACTCGTAGAATGGCACACGGAAAACCTCTTGTAATAAACACTTCACAGACAAGTTCCAAAGGGGATAAAATTAACCTATCACCCAATAAAGTAGATAAAAATACAACATCTTCACGAAATATGTGTCTGGACATACACAAGTGTGTTTGTGTGTGTGTCAGGAACGAGTGTATATATATATACAGTCGTCCACATTACCACCTACAGACAGTCTACATAACTCTTATAAAAGAGGTTCAGATATGGTTCAGATAAAAGAATGTTCACAGAAAACTCCTCTGATAAATTACGACAGATTAATTGACTTAAAAATAAACTACAAAAGGGACCACCGAGTCTGTCATTTCGTAGACGGATGTCACGCCCTCTGGACCCAAGCTAGGGATCCAGTCCTTCTAGGAGACCTCTTCCTTTACCGTTGGGTGAGGTCCTGAGAACGGACCTTTTAGGGTACCTGCCTCCTCGTATCATCCGATATGTCAGGTGCCCCAGCGTTTCAAAGCCTGTGTTGACTCGCTGAAGTCAAGTTAGGAAGTGAAAAACCCGTAGGTACTTTAACAATAGGTGAGGTTCAAGTATTTTTATAAGTAGTCATAAAAATAGATCTTAAAATTGATCAAATCGAAAATACAAATAAATATAACATTTAGAGTGTAATCAAACACACATATCATAGTATATGTCCAGTCAAAAAAAAAGTATGTTTATAGATCATCAAAATAACGGTAATTTTTTTTTAATAGGAACGGAGTGACTTGATAAAATCTACGAAAAAATTTTTTTTTAGTCAACTAGTACTTACAAGTTCAAATAAAGAGTTTAGAAAATGAAATACAAAATGATACAAAAAATTGGGAACTAGGCTATATGAGACAGAACTCAGGAGAAAGAAGAAAAGCTTTAGAAAAATGTGAAACGATTACTGAAACCTAAAGGTACATTTAAAACCTCAATAGAAGTCAAGTCAAATCAAGTCAAGTCAGAGAGTCAGTACAGGCTGAGAAACGTTGGCGTACCTAGCGTCGTGTGGTCCGGAGGGACAGGTAGTGGTTGAGGGCCTCAAGTGAGTTTGAGTACAGGTAGCTCAACAACTACGGTAGGTCGGTAGAGTAGGAGACAACAGGGGAAAAGGAGGACGGGGGTTAGGGAGGGTCGTAGTCCCAGAAAAGGTTACTCAGTTGAAAAGTGTACTCCACCGGTTTCATGACCTCAAAGTCGAAGTCGTAGTCAGGAAGGTTACTTGTGGGTCCCGACTAGAGGACCATTTCACCATAAATGGTTAGTAAATAATCATATATCTTTAATTTTTTTTTTTTTGACGACGAAAGTTTAACACCGCAACCTGGCTCCTTTGGTCTTAACTTTCTCTATGCACATGGGGTTATAAGTAGTGTCGTGACAAATATTATCGGTCCTGTACCTTCGTTGGCTCTACAGGTAACCGTCTACTTACCTATTCTTTCGACACCATGTGCATGTGTTACCTCATAATGAGTCGGCAATTTTTCTTACGTAAACTTAGTCAAGATTACTCCACCTACTTTGACCTCGGATAATATGTCTCCCTTCATTTAGTCTCTCTTTTTATGGTTATGTCATATGACTGTGTTTATATATCTTAAATCTTTCTAACATTGTTACTGGGATATACACTCTGTCGTTTTCTCTGTGTCTATATTTCTTGTCAGAACCTGAGACACCCTCTTCCACTTCCACCTTACTAAACTCTCTTATCGTAACTTTGTACATACAATAGTATACACTTTGTCTAGAGGTCAGGTCCAAGTTACGAACTCGGTCCCGTAAATCCCGACCACGTGACCCTACTGGGACTCCCTACCCTACCCCTCCCTCTTCCCTCCCCCCAAATCCTACCCCTTGCGTACATATGGGTACCGACTAAGTACAGTTGCGTACCGTTTTTGGTGATATTATAACATTTCATTAATCGGAGGTTAATTTTCTTTATTAATTAATTTTTTTTCTTTTTGTTTGACACCACAACCTCTTCTGAGAACTTTCAGGGAACCTAATGTCTATGTAGTTTGGTCAGTTAGGATGTGTCCTTTAGTTGGGACTTCCCTAACCTTCCTAACTACGATCTCGACTTCGAAATTATAAAACCGATGGACTACACTTCTCGGATGAGTAACCTTTTCTGGACCTACAACCTTTTTTGACTCTCGTCCTCCTCTTCCCCCACTATCTTCTACTCTACCAACCTACCGTAGTGACTGTGTCACCTGTACTTAAACTCACTCGAGGCCTTCTACCGCTTCTTGTCCTTTCGGACCACCTACGTCAGGTACCCCAGTGTTTCTCAGTATGTATTGAATCCTTGACTTGTTGTTGTTGTACATCTTTATGTTAAGTAGAATGATATAAGCGTTAAATTGAAAGTTATTATTATCATTAAGATTCTCATCTTAAATAAGTAAAAACTACCTAAGGAAAGAATCCCAAAATTTGGATTTGGTAGTTCGTCAGTCGTTTATTTCTGTAGAAACATAGACACGTGAAGTAAAGACAAAAGAAGATCATTGAGTAAGGGTTTCCCTCCCAATATTTTTAATTCACTCCTTTGTTGAATATTTCACTCTTATTCATAAAAACGACAAAAAGGAAAGATCAGAAGAGAGTTATAGTTGGTCGTGACTGATGTTAGTCAGTTACACAGGTAAGAACAGAAAAAGGAGAGACCCTCGTGACACAGATGGTCTTACCTACCTCACTAAAGGACTCAACGGTTTCCATCCTGACGTTCCCAAAAGAAAGTAATCTTCCGTCGACTCTTTTCCCCTCCGAAGAGTCGACCAGAGGTTTTCTCTTTCTCGTGTCGTCGTCCTAAACCGGTTAGTGATGTTCAAAAGTATTTTGGCACGAAAGAAATTCCGACGGAGACTCTCCCAGGGACCGAATATTCAAATGGTAACACCAAGTATCGGTCTCAAAGAGAATCACGACCGTCCGAAACTATAGGGTCCTCCGTACACTCTTTGACACCAGGTCCGACTTAATTCCAGTCTACTTTACTTTTTCCGTTAATGTCACCTCTGTGTAGGATAAAAGAATAGTAAAACAAAAACACATACCGACACAAGTGAAATCATAACACGTTTCAACTATTAATCAAGGAACTTCTAAAGACCATGACTGAACTTAATTTAACTCCTTTTTTTGAAAGTAGTTTGTAGCAGCCTAGACCTATATCTCCTTACTTACACATTATGTTACACTTATTTCCTTTTGTCTTCCTTTACGTGTTCTCTGATCTTTATCTTACTCGACCATTTTCTCATATTTTTTCCTTTTTTTTTCTCGACTTTTCTTCAACATTTTGCATAGGACTTTTAGATGGTGTATTGTACGTAATATATATCTAGAAAACGGAAAGTATTGGAAAGAACTTGAATGCCTTTTCAATTACGTACGAGTAAAAGTCGTTTAAACATTTAATGTAAACAGTCAATATTAAGTTTCTATTTTGAACAGACTTTAGAGAAAATATAGTGGCAATTATAGTACAGTATAACAAAAATTGACAAAGAAACTGTAGTGAGTGTAGATAGATATAGACAGATAGTAGATAATATATTATGTTACATAGTGTTAAATCTGGTCTTTCTTGTGTAACAAGACATAACATCATAATCGGTGGCTCAGGACAGGTCGAGAAACACTGGGGTACCTGACCCCGGGTGGTCCGAGGAGACAGGTACCCTAAAGGGTCCGTTCTCATGACCTCACCCATCGGTATAGGAAGAAGTCCCGTAGAAGGGTTGGGTCCCTAACTTAGACCCAGAGGACGTGACGTCCACCTAAGAAATGACAGACTCAGTGGTTCATTACATACAATTTATCTGAGACATTGAATCTAAAATAAATTATATGTTAAAATTAGTTGAAATAACTCCATATTAAATATATTTTCCGGTCAGTAAACTTCGACTGTAAACCCTTGACTATTTGAATCCGTGGGTAATTGGTCTCGGGGTAAGTTCTACGACTTGTAAAGACAATGGAGTCTTACAAGAGAACACCGAAGACGTAATTTCGTAGGGAATGACGACAAAGTCCGGTAGTCACTGAAGGTTTGCATACTTCATCAAAATATGTACATACATATTTGACACATATGTAATCGATATCTAATTAAAATTCGTAATCAAAATACCTAAGATAATAAAGTATATTTAGTCTATAATATTCATGAGATACAGACTAAAGGAAATAAAACGTACGACAAAAACCATAAGTAAGCACAAACGAAAATATACATAAACAAGTGAGTAAAATGACGACTCATCGTAAATTAACATACTTATATGGTGGTATAATAAATATACATTTAGACCTAAAGTAAACAATTATAAACTAGACCTTGAAAACTTAGATACAAGTACTGATTAAGACCAGACATTAAATTTTGAAGACCTTTAGGAAACAGTCGAAATCCGTATCACAAAATGACACAAGACGGAAGTATTTTAAAAATATCTCTACCCAAGAGGTAAAGAAATAATAATACTATTGGTCTTTCGAAATACTCTCGTTAGATCAAGGATCATACTTAAATGGTCAAAGAGTCTAGAGAATAAATACCTCTTAAAAATAAGAAATAACAAAAGTATATCATAAAGAGTGTATGATAAGGTACCTTCTCTTCTGAAAGAACTAACTAACTAAAAAGTCAAGTCAAGTTAGCGAGTCAGCACAGGCTGAGAAACGTTGGGGTACTTAACGTCGTGCGGTCCTGAGGGACAGGTAGTGGTTGAGGGTCTCAAGTGGGTTTGGGTACAGGTAGCTCAGGTACTACGGTAGATTGGTAGAATAGGAGACAGCAGGGGAAGAGGAGGACGCGAGTTAGAAAGGGTCGTAGTCCTAGAAAAGGTTACTCACTCGAGAAGAGTCCACCGGTTTTATAACCTCAAAGTCGAAGTTGTAGTCAGGAAGGTTACTTGTGGGTCTTGACTAGAGAAAATCCTACCTGACCAACCTAAAGGAACGTCAGGTTCCCTGAGAGTTCTCAGAAGAGGTTGTGGTGTGAAGTTTTCGTAGTTGAGAAACCGTGAGTCGAAAGAAATATCAGGTTGAGAGTGTAGGTATGTACTGATGACCTTTCGTATCGGAACTGATCTACCTGAAAACAACCGTTTCATTACAGAGACGAAAAATTATACGACAGATCCAACGAGTATTGAAAGGAAGGTTCCTCATTCGCAGAAAATTAAATTAACGACGTTAGTGGTAGACATCACTAAAACCTCTGGTCTTTTTATTTCAGTCGGTGACAAAGGTGCCAAAGGGGTAAATAGACGGTATTTGACTACCCTGGTCTACGGTACTAGAAGTAAAAGACTTACAACTCGAAATTCGGTTGAAAAAGTGAGAGGAGAAAGTGAAAGTAGTTCTCCGAGAAATCAAGAAGAAGTGAAAGACGGTATTCCCACCACAGTAGACGTATAGACTCCAATAACTATAAAAAGGACCGTTAGAACTAAGGTCGAACACGAAGAAGGTCGGGTCGTAAAGAGTACTACATGAGACGTACCTTCAATTTATTCGTTCCACTGTTATATATCGGAACTGTATGAGGAAAAGGATAAACCTTGGTCAGAACAACAAGGTATGGGTCAAGATTGACAACGAAGGACTGGACGTATGTCCAAAGAGTTCTCCGTCCAGTCCACCAGACCATACGGGTAGAGAAGGATCAAAATTAACAAATCTCCGAAACGAAATTAAAAAAGGGATCGAGGTGTTATCAAATATATTGAACATTTTTTTACAGATACAGTTTTGAACCTTATTCGAAGTTTTGAAAAAAGTATAGTGAAGTAACCTATATGGAAGATATAAAACTATACAAAAAAAGAGTCAGTAATAAAACTTTTATTATATGATCACACTAAACCAAAGAATTGAGTCCTCTCTCATACTCTCGAACTGTCAAAACTAAAACAAAAATAGTGAAAACATAAAATAAATATTAAATCACAGTGATATAAATTTCTCTTACCAGATATTATTAAAACGGAAGTGTATATGTTACCTCATACCTTTTATCCTTTTTTTTTTTTCGGCCATATTGTCGTTCTTTTTATAACCCGTTTTTCATCCTAACCGGATACTCGTACGAACAAAGAGAATAAACGAAAACAAAGTTTTAGAATTTGGACGAATCCTCTAATATAACTTATAGGTCCATACACTAAGTCCTATCTCACTCGTAGACATTCCTCCACTTTCTCTGTCTTTCTAAGAAGGTCTACTTTTTCGATTGACCTCGGACCCTCTTCCCCCTTTCTTCAGGTCCTAAGAAGAGGAAATTTCTCCCCGACATAAGAAAACAGAACGATTACGACCTTTTCTTTCTCTTCCTATTGACTCAAAAAACCGAAACTGATTTACCGGACAAAGAGTTCGTCTCTTGGAACTTACTTTTGAATTACGGAATTTAAGATGGAACAAACAGGGACGGACGGGATATAGACAAAAATTAGTAGATTGTACAGACGTTTCGACATAAAGATTTCTTTATGAAAATTTACATAATGTATTTATTGTACACTATTTACAAAAAGTACGTTTCTATCAAAATAGAATCTTCCATAATGAGTAAAACTAACGAGTATAATTGACTATTTAGACTAAAAATTACAAATTTTTTATGACAGATAAAATCTATAGACAATTATGTCGGACACTTGATTTACACCAGACCGTGAATAAAAATATACTCGATCTAACAAAAATGTAAAAATTTATCTCTTTCTTTCCTTTTTCTTTTTATACACTCCCACTGGTATACACCGTGTGTCTCGAATTTTATAGAGGGTCGACCATGAAAAGTTTTTTCCAAACGACTGGAGACGAGACAAAATAAAGTTTTGTATGAAAAGTCGTCTACGACAGTGCGATGAGTATCACAGAGAAACGAAAAGACTAGCGACCATGTACATGGAGAACTGAATCTCTCGTCCCCAAGGTAAGGTGTAGACACGAGCAGTTCTTTACTTACGGGGCAGTCGTGAGTGAGAATTGACCACCTATTTGTAGGTGAGAGAACACTTCTCGGCTGAGTAACCTTTTCTAGACTGAGTAACCTTTTCTGGGACTACGACCTTTCTGACTTCCTTCCTCCTCTTTTCCTGTTGTCTCCAATTCTACCAACCTACCGTAGTGACTGAGTCACCCGGACTCAAACTCATTTAACCCTTTACCACTTCCTGTCCCTTCGGACCGCACGACGTCAGGTACCCCAGTGTTTCTCAGCCTGTACTACCTCGTTTACTTGTAGAGAACGGAAAGTTCTCTCTCAAGATTCCGTGAACGAGATTCGCTCAAGTGTCACGGGTTTCCTCAGTTCGAGACCGACTGGTCCCGTCACCAGTGAACTATAAAGGACCGAAAGAAAACAAGGGACTGGGTGAGGTGGTGAGCGACGCCGAGAGACGACCATAACGGAGAGTGTGATGAGTGTCAAGTACACGGTAACGGATTTTATCAGAAGCCTTACGAGAAAAGACAAAAAAAGACGAAGGAACTTAAAATGGGTCATGAATTAAAGTATGTATTACTTAAGGACTCTTGTACATGTTCAATTTATACATATTAAACTCTTCTATCTAAATGTAAAATATTCAAGAGTCTCTCGGTTTACATATTAAAATTTTAAAGAGGGATGCCATTGGAAATCAGTGATTAAAGTTCCCGTATAACATATATAGAAAATATATATGTATATAAAATATACGTAAAATGTATAAATATGGATATATATCAAATCTAAAATGACTAAAAATTAAAAATTTGAATTGAAAAGAACTGTTAAAGTGTGTATCAAATGATACTAATAAGTTACTGATCCTGATTTCTGAGTTAAAGAAATATATGGGAATTATGAAAAATAGAGATTCAAAATAGTATAATATAATACTAACACGACCGATACTGGTCATTGAAGTAAAAATTAAAAGAAGAGAAAGATACTGAAATTAATTTTATTAGTGTAGGTTTACTTTAATTCGAGAGTTTATTGACCTTTTTGGGACAAGTCTATTTCTGTTGTCACGACGTCGATTTTACATACAAACTGTCTGACCGGTAAAGTGGAACTTTATAAGTAGTCTTCTTCTTACTTTTGGTATTAACTGAACTCTTACCATAAAGTCTCGTTTGTTACGTAAAAATTTTCTTATGGTATGTATGTTCAATTTACAAAAACAATCAAACAAAAAAATTTAGTTCTTGGGGATGATCGAAAAAGGACAAAGGAGGTCCTTGGGGATGTCAAAACACAACGTCATCGAAAAAATTAAGATCACTAAAAAGAAGGAGAGACGAATAAGAACGTCTTTCTCTGTAAATAAATGGAGTACAAATAAATCTCGTCACGAAGAATTGGTACTGACGTGTCACCTTAGGTCCCACGAAATTTCTGTTATATCCCCGGACCTAGAGTGGAGGTCCCTAAGACTAAATTAATCTGAAACCACACCGGACCCGTAACCCTTAATACTTCAGTAGGACCTACTAAAATTAAGTGTCCGTCTTAGTCGATAAGTTAACCCCACACAACACAAGAAAAACTTAGAAAGTATATGTTCTCCTTTTTACTTAAATGTCGTGTTTTTAAGTGTCATATTTGGGTTATCTCCCGAGACAAAGAGAAGGCTTCCCAAGGAAAAGAGACGCAAAATAATCTTTCTACCTTCAACGTACGAGAATTGAGAACGTCCACGAGGGACAAAAGGTTTTCCGATAGGTAGACATGGTGGTCAGTAACGAAACATGAGGACGGGACTCACGTCCCTTTGGTCCCTGAAAGATAACGGTCACGGCGTCGTATTCATAACTAGGGTGCAGATCTCTCTAAGATTTACCAACAACGAAATTCCTTGAGGGAAGACGTTCAGATAGTAGTGGAGTGGGAGGATACCGGGGGAACAAATAGTCGTAGAGAAGATCTGACATCTGATATTTTCAAGAAAAAATGATCCGAACGTAGGTAAATTAACGAACTAATAGATTCTGTCTGTACCAAAGTCGTAAAAGGAAAACCTCTTTGAATTCTGTTAGAAAAATGACTTTCCCGTGATCTCGAGAAGAGAACACAGAAGAATGTATGTCGTTTGTACTACAGCAGTAATTAGAGTTCACAATTAAACCGTAATGAAGTCTCTTTGATCACCTCTGCCAATAATACTGAAATCCCTTTCAACGTCTTGAAAGAAGTTAAATTAGGTTAACGTACAAAGATCAGTTGTAAAAATTTTAAAACCATGTACCGACGATTCTAAGGGAACAACGATTACGGTTACTTCCAAGAGAAGTTGAGGATAGAACAAGTAAAGACACCGCTTGTTTCTCAGTCTTTTATTGACACCCAGGTGGAAAAGAAAAAAATTTTTTTTTTAAAATAAAAATTAACTTCCTATTACGAAATATCATAACACAACCAAAGATGGTTTGTCGTTGTACTTAGTCGGTATCTAAATGGGTACAGGGGAGTTGAAAACTACCTCGTCAAGTCCACCCGTCTTATCGCCATACACCATACACTGGTCACTTTGGTCTTTTGTACCCAAGTAGGGGTTTCCTACCAGATAATGTTCCCATTTCCGTGATGGTTGTCACCGTCGGAATGATACATCCATGTCCTGTGTATGTACAAATATCACAGTCTCTGCCTTCAAGGTGAGGGTGGAGGACGGTGACACCGAAGGTTTAATAAAGTACATCGCATATGACGAGAAAGACAGTAATAAACCGTAGACAGATTCGTTTTGTTCGGTTAGTATTTTTAAGTGGACTATCCGTGTCAAGTAACCAAACGTCAACTAGATTCATCCTGGTTAATCTTTAAATGGTCCTGTAAATGTTTCTCCCTCTTGAAGGTAGGGTCAGAGATATTACTAGTTTCAACTTTTACACTCTATCTCCTCAGTAGTCATTGACATAAAGGACGAGACACCTACTTAGGTTAACTGTTGACTACGGCAGCTCATTCCTCTTCCCTACTCTGAGTCTTTTACAGGACCCACACAGTTTAAAGACTCTGGATCGGTGGTTCCATATAGATCTAAAGGTAGAGAACCCGTCGGTCACTTAAGGAAAAGTGGACTTTATGAATCTTTACCCAGAGAGAGTGAACTAAAAGGACTACCGAGTCACCATTTCTAAACCGGACGGTTACGTCTTCTGTACTTACACTAGGGACCCAACCCTCTACGGGACCTCTTCCTTTACCGTTGGGTGGGGTCCTAAGAACGGACCCTTTAGGGTACCCGTCTCTTCGAAACACCCGACGTCAAGTACCCCAACGTTTTCTCAGTCTGTACTGAATTGTTTATCTGTTGCACAGTGAAGGTTTGGTCTCAGGGTCCATTATTGTCGTGAGTGGTACATTAGTCTCCTAGACTCAATCTCTGGACAGAGGTTGGAACCTTTAAACATGACATCTGTAAGGACGTTTTACCACTATTGTTATGGTCGTGTAATGGTCCTTTTTCACTCTTTTAAGAATGGAGTCACAGACCGTTCTTTAATATCTTACCTTATCACTAGTCTTTAGTCAATAGAAATGGAAAGGGAAGGGTGAGGAGAGGTTGGTGGACGACTTTCTTGTCTCATTTTAGGGTCTCTGTGGATCGTTTCCAGGGCAAGAATGAAAGTTAGGAGATTCTTTCTGAAAAGAGACTTACAACATCAACCCCTAGGTCATACCAAAGCGAACTTAGTTCAGAATGTGACATTTTCTTTTTATATTTTCCTCCAGAAAAACTATTAAAAGAAACGGGCTCTTAGGTGTAAAAGGAGAAAGACTCATCGAAGTATGGAAAAGAATTGTCAGCACTAGTACATAGTGTAAGACTTGGTGTTCCTTCATTTGGGACTTGGTCTTTCATTTGGGACCGTTCCAGAATTTTGTAGGTTTCTTCAGTCTGTTACATTGTCAGTCGTCTTTTTGTTTTCTTGTAAAGTACAATAAGTTAAAGTTGTTAGAAACATTTGTAGAATTCCTTCGGTTTTAGAAGGTAACTAGTCAAATCATACAGTAAGACGAGGTCTCCTTTTACCATTATTTTACAATTTATTTTACGGCAATGCACAAGTCTCTGGTGTAGTGTTATATGGTACACACTGTCCAGGGACACGTGAGTCTTACAAGGTGTAAACGTTTACTTTTAGTAGAGCGGACGAAGGATTTTACCAAGGAACCATATTTTAAGACACATTAAAATATAAAGTTTGAGAACAAGAGTAAACACGAAAAAGGAGGACGAAGGTGAACCCATTCCCACTGTATAAATATAGGAGTGAAACTCAAGTTTTTGTCGACTCTCTTAATCTATTTGTGTGGTCCCCGGACTGTTCCGGTACCTTGTGGAGCGAGACAAGGACATGTGGCGGAAGATAATGTCTTTACGTGAACAGGAACCTTTTCACAGACAAATAAAGGATCAAAACCTATGGTGTGACGGAAATACGGTGAGAGATGTCGGTTTCAAGGTAGTCTATTTTTGATATTTGATTCGATACCTTTGTTGTCTGTTCGAAACCACAGGGTCTTCGGTACACGTGAACGGTTAGTAGTACCTCATATTAAAGAAACGTACACTTACACTTGTCGACCGTAAATTTGTCACGACACACGGTGACTAGAAATCCTCTTTCTAATACTCGGGACAGCAGTCATCTATTGATTAAGTTCAGGTTAAAGACAACTGAGTAATATAAAGAGGTTACTTTTCATTGAATAGGGAGGTTCATAGTACAGAGGTGGAAAATATTTTATCTTTATTATTAACGAGTACTGGTTATTCACTAAATTCATCTTTACCCTATTTCGTATACTTTAATTTAGATTGGTATAAACGTTTATAGTATAATTTTTTTTTGAAAAACAAAATATGACCTCATATCTGTTAATTGTTACAACATTATCAAAGTCCACTTGTCGTATCCCTGAATCGGTATGTACCTTTTCGGTACAAAACCTCAGTTTAGTTTGGTTCATTTAAAGGGTCTTCCTAGTAACTACAACAGAAGCCCTTTTTATCGAGAAATTCTGTTCACAGCTAAACGAAGAACGTCTTCCTTCCCCTGCAATTTGGTACATTAATCGGTAGGCATACAAAAAAGTGACGAGTCAGAGTGAAAGGTGACTGTAATCTTACTGGATTCTTGTGAAGACTTAACGATTATCTTCTCTCCGCGACTCCATTGATGTCATTTTTGTGGACGAGTAAAGAGACGGAAACCTCCGACACTGTCTCGACAATGAGTATACTACTGGGGTCTTAGTTCTTAGTTACGGAGTATATAGTCAGTTTACCTCGAGAAGGAACCTTACCTCAATTGACTCCCTCGAGAACTCTCAGAAGTCATTGATAAAATCTTAACTACTATTGTACGTCCGAGCTGTCAAACGTTGTACCCCGACACCTTTCTGTCACCGCGAGATCCTGCGTTGTGAGGCGAAGACCTCACCGAAGGGTGGCTCCCGGATCAGGAAGGTAAACAAAGACAAGTTAGAGACCCAACAAAGGGTGAGAAACGTTGGAGTATCTGACATCGGACGGTCCGAGAAGAAAGATAGGTACCCTAAAGGTTCCGTTCTTATGGCCTCACCCAACAGTAAAGGAAGAGGTCCCCTAGAAGAACTGGGTGTCTAGCTTGGACGTAGAGGCCATAACTGTCCACCTAAGAAATGGTGAGTAGGTGATCCCTTCGGATTAAGAAGGTGTATTATGGCGTTTAGAAAAGGTAGACCAAACAAGAGAGAGAAGAGTGAGATGACAAGGGTGTGACATCTAAACGGAGAGGTTTACAGATACACGCAATAAGGGAGTCACCGCACACAGTTCCCTCTGACAGCGTACCCCGGACACATAGTCGTAGAGAGCATGACGAGAAAGGGACGTCCTTCACTTATTCACGACTACTTCGTCGGACATTCTTGACATTTAAGATAAAGTTACACTTTTCTTATTAGAGAGCTCTGTCGTCTCTGATCTACCCTTGGAAAAACGAAAAGAAGACGACACACCGACAGTCCTTCCAGTAAACCCGACGAGATCGAAAGTCACCTTTCCTTAGATGGAATGTACGGTAGTCTGTCAACAGTAACTTAAGTGATAGGAAAGAATTCAGTATTAAAAGTAATAGAAGAACAACGTTTTCGGTCCTAAAAAAAACAAATTGGTAAAGGATGGTTTTGTTTCGGTCTGTCAGTAAATATTTTGTGACTTCAGAGAATCTCCCCGTTTTGTGTCAAGCCCTTTTGTATTTAGAACTTAACTATAAATTTCGTACCGTATGTAAAGTTTTCTATAATTGAGTGGTATCTGAGGAACCTTACGGGAAAAATCGGTACTTTTTTTTCAAATTTTTTTACGATATGTGACTTAGTTGTAAAGTACATGAGGTAATACTTGTCTTTCTTGAGGTGTCATTTGAACCTTTACCAATATCTTTTTCTAATAACAAGTCTGACTTCTTCTACACTAGTAGAATATAAAGACTGACTTCATAAACCAGACCCCATCTCGACCCGGTGTCTAATCTCTCCTCTTAATTCGACGTAAACGGACCCTTTCGACGACCACAGAACCCTGCTAGTTGAGATTTGGACCTCTTACACTTGTAAAGAATTAAAATACCTTATGTTATCTTATGGGTGGTTCAGGTGTGGTGTCGGAAACTAAACAAAGTTCTAGAAGGAGAGATCCTCTCTTAAACTTAGATATTGACTTCGACTCTATGTATCTTTGTATAAACCACCCAGAAAAAGTGGTTACTCTCCCTTCTATAGGTTTGACGTCGATTCGAGATTTAAATTTACGCAGTTTCGGGAAGACAAACTAATCGTGATTTACGTCGGAAAGAGACATGGGACGAGGAAATGACTGGGGTGGAGGTCCCTCTTACACACCGTCCCCTCGTCTACGGGCGGAGACATCCCGGGGGTCTGCAGGAAAATAGGTGGTCGGAGACATCCCGGGGGTCTACAGGAAAATAGGTGGTACTCACCCCCAGAGACCATAGACTCCAAGGTAAGTCGGGAACGGGACAACCTCCGATATTGACCCTGAGGTCCGAAGACCGACACGAGAAAACTTGACGACTAAAAGATGGGGAAGAGAGACCACTCTTTGTAGTAACAAGCGACGGGTAGAAGAGTCCATAACAACCTTATTCGTTCGAAATCGTCCTCAAAGGATAGTCTCGATAACTCGTGTGTCTCGAGCGTCTGTAATCCCTGAACCCTACTATTTCCACCCTGAACCACTACCAGACCCGACCCATCTCTTACCAGTCTTTCAGAAGGAGTAGACTCTCGGGACGTCGAATGCCCAATTCTCGTCTTCGGATTCTTTCTTTACAGAATTAAAATCAGGATTAATTGATCGAGATACTGGAACCCATTTAATAACTTAGAACAAAGAGGAATTTACACTTCACACTTATTACTTTCAAGGACGGACTACCGGATTAACTCTTCGTGAATCGGAATATTAACCATGTTCCATTCGTGGGAACCTTTTAGAGAACTATGTATCGGAAGATTACAATTCGTGTCATTGCTACTGTATGGAGGTAAGAAAAAACAACTCTACATTAACTGCATATTGTAATACAATCAAAATCCACATGTTATATTACTAAGTTATAAACATATATAATCTTTTACTAGTAGTGTTACTCAGATCAATTGTAGATAGTCATATGTGTCTTAAAAAAAGAACACTAAGAAAGAACTCTTAAAAAAAAGAAGGAGGTAAAAATTAATAATTAGGTAGTCGTTGGATACAAACTACTTGTAAATGAAAATATTACCCGGTCTGTAACGGAAAGTAATTGAAATAAGTACTTAAGACGGTAGTTAACGGGACCACTCAAACGATAGAACGTGTACAACCGAAAAGTTTATGGACTTCCGTACTCGAAGATAGGAAGATAGGAAGGGGGTATTCGAAAGTAGGAAAAGCCCATTTTACTGAGTGATAAAGTTTTCTTTTGATGGTTCATGAGTAGAAATAACAAACAATAAAAATCAGTGGTACAGACTGAAAATACGTTGGGGTACCTGACATCGGACGGTCCGAGGAGACAAGTACTATAAAAGGTCCGTTCTTATGACGTCACCCAACGGTAAACGAGGAGATCCCCTAGAAGGGTTGGGTCCCTGTCTCCGACGTAGAGAACGTAACCGTCCGTCTAAGAAATGGTGTCTCAGTGGTCCCTTCGGGAGTGTAGATATATCAAAGATCACATAGTCATGGAATAATTTAACATAGTGGGTCTTATAAGGTTCATATTAATTTTTATGTACCATATTAACTTGAATTACGTAAAATTATCGTATAACCGGAAGAGTCGTGACGACCGTGTGACCACCACGTTTCACTCGAAAGTCAATAGGTTTGGAGACCTCAAAAAGTGCAAGAAAATATAAAACGTGGAACCGATTTAACGTAAATAGTCTAAGTCGATAAAGTTTGTCGAATTATTAATACCTAAGGACTAAAGGAGTAAGTGACAATGTGTCAAGAAGGTGGAAACTTTCACAGTAGGAGTTCTTAATATTCGTACGATATATAGAAGTACAGTAAATATTTTTACAACAGGAGTTGAAGATCAACTTAGAATACTTAATTTGTCTTAATAAAACCGAGGAAAGAGGAAAAGATAACTTCATATCACCTGAATGATGTAACACAATTAAAGACGACATATTGTTTCACTAAGTAAGATAAAATATAAGAAAAGGTAATACCAAATAGAGTCCTATAACTTACATCAAGGGACACCATACGTCATCCTGGAATAACGAATAGGTAAGACATATATTATCTAGACGATTGGGGTTTGAGGGTCAGGTATGACGGGGCGGGGTCGAAACCGTTGGTGTTCAGACAAGAGGGACAGACAGACAAGGACAAAGTAGCTGTGAAATAAACACAGTATAAAATCTGAGGTGTAGATTCACTATTGTATGCTATAAACAGAAAGAGAGAGACTGAATGAAGTCAATCATCGACTTACCGTAGTAAAGTAGGAAAAATAACGACTCATCATAAAGTAACGTATATACGTGGTGTAGCAGAAATAGGAAGGTAGATAACTACCTGTAAATACAACAAAAGTACAGAACCGATAACACTTATTATTGCGACACTTGTAACCTCACGTATATATAAAAACCTAATATCAAAACAGGTCTATATACGGGTCCTCATCCCAAAGAGAAAAGACTTTCAGACGAATTTACTGTCAATACCCTCTCTTTGAAATGAACGTCTCTACTGATGGTTTTTCTTTATTGGTACAAGGGTACATCTTAGAATCTCTCCGAGACCTTGACCTCCGTGGTCTGCAAGACTCTTCGACCTAAGTCCAAACCCCGACCTTTTCACACACTTAAGATGTCGAAACTGATCTACCTGCAAACAACGGTTTCATTACATCTTCGGTGTCTACGACATTTGTAGTCGCGAGGTGTTATTTATTAATGGGCCGGGGATCAAGTCGAATTCCGACTGTGACACCTTGGGGTACGATTAATTAGTTCAGGGTACCTGTTCGTGTTACAGTTTACCAATTCTTTCTGGGTGATCCTCCGATCCCGTTGCCAGATGTGTATATAATGACAATGTTTCCCTCACTTCTTCTTAGTTTACCTACTAAAATAGAGTGAGTAATCACCCATTTTTTACCTTTTAAGGAAAGTTTCTTACATCTGTTTAGAAACTACCCATTACACAAATAAAGGATTCTTCCCTAATAACTTAAATAAACTAACATTTCTACGTATGAAGAAAAGGTGTAAGATTGTAAAGACTTCATTGTTATATAAAATACTAGTTACACTAGTCTTTCACAATATAATATGAAATCAACTGTAAAAAAAAATTAAGGTCATCTTGTACTTTATTACTACAGGGAACGATAACTACCACATATCTAAATTATTGTAAATGAAGAGTCCACCACGATCACTATATCTTAAATAGAAGGTTACGTCCTCTGTGTTCTCAGTGCCCAGGTTAGGGACTCAGTTCTTCTTGGGAACTTCGTCCTTAACCTTTGGGTGAGTTCATAAGAACGGACCTTTTAAGACATCCGTCTCCACGGACCGTCCGTACCTTTCACTTTCACTTTCACTTCAACGAGTCAGTAGAGACTGAGAAACACTGTGGTACCTGATATCGGATAGTCCGAAGAGGTAGGTACCCTAAAAGGTCCGTTCTCATGACCTCACCCAACGGTAAAGGAAGAGGTCACCTAGAAGGACTGGGTCCCTAGTTTGGGTCCAGAGAACGTAACGTTCGTCCGTACCCAGACCGACGTTTCTCACTCTATACTGACCTGTTGAATTGTATAATTTACGAACAATACATGAACGGGAAAAGTGCGACAAGTACCCTAAGAGTTCTATTCTTATGAATTCACCAAACGGTAAGGGAAGAGGTCACCTGGTGCAAAACAGTCTTGAGAGGTGGTACTGGACAGGTAGAACCCACCGGGATGTACGTACCGATTATCAAAGTAACTCAATCTGTTCCGACACCAGGTACACTAGTTAACCAATCAAAGGACACTAACACCAAAAGTCAGACAGACGGGAGACTACCTCTTCCTATTCTCCGAATACCTTCGAAGGACTACCCTCTCTAACCGACTCCCCCTTTGACCCAGAACAAGACTACCCACCCCGGTATGTGTTATTTAGAATTAGTTTAAAAGACAAGTTTCCACCCCGACACAAGGGAGGGACAATAAACTGGACTAAGGTTTGATACCACCTCCATTGCTTCAATTACCGCTGGAGGAAGGTTTCCAGGGTACGTGAGTGACGACGTGAGTCACGGACGTTGGGACGTCGTCCGGCGGCGGTCGGGTGTGGAGGTGGTCTCTGAGGACCTGTGAGTACCCGTTCAGACCCAGTCAGAGAACTTCCTAGTGACAAGGAAAGAGGACCCAGGACCACGCGTGTTCCAAGACAAACACGGGAGGTTCTCAGACAAAGGGTTCAGGACGCATTCAAGACCGTCGAGATACCACCCAATTACCACTGGAGGAGGTTGGTTCAGGACACATTCAAGACCGTCGAGATACCACCCAATTACCGCTGGAGGAGGTTCTCCCGAATACGGTATGGGTCCAGATGACGTGGGTCTCGGGGACGTGGGGGTCGTCAGGTGACGACTGGGTATGGAGGAGTCCTCTGTGGGTTTGGTCAAGACAGAGTCAAAGACACCCCAGAGACTCAGGACCACGTGTGTTCCATGTAAACTCGGGAGACTCACAGAGACCACGAATAAATTGAATATACGTCTCATGTAATACTCTTTACGACCTAACCTACTCCGCGTTTAACCGTAGTTCTAACGAACCTCTTTATAGTTATTGGAGTCTATACGTCTACTATGGTGAAAATACTCTCTTTCTTTTCTTGATGTCTCGGGGAACTACTTTCACTTTCTTCTCTCACTTTTTCAACTGAATTTTGGGTTGTAAGTCTTTTGATTCCAGTACCGTAGACCAGGGTAGTGAAGTACCCTTTATCTACCCCTTTGCCACCTTTGTCACTGTCTGAAATAAACCCCCTTCCGAGGTTTTAGTGACGTCTACCACTGGTGTCGGTACTTTAATTTTCTGCGAACGAGGAACCTTCCTTTCAATACTGGTTGGATGTGTCGCATAACTTTTCGTCTCTATAATGAAACGGTTGTTTCCAGGTAGATCAGTTTCGATACTAAAAAGGTCACCAGTACATACCTACACTCTCAACCTGATATTTCTTTCGACTCACGACTTCTTAACTACGAAAACTTGACACCACAACCTCTTCTGAGAAAACTCTCAGGAAACCTGACGTTCCTCTAGCTTGGTCAGATAAGTTTTCCTCTAGTCAGGACTGATAAGTAACCTTCCTAACCACGACTTCGACTTTGAGGTTATGAAACCGGTGGACTACGGGTTTTGACTGAGTAAACTTTTCTGGGACTACGACCCTTTCTAACTTCCACCCTGCTCTTCCCCTGCTGTCTTCTCTACCAACCTACCGTAGTGGCTGGGTTAGCTATACTCAAACTCATTTGAGACCCTCAACAACTACCTGTCCCTCCGACCCACACTACGCCAAGTACCCCAACGTTTCTCAGCCTGTGCTGACTCGCTGACTTGACTTGACTTACATAAACGGGACCTATCCGTCATTTAAGTCTTGAGAATGTCTATATTTATTAATGTAAAACGTCTATATTCGCTTCTAGTCTTAGGACAAGAGAGAGAGAGGTATGTTCGTTATCAGTTGGGAAAAGTGTGACTAGGACTCTGTCTCGTTACTACGATTGTAACTAGACAGGATAAGTTCTCGATGTTAACTATTGTTGACCCTTGTCAAATCCTGTCACTAATTTTATTTTTTTATCCTCGAAGTCGTAGTCTCCGATTACTTACTTTTGTGAAACCTACTATAAACAATATGTTAAATTTTTTACGTGTGATAATACATTACTTAAATAAACCCACGAGGTTCAGAATCAACACCGTATACCCTAGAACCAAGGGACTGGTCCCTAACTGGGTGCTGGGGACGTAACCCTCGTGTCTCAGAATCGGTGACCTGGTGGTCCCTTCAGAGTTTATGACTCAAATTCGGTCGAAAATGTGAGAGGAGAAAGTGGAAGTAGTTATCGGAGAAATCGATGGGAAGTGAAAGACGTCAATCCGACCATAGTACACGTGTACACTCCTATAACTATAAAGAGGGTCATTAGAACTAAGCTAACTCGAAGTAGATAGGACCGTAAAGCGTACTACATAAGACGTATACTCAATTTATTTGTCCAACTGTTATATGTCGGAACTGTATGAGGAGAGGGTTAAACCTTAGTCAGTTAAAAAGGTACAGACAAAGATTGACAACGAAGAACTGGACTTATGTCCAAAGAGTCCTCCGTCCATTCCACTAGACCATAAGGGTAGAGAACTTCTTAAAAGGTCAAACAACACTAGGTCTAGGTGTGTCAGTTTCTGAAATGGTATCAGTTACTTCGTTTTCATCTACAAAAATACCTTAATAGAAAGAAAAAGATACTAATTTGTCTATAACTGTTAAATTGGAGACCAAGGAGACGGAAAAGATTTAAGTCGAACATGTAGACCTTCAAGAAACAAGGGTATGACAACTTCGGATCGAACCTCCTAAAACTCGTACTGGAACGATTGTACACTTTACTCACGTTGACACGTCATCAAACTTGTAAGAAACCACACCGGGAAAAACTCTAACCTTACTTTTGACTGGAAAAGGTCAGGACACCGGTGACGACTCAAAAGGTTTAAACGACCGTATAACTCACACCGTGAAAGCACCGTAGTAGAAAATCCTAAACTTTATCGAGTTGACCTTAAGGTAGTGGAGATGATCGAAACAAACATCATTGCAAAGGATTCCAGGTGAATTGAAGTTTGACGTCGTACAGACCGAGATCCACTCACTATGGAAGGACCAATAGGTCCAGTAATTCCGGAAAAAAACATGTCAAGACACATAAGAACGGTGGAGAAGAATTAGAGAAGATGAAGACAATTTAGGTATGGAAAGACAGGAAATAACACGGGTAGAAACGTATTTTATAGGGGAACCATAGAGATTAAAAGTTCTTCCCTAAAGATCAGAAAGGGTAAGATAACAAAAGGAGATAAGGAAACGTAACAAACGAATTCTTCTGAAGAAAAGAGAGGAACCATAAGAAACTTTGAGACGTAAGTCCACCCATATCGTAAGGAAAAGAGGAAATGGAAAACGAAGAGAAGAAAAGAATCGATAAACACTCCGGAGGAGTCTGTTAGTAAAACGGAAAAACGTAAAGAAAAAGAACCCCCATCAAAACTAGTGGCGGAGGACATGCTACAATACTTGGAGACAGGTATCAAAGAGTACGTGAGAGAGTCTAGATTAGGGAACTTAGATAAACAATGAAGGTGACATATCAGTGTTCCCTAAACTAAGCCAAGTACGGAGACACCGGATCACCAAAAAGGACGAAAGAAGTTAAATTCAGACTTAAAACGTTATTCCTCAAGTCTATACTCGGTGTCAGTCGAGGTCCAGAATAAAAAAGACTGTCATATCTATAAGGGGTAGAAACCGACGTTTTTACATTAGTTAGACTGAAAATATAACTGGTAGACCACTACAGGTACACTTATAGAAGAGAATACAACAAACTTCTTCCACAAAAGATACTGGTCACACAAGACAACCGTTTCGGGACAATCGGAAACGGGACGAAGTAAAAAATGAGGTACCGGTTTGAATGGACAATGAGGTCCATAGCGAACTGAAGGATGAAAACGTAAGGTCAGGGGATACTATTTTTCCTGTAAAATAAAAGAAAACCACACTCAAGATCTTCCAGAACATCTGGAAGTATCTTGGTAAGTCAAAGAAACCGTAATCACCAACCCCGTATCTGAACCTAATGACACTATAACATACCAAATAGACCCTTTCCTTGCCTCTAGTAAGTCAGTAAAAACTCTAACGTGGGTTCATGACGTAAAACCTGAGAAAACAACTGATACTCCCCATGAGGTAAAGAAGATCCCCTAAGAACGGGTGTCATTATATATATATTACCAGTAGACTTAATTTAAATGGGTAAGGACAGGTAAAATCAAGTGACTAGATATGACAGCTACAAGTGAGAATGGTAGAGGACAAACTGGTGAAGGTTGAATGGAACTAAGTATCTAGATTGTAAGGTCCAAGAATACGTCATAAAGAGAAATGTCGCAACCTGAAATGAAAGTGGTGGTCTGTGCAGGTGTCGATCTGTATCAAAGACAAAAGTAAGGAAGACCTCGATAAAGAGGGAAGAAGAGGTCATCATATAACCTGTGGAAGATTCCCGAGTAGAAAGTCACAGGGCAGAAAGACGGAAAAGTATGACAAGTACCCCAAAAGTTCCCTTCTTACGACTTCACCAAACACAAAGGGAAGAGGTCACCTGGTCCAAAACAGTCTTGAGAGGTGGTAATGGGTAGGCAGAATCCACCGACATGTGTCGTACCAAGTATCAAAATAATTCAATGTACTTCGACACTAGGTACACTAGTAAAACCAATCAAAAGACACTGACACTAAAAGTAAGACAGACGGGAGACTACCTACACACATTCTCCGAACACGTTCGAAGGACTACCCTCCCTAACCGAGACTCCTCTTGACCCAGAACGAGCCCACCCGTTCAGGTACGAGTCATTTTGAATTTAGGTTAAAAGACAAGGACTAACCCCGACACAAGGGAGGACATCAACCAAGACTCCGGTGGAGGAGGTTTTCCTGAATATGGTCGTACGACGTGGAGGGTCCTGTCGACGACAGTCATAGGGACTGGGGCGACGTCCGATGACAATTGGGTACGAAGGTGGTCTCTGAGGTTTTGTGAGTGTAGTTTCAGACCGAGTAAGAGAAGACCCTAGTGACGAAGAAAGAGGACCCAGGATCACGTGTGATCAAAAACAAACACGGGAGGTTCTCAGAGACAAGGGGGTCAGGACACCTTCAATACATAAGTTTAGGACGACTTGAAGTTTCAGTCTAAGGGACCCCTAAGAGTCGGGGAAACGACCTAGGTATCCAACCCTTCAAACAATACTCTAGATCTTGAAAGTGTCGTCACGTTCTTGAAGAAACCATATTATTAAGGTAAATATAGGGGGATATAGGATACTCTACGTAGTAGATAATTATATAAAAAAAGTCTTTATCGTGGTTCTATTCTTCTCCATTTTGTTGGGTTTAAGTGTGTCGACTGTCACCACGCGCACACACACAAACCCCGCCCCGCCCCCCCCACCCCACCCTAAACTTTGAATGTAGACACTAGAATTACCAACACATGGGAGACATTAGATAAACACCACGGTACAACAAGAGACTCCGAGAATCATATATATCGGTTACGACCCCTTACAAAATGGACTTGTATTTTACTTTGACATCTTATGGAACAGGTACCCAAAATCCTTATCTAAAGAAATGAATGAATATCTCCTTTGTTCTTTCCATTTTTATCCGGCTCCTGATATGTCTTTTTTATGTCGTTAAATAAGTAATACGTACAATATTAGATAAAATTTTATAATTACTTTTATTGTCTATGGGTAAACGTTAAGGAGAAAGACGTAGAATCACTTTACGGGTTTCAGTTGAAAGTTTACGAGATAATTTTGTTTGGTACTCCGTGGAATCTTTCATAAATCTTTTAAAATCGAGTCGTTTATGATGTATCGGATCAGTAGTGGTTATCAAATCATCATTCATTGACACGTCAGGATCCATTCAATTCTATAAGAAACCAAGTAACGACATTTTATTTCGTCAACTGGAGAAAAGATCGAACTTACAAATCCATCTATTGATACACCTCGTCAAAACAAATAAATAAGTAAACAAACGAACTTCCGTTCAGAATAATCCGTAAAACCATCCGTTAACGTCGCAACTTCAAGTAATTATGAACCGGTTTTCAAATTAAATACTGAAGTATTTTAATTTTGTCGGAGTCAGTTAACAAGTCACCTATCGTAACATCAGACTCGAAAGAGTGGATGGATATTTTATTTCTATTGTACAAGGTATAACTATTGAACAGTAATATACCTTATTGTATACGTTTCATTGAGTGTCACAGGTGTATCTGTTGTACGAACTTTTTCACGACGATCCTATATAGAGTGCACCATAATCCGAGGATCGTTGATGATAGATTTAAGTCACCAGACTATAAAAACAAAAGAACGTCCCGAACCCGAATTATGTGTAAAATGAATTGTACATATTTGTGTCGTTCGATTAGTCACGTCGACAAATCCCCCAAGTCTTTATGAAAATATTCCATTACAACTTCAGTCGTAAACATCTCTCTTCAATTTTGTTTAGAACACTTTATAAATTTCTTCTATTTACTTGTTGTGAAATCGACTGAAGTTATAAATAAGGGGATCTGGTTTTGAATGTAGTTGGAAGGGTAATTTTAAAGGAGACTCGTGGAATATATAATCAATTATACTTTTGCGTCAAAAAGGGATATGAGATCTAACAGTACTTATATTTATGCATAATAATATTTATCTATCTGGAACCTTTGACTGACGTAAATATTTCCCCTCTTTAGTGTATCGTTATTGAAAGATGATGATACTGACACATACCTTCTTTAGGACACAATGACACCATGTTTTTGTTTTTACACAAATCGTTACTTTCTATTCAATATCCACCCAAGGACCCTCTCGCCGGACGGACGAAGAAACTGATTACAAGGTCGGTGTAGATACGAACACAGAAACGTTCGTCTAGTCTAAGTAAAGATCGTGTAAAGACGAAAACTCAATTGTAAAATTCTAACTGACACCGAATCTAGTAGACCGAAGGGTTCATCTAGACCCCCACACATCGACGTATGGTTACTCCTAAATGTTAAGTAACATTTATTTCGAGTCCCTGTACCGTCATTTTCAGGTCCCGGTAATGTCCTTCACTGATGGTGGACAATCCTAATAAGACAGTCAAAGAGATAATAAAACACAAAGAGATGACTCAATGGTGATATATGTTGTATGTCGGAACCGTAACGCCCCTCAACCTTTTTCACGGACCGTTTTAAAACACTACTAATATTAAGTCTGATAACTCTTGTTCTAAAAACCAAGGTCATTTTTTCCTAGACACCGAGTAAAATGGAAATATAATAATCTTGGGGACATCAAACAACAGAATTGTTACTCCTGTGTCTAGTGACTTACTATATGGGTCCTTATGAACAAGAAACCCCGAAAGTAGGTTTAAAACTTCTTCTACTGGTACAGTACCGACGGAATAAAACCGGTATATTAGAATTAATTCGTAATCCAATCTAAGTTACTCTCTCAATCAGTGAGTCAGTACAAACTAAGTACCGCTAGGGGTTCCTGACATCCTAGGGGTCCGAGGAGCCAGGTACCCTAAAGGGTCGATCTTATGACCTCACCCTATGGTAAAGGAAGAGATCCCCTAGAAGGACTACGTCCCTACCTTGGGCCCAGAAGACGTAACGACCGACTGAGAAATGGTAGACTCGGAAGTCCCTTCGGATCTAAGTCTGTATCATCGTAACTTACCCCTCAAGTCCAGTCAAGTCAACGAGTCAGCACAGACTGAGAACCACTGGGGTACTTGGCGTCGTGTGGTCCGGAGGGACAGGTAGTGTTTGTGGGTCTCAAATGGGTTTCAAGACAGGTAACTCAGCCACTATGATAGGTTGATAGAGTAGGAGACAGCAGGGGAAGAAGAGGACGGGAGTTAGAAAGGGTCGTTGTCCCAGAAAAGTTTAATCAGTCGAGAAACGCAGTCCACCGGTTTCATACCTCGGAGTCGAAGTTGTCATCAGGAAGGTCACTTGTGGGTCCTGACTAGAGGAAATCCTACCTGACCAACCTAGAGGAACGTCAGGTTCCCTGAGAGTTCTTAGAAGAGGTTGTGGTGTCAAGTTTTCGTAGTTAAGAAACCGCGAGTTGAAAGAAATATCAGGTTGAGAGTGTAGGCTGTACTGGTGACCTTTTTGGTAACGGAACTGATCTACCTGGAAACGACTGTTTCATTACAGAGACGAGAAATCAATACGACAGATCCAACCAGTATCTTCCTTCCTTCCAACCTGTGAAGGAAGGTTCCTCATTCACAGAAAATTAAAGTACCGACGTCAGTGGTAGACGTCACTAAGACCTCGGGGGGTTTTATTTCAAACAGTGACAAAGGTGACAAAGGGGTAGATAAAGGGTACTTCACTACCCTGGTCTACGGTACTAGAAACAAAAGACTTACAACTCAAAATTCGGTTGAAAAAGTGAGAGGAGAAAGTGAAAGTAGTTCTCCGAAAAATCAAGAAGTGAAAGACGGTATTCCCACCACAGTAGACGTATAGACTCCAATAACTATAAAGAGGGCCGTTAGAACTAAGGTCGAACACGAAGAAGGTCGGGTCGCAAAGAGAACTACACAAGACGTATATTCAATTTATTCGTCCCTCTATTATATGTCGGAACTGTATGAGGAAAAGGATAAACCTTGGTCAGACAACAAGGTACAGGTCAAGATTGACAACGAAGGACTGGACGTATGTCTAAAGAGTTCTCCGTCCACTTCACCAGACCATAAGGGTAGAGAAAGTATTAAAAGGTGTCAAATAACACTAGATGAGTCAGTTTCCGAAACCATATCAGTTTTTTCGTCTTTATTTACAAAAAGACCTTGAGAGAACTAAAAAGGTACTAGGTCGTCTACAACCGTTAAACTAGAGACTAAGGCAACGGAAAAGATTTTGGACGGACTTATAGACCTTTAAGTGACAAGTACATAACGACTTCGGACCGAACCTCTTAAATTTCTTAATGAAACGATCGTACACTCTACTCACGTTATCGCGGTGCGTCGGTGAGGACGTACTTACCCCTCTTTCTTGGTATTTAATTCTCTACTTTTGACCCAAATCAGAACTGAAAGACATGGAGACCTGAGAGTGAGTCAAAGAGACCTAAAGGATTCGCCCCAAATACGTCACGAGAGGTGGGAACGACATGTAGGATTAGTGGTATCCTTAGACACTTTATGTGATTACGAACGAAATAAAGGTCCATTAAACCACTCTTAGAGACATCCCCTCTGGACTCATAAGTATAAAAATTTTACAGAGGGCCCACAGGTAACCTTCGGTCCTAATTAAGGTGATGGGACCTACTAAGGATTCTTGGAAACGGACGATGAATTACGTCCACCCCCTGAACCGGAGGTAAGTGGAAAATAAAGAAAGGTGGTCCGGAATAAAAGGTGGGAGATGAATAAAAGAAAAAGGAAGAATAAACTGATTGAATGGTACTACACACTGTTACATTAGGAGATACAAGGTGATATTTTGGTCCGTTGTAAAAAATTTTAAATAAAACGAACGAAAAAACAAAAATTTGAAACATAAAATGTAACCTTATGTCAACTAACTGTTGCAACACAATCAAAGTCCACATGTCGTCTCACTAAGTCAATATACATATCCGTTTTAAAATTTAGTTATAAAGGGATCGTACTTTCGTGTCACGACTCCAAGGAAGTCCAAAGTCTCGACTTAAGTCAGTGTCTTTTTTTGTTTCAATAAACCGTTTACCCTACCCTATCTGCACCGACAGTAAACCGGAAAAGGACTCATAAGACTATCTTTTTAAAGAAACCCTTATTTTCTACTGATAAACTGTCTTGTCAATAAAGGATAACCTTTTACTGGTGTTAAGAGAGAACATAGAAATTTTTATTTAATCAAACCAATATGACACAACAAATACTTGACACGGACACTTCTGGCATGTTGGGTGTATATTCTCTAAAGAGTTAAAGAGGATGATTTCTTGGACCCCGTATATGGTAAAATATAAGACTACTACTCTCAGACTCAACTGTCAGACCTAATTACGTCGGAAGTCGTAGGTAGAGTCCTCTAATCGTTTAACATCCCTTCGACACTAACCACCTATTTTGTAACGATATATTTCACGAGTTTAACTGTGGACCACCTATCTAAAAAAAAGATACAGTAACAAATATTTTAAGAGCATCTATTTTTGAGATTATTACTTAAACGAAACAATAAATAAAACCGAACTGAAATGGTTTACGTGACGTTGGTCAGAATTAGAAGAAATAGATAGAGAAATGTCGAATCTTACTTATTGAAATTTAATTAGTTGACCAATGTTTAAGGAATTAAGATACGTAGTGTAAAGAGTAAGAAACGTCAAGAAGATTGATTTTGAACCTTAATCTGAGTACCCCGATACGACAGTGATGACCGATCCATAAATTTTCTCCGTCTGTATAAAAAAGATACGGAGACCCCTCAAAGATCCTTCCTTTTTTAATATAAGTAATTTATAGACTTAATGAACCTTCCTCTTATCTTAAGACAGACCAGTAGAGGAATTCTTTATCTGTAAAAATGACGACGCCAGAGGGACTTCATCAAGAAGCCCCTTAGTCCTTTTTAGGTCATACAGTTAGAAAGAAGGACCAATTTATTAGTGGATCTCATAGTCCATTTACAGTGTAAGTAAGTAAGTAAAAAAAGGGGTTGTTTAATAGGTACTTACGACTGATACACAGTCCGTGACAGTCCGGAATCCCTACTCTTTAATTGATTTCTGAAACGAAGATCCCAACTTGATTGTCTCTTTCCAGTTTACCGTGATTGATGACATCTTATTTGTGTCTCCCATTACCCGTCTCCCTCCCTCTTTCACGACAATATATAGACCATCAGTCCTTTAAGAGAGACCATATCAGTGTAAACTCGTCGTACATTTCTTTGTTTCTTTAGTCAGTTCGACCTTAGACCCCTTTGTAAAAGTTCCGTCACCACTGTATCACACGTTTCCGAGAGTCCGACTTCACAAGAACCAGACAAACCCCTTTTCACTCTTTCGACCATACCAACCTTATCTTACTACTTCCTGGTCCCGACATCTTTCTTTCCAGTCTACGAGGTGTTTCTTATCCAGTAATTCAGAGACATCCAATACTATTCCTAAAACAAAAATAAGACTTTCTCTGACAACTTAATGGAGTAATAATAAAAAATTAAATCAAAAAATAACTTCCTATTAACGAAGTATCTCAAAACAACAAAAGACAGTTTGGAGTTATACTTAGTCGGTATCCATATTGGAGTAATAATAAAAGTTTCCTAGTCAGACCGAAGACACTACTCTTATCGAAACGTTCGTCAACAACCCTGTCTCTCCGGTCAAGTCTCCGAAGGGCATAACAAGTCCACTCGTTACTACTACCCAGCCAAATTCCTTTATACCGCGTCCACCATAGTTCGTCCATCTAAGACCTCATTAAAACTTCTGTCTCGACTCTTTAATCTACTACCTAACTCACACCGTACTCTTTTCTATTTCTTCTGAGAGTCAAAACAAGATGTCTAGTAACAGAACTCGAGACGATACCTTGATATAGAGTCCAAATCTTCACTCTCCCCTGTCCTGCGTTTAGGCGTGTGACAGTCACCAAAAGAATTTACTATACTCGAAGCCAAAGAGGTTTCCACACGCGGACACAAGAAGCAGTGAGGCCACTCCGGACTGAGAAACACTGGGACTCCTGACTCGGGCGGTCCGAGGAGACGGGTACCCCTAAGAGGTCCGTTCTTATGACCTCACCCAACGGTACGGGAGGAGACCCCCCCTGAAAGGACCGGGTCCATGACTTGGGCGTAAAGAATACGGACGATTTAACCGTCCGACCAAGAAAGGGTGATCACGGTGAACCCTTCGGGTATGGAGTGACTATTAATATGATTATTCTATGTGATAGAAGTTCCAAATTTAATTTATTATTGGTATTGACATAATTTGACATATAACTGTAGAATTAAAGGTATCGTTGTGATACTCTCTTCACTACAATAAGGTTAGTATACCTGAGGTTTTAGTGACGTCTACCACTGACGTCGGTACTTTAATTTTCTGCGAACGAGGAACCTTATTTTCGATACTACTTTGATCTGTCGTATAATTTTTCGTCTCTGTAGTAAAATGGTTGTTACTAGACAGATCAGTTTCGATACTAAAAAGGTCATCAGAACATACCTACACTCTCAACCTGATATTTCTTTCGACTCCCAACTTCTTAACTACGAAAACTCGACACCACAACCTCTTCTGAGAACTCTCAAGGAACCTGTCGTTCCTCTAGGTTGGTCAGGCAGGATTTCCTCTAGTCAGGACTTATAAGTAACCTTCCTGACTACGACTTCGACTTAGAGGTTATGAAACCGTTGGACTACACTTCTTGACTGAGTGATCTTTTCTGGGATTACAACCCTTTCTAACTCCCGTACTCCTCTTCCCCTACTGTCTCCTATTCTACCAACCTACCGTAGTGACTGAGTTACTGGTACTCAAACTCATTCGAGGCCCTCAACCACTACCTGTCCCTTCGGACAGGTACCCCAGGTACGTCAGGTGACCCAGTGGTTCTCAACCTGACTTGACTACCTACTCCTTTGATTTTGTACTTCCCTAATGTCTTAAATAATTACCAGGATATTTCTCGATCTATACCCTAAACTTTAGTCTAGACAGAGTATGGCCTTGGGTTCAGGGGTTTGCCAAGTAACTTTTGACATTTTTATTATTATTAGTATGATTATAATTACATCATCGATTGTAACCTGTCGTACGATATAGAAAATAAAGGAGTTCATGTCATAAAGAAAATAAAGAATGTTGAAGGAACCATCCTTCAACAGGTGCACAATAGAAAGAAAGTGTTTACTCTTTCATCTCTGAACAAGTATAACGTAACCGTTAGTCGAGTGTGTGAACCTTCGGACCGAGTGTTGAGTTGTGACGTGTCTCGTCAGACGAGTTGATTACGGTTCACCGGAGAGATATGATTCCTAAGTCACATATAGGGAAGAATTTACACCCCCTTCCCTCTCATACACCCTTTCGACTTACATCCCTAAGAATATTTTTGGGGATTTCGAGACTCCTTGTCGTCCATGGACGGGTGTATTCTACGGTCTCGTCATCCGTCCTTCACCGGTGAAGTCGAGAGACCGTGTAAAGAGACTCCAATTATAACGTTCTACAATTAGACGAGAAAGGAGGTTTGGGTCTTAAATAACGTAAAGAAGTAACAAAAATAAAAAGTCTATACTGTTTCATAAATAGTCTTTCGTGTGGTGAAAACGTTAAGTATTCATGAGAGGAAAGTCGTCATTTAGGTTATCAAAGTACAACTGTCCTTTTTTTTTCTCATGTTCACTTTTGAACCGATAGAAACCCTAAAAAGAGGGGGAACCTCTTTATTTTCGTTTTTCTTTTCTTTTTTTTAGTGGTTGATAAAATTTCCATTTTAGATTGACATAAACCGTCTATTATTTCTTCTTTTTACAATAAATGATAGTTTGTTGTCATTACCTAACCAAAGGAAAACAAAGTAATGTTTAGGTTGACTTAACAAAAAAAGTCTCTAGAACAAAAAAGAACGGTCCTAGACCAGTTTTAGAGTGTCCTTAATTTAGTTAAGAAATATTTAGATGAAAATCTTACCGTCTTTAATCTCTGTCAACGCCTGTCTTGAGGAATCTTGACAGGAACCAGTAAATTCTACCTTTTAGGTAAATAAGACTACCACTTTACGCCGATGTCCCTACAAAGACATGGAAAACGACGTGATACCCTTTACGTCATTTTCATCATGAGTCCTGTGAATTACCACCAACTTCATACTACAACACTAGATCTTATAATTTCCACGTCTGTAAAAACTTGTGGGTACTGATTCGTAAGTGTATATGCTTAAGTCAGAAGCGTTGGTGGTGGTCTCACTCCGTCAAAAACAGGAGTAAAGTCTCTACTCCTTTATCAGAGTCTCTTAGCTTTAACAGATTTTATGGATACCTCATGTCATATACCCCTCGATGATCCCATATGTAGGCATTAACGGACTATCGAAGAGTACCGACGACATGTAACGTCGTGGAAAAGAATCGTAGAATTGGGAGAAAATCCCGAAGGGACCATCGAGTCGACCATTTCTTAGACGGACGTTACGCCCTCTGGACCCAAACTGGGGACCCAACCCTTCTAGACTTCTTCCCCTACCGATGGGTGACGTCATAAGACCGGACCTCTTAAGGTACCTAACTTATCAGGTACCCCAGTGTTTCTCAGACTGTGTTGATTCACTGAAAGTGAATTGGGAGCTGATTGAAGGGACATTTTACCCCCATACGTAAAAGACTTTTCTAATTGAAATCTATTGTATACATTTCACATGTCATATTACAGACCGTACAAACTCCTTCAAAACAATAAAGACAAAAGAAAAAAATAAACAAACAAAATGGCTCACATGAGTAAAGGTAAAATACCTCTAGATACTGGTCTCATGATTCCTTTTGGTAGTTTCAAGGATTACCAGAGGACTGTAACTTTTCATCTCTTCCTTATGTTTAATAATGTAAAAATTCAATCATTCCTCGATAATTAAGATACATTATACACTATATATTATTATATTATGACATGTATATAAAATTGGAATTACCAAAATAAACCACGTACACAGTCAGTCCCAACATGTTCTCTTTTTCTTGGTCATCGAACCTCTATACATGTGAGATCCGAAGGGTCCACCGAGCGACCATTTCTTAGACGGACGGTCACGTCCTTTGCAATTCTCTGTACCTAAACTAGGGACCCAGTCCTTCTAGGGGACCTCCTCCTTTACCGTTTGGTGAGGTCATAAGAACGGACCTTCTAAGGTGTCTGTATCCTCGGACCACCCGACGTCAGGTACCCTAACGTTTCTGAGATGTACTGATTCATGTGTGCATCTGGTTGTCTACGTGTCTACACATATGCATACACACGACACGATGACACAAAATGTTTATATTATGATATTCTATATTCCAATATCATAATGTTACTATATACTTTCAATATTACAATATCGACATACACTGTACCGCTGTCAGGTGTCCGTCTTAAAGAAGAAGGAACCTCATGAAATGAAAAGGGGAGTTCTAGAAAGTGGATTAGTCTCCTTCAGGTGGGGCTAATGGTTAACTTCTTATTGGAAGTTAACTAACGTCTCATAAGTGGTGTAGACGTATTATAGAAATATAGTTATGGATTTAATTACAAATTAATAAACCCATGATAACGGATGTTTTAATTGTGTATTCTGATAGATAGTGTCATGAATAAACGGAGTGACACGTTGTCGTCCTTTGAACAGACTTAGTAAAATAGTGTGAACTATCAGTTTCTAGGTCCGACAATAATAAAAAATCTAATAGAGGTACCCCTGTCCCCTTAGTTATCTCCTTCTCCGTAACGAAAAGGAACTCAGACGTATAAAAGGAATTTTTCATCGATAACATCATAAACAAGAATGAATGACTTAATAAACGTTTTACGGAACTTAAGTTATAAAAGAACTTCCGTTTGTGAACAATTTAATAAGTATCACGAAGAAAGATTCTTATTAAGCTAATGGACGACGGATGTAGTCGATCCTCTGATATCATGACTTTAAACTCTAAATATTATAAAATACACGTAAAAAGGAACTGATTAGATAGGACATAAATCTTTACCCTTTCACTATTTGAGACTTTCGTTAAATACCTCACACGAAATACGACTACCCCAAACCCTAAAATCTTTTCCACTAGTCTCTTTCGAAACGACTGTTTAACTGTAAACTTATTTGTAGTCTTTCTTTACTTCTCCTCTCCGTACATTAGTAGACCCGTTTTACATAAGATCCGTTTTAAGTAGACTAACTTCTTACATACCACATGAGACCGTGTTTACTTTACCACACTGATCTTCCCTAAATTACTCTCCTTTCACCATTATTTTCTTTCGTCAACAATCTAATAAAAAATTATTATGAGGGAAGGGATGAAGGTACTCTCCCATATGAAGGAACGAGGTTAAAACAACTAAACCGTTACATTGACCGTAACTTTAACTGTTTATACGACGAGTCTAGAAGAAGTTTTTTCGGACGAAGTTGGTAGTATTGACCTTGATCTTGAAGGTCAAGATCACACCAGGGAGACTATGTAATGTCACAAGTGTGTCTCTGTTTTGATGACCTGACAAGAGCCGGTCGATGACAAGTAACGGACACGTACTCGTGGTCATAGTAAAAACACCTTACATTAGAGGGAACGTACCCTGAAATCTGAGTTTTCTGACGTGTAGTCAGATCGCCTTTGAAAGAATCTTGACGTGACGTCAGACTATAAGTGTCATGGATAAAGAAGGAGGGGAGTAATATTTTAATAGTCTGAACCTAACGTTGAAACGTTACTTTTAAGAAGACGGATTATCATAGATATGGGTAACAGGAAGTGACCGGAAGGGGATGACTTAGAGAATGTTAAGGTTAGGTAAAGATCGTAGACCAAAAATCGTCGGGACTTGTGTCATGTGAATTGGATCGAAGTATGACAATGTAACATGAGGGACGTCTAACTAAAACCTACCAGTACACCGTACGTGACTCGTTTCTATTCCTCATACACTTCTTTTTGGTCTGAGATAGACATCAAACTTAGTTAACGTGGACTCGGATCTGCTGGTGGTGTCTTGGTGTTAGTAAGGTATCGATACTCGTATATCCACTGAATATTACGATACGATTACAAACGATATATCGTTTCACTGAGTCGATATATATATATATGTGTGTAAAAATTATTTGTCATAAAAGGTCGAAAGTATAGTGATTTTACCCTTCCCATTACATTGGAATATTTTCCTGACGACATTTTTAATCAACGGGAGTACATGTCCTATTTGTAAAATCCTTATAGATGTTCCTTAAATTAAACAAATTTTTCCTGTTCAACTGTTTATCGATTTCACTAGTACCTTTTTATGTAGGTCAAATTTAAACCCTTTGTACGACTTTATCTATCTAATTCCATTCTATTTCTCTCGTTTATTTTATATATACATATATCATTGACTACCACTAATATTTTATTCCTGGTATAAGAGTTCTCTCTACAATATCCGTCCCTCCACCCTCCCCCCAAGTACAAACCCTTACGTACATTCTTAATTTCTAAAATTTTAATTTTTTTTATTTATTTTTATTTTTATTTATTTCAACATAATATTACTGTTTTTTTATTTTATTTTATTTACTACTCTTTTTTTTTTTTGTAGGGTCACTATACATCATTCTGTGTTTAATTACTTACCTAGGTTTATCGTCAACACGAAGACAATGAATTGTACTATATTTTTACACATTCGTAGTACCGGTCGTCTACTTTGAATATCGTGGATATTCTTTTAAATACTGGTTTCGTATTTTATTTTTCCGGGTACCTTAATCTTCAAACAAACATAACATCAAAGAAAGTACTGGTTTAAATTAAGTAAGTGTATACTTTCCCAATAAATTTTAATCTTTGTCAACAAATCAGTGAGTCAACACAGGCTGAGAAACGGTGGTGTACCTGACGTCGTACGGTCCGAAGGGTCAAGAAGTGGTAGAGGTCCTAGAACGAGTTTAAATACAGGAAACTCAGTTACTACGGTAGGTCAGTCTAGTAGGAGACAGCAGGGGAAGAGGACGGAAGTTAGAAAGGGTCGTAGTCCTAGAGTAGGTCCCTGAAGTACGAGGTATAGTCCATCGGTTTCATGACCTCGAAGTCGAAGTCGTAGTAGGAAGGTTACTTATAAGCCCTGACTAAAGGAAATCCTACCGGACCAACCCAGAGAAACGTCAGGTTCCCTGAGAGTTCTCAGAAGAGGTTGTGGTGTCAAGTTTTCACAGTTAAGAAACCATGAGTCTGATGAATTGCCAGGTTGAGAGTGTAGACATGCACTGAGGACCTTTTTGGTATCGAAACTGATATGTCTGGAAATGACCTTTTCATTACATAGAAATTATACGACAGATCCAAACAGTATCGAAAAGAACGTACCTCGTTCGTACAAAATTAAAGTATCGACGTCAGAGGTAGGGTCACTAAAACCTCGGGTTCTTTTATTTCAGACAGTGACGAGGGTAACGTAGGGATAGACAAACGGTACTTTACTCCTCTGGTCTACGATACTAGAATCTAAACACTTACGACAAAATTCCGTCGAAAAAGTGAGAGGAGAAAGTGGAAATAGTTCTCCGAGAAATCAAGCGTAAGAGAAAGACGGTATTCTCACCACAGTAGATGTATAGACTCCAATAACTATAAAGAGGGACGTTATAACTAAGGTCAAACACTAAGTAGATCGGACCGTAAAGTGTACTACATGAGACGTATTTTCAAAGTATTTGTCCCATTGTTATATGTCGGCACTACAACGAAGAACTGGACGTATGTCTAAAGAGTCCTCCATCCATTCCACCAGACCATAAGGGTAGAGAACTTCTTAAAAGATTTCAAATAACACTAGTTGTATCAATTTCCGAAAGTCAAGTCAAGTCAAGTCAACGAGTCAGCACAGACTGAGAAACACTGGGGCACTTAGTGTCGTGCAGTCCAGAGGGACAGGTAGTGGTAGAGGGCCTCAAGTGAGTTTAAGTGCAAGTAACTCAGTCACTACGGTAGGTCAATCGAGTAGGAAACAGTAGGGGAAAAGGAGGACGGGGGTTAGGGAGGGTCGTAGTCTCAAAAAAGGTTACTCAGTTGAGAAACGTACTCCACCGGTTTCGTGACGTCAAAGTCGAAATCGTACTCAAGAAAGTTTCTTGTGGGTCCCAACTAGAGGAAATCTTACCTGACCAACCTAGAGGAACGTCAGGTTCCCTGAGAGTTCTCAGAAGAGGTTGTGGTGTCATATTTTCGTAGTTAAGAAGTCACGAGTCGAAAGAAGTGTCAGGTTGAGAGTGTAGGTATGTACTGGTGACCTTTTTGGTATCGGAACTGATTTGCCTGGAAACAACCGTTTCATTACAGAGACGAAAAGTCATAGATCCAACCAGTATTGAAAAGAAGGTTCCTCATTCACAGAAAATTAAAGTACCGACGTTAGTGGTAGACTTCAGAAATAATATCAGTTATTTCGTCTTCATCTACAAAAAGACCTTGAGATAACGAAAAAGCTACTAGGTGATCCGAAGGGACGACCGAGTCTCCAATTTCGCAGACGGAGGTTACGCCCTCTGTACCCAAGCTAGGGACCCGACCCTTCTAGGGGACCTCTTCCTTTGTCGTTGGGTGAGGTCATAAGAACGGACCTCTTATGGTACCTGCCTCCTCGGACCATCCGATGTCAGGTGCCCCAGCGTTTCTCAGCCTGTGCTGACTCGCAGAAGTGGAGTGAAGTGGAGAACGAAAAAGTTACTAGGTCGTCTATAACCGTTAAATTGGAGACTAAGGAGACGGAAAAGATTTAGGTCTAACATGTAGACCTTCAAGAACCAAGTGTTCTTCGGATCGAACTTTCAAAACTCGTACTGGAACGAACGTACACTTCACTCATGTTAACACGCCATCAAACTTGTAAGAAACCGTAACGGGAAGAAACCCTAACCTTACTTTTGACTGGAAAAGGTCAGGACACCGGTGACGACTCAAAAGGTTTAAACGACCGTATAACTCATGTCGTGAAAGTACCGTAGTAGAAAATCCTAAACTTTATCGAGTTGACCTTAAGGTAGTGGAGGTGATCGAAACAAGTATAACTACGAAGGATTCCGGGTGAACTGAAGTGTGAGGTCCTACAGACCGAGATTTACTCACTAGTGTAGTAGTACCTATAGGTGCAGTAATTCTGGAAAAAAACATATCAAGAAGACACATAAGAACAGCAGAGAACAATTACAGAAGATGGAGTCATTATATCATTATCTTAAATCTTATTTCCTTTTCCTTGTATTGACAAAGTTGTATGTGTCTTTTCCGTAAACTATTTTCAGTTTAAAGATGGAATTCCTCATGATCTTGTCTTAAGGGAACCGTAATAAAGATATTACTTGAAATACGAATTAAAACTCTAACAAATTAATAAGGTCAAATCTTTTGTTAAATCACTAATAGAATTGTAGATGTTATATGTATAAGATTTTGTATGTGTGTTGTCATCAGTAATGAAAAATTATAAGAAGTATTCCATTTACGTCATACTATACAAGTCTACTCTCTCATGTTACGTAGAGTTCCTCCTGTTTAAAGTTCTGTGTTGAAATCCCCTTCTTTATTTAAATTAGTCAATTCAGGGTCACGTCGTGGTTACAACGGTACGACAAAAACTCGTAGTCTAGTAACGTTGAATCCCTCTATGTATTAATTCTGACATTCTAAGGGAATAAAATAAACCTTGATACTATATAAATGTCACAGTATATATTTAGACTTCTGGTTTTTAATATATAACGTTTATACTTTCTAGAGACTTTTTAAAAACTGGGTACATTACAAGATCGTATCTCTAATCGTTTGAGATGACATTTCCCGATCCATCATTTATAAAGTCAGAAACATTGGTGTTTATACACACGTACGTACGATTCAGTGAAGTCAATACAGGTTGAGAAATACTGACGTCAGGTGGTCCGAGGAAACAGGTACCCTAAGAGGTCCGTTGTTATTACCTCACTCAACGGTTCAGGAGGAGGTTCCCTATAAGGGTTGGGTCCCTAGTTTGGGTGTAGAGAATACAGAAGGCTAACCGTCCGTCCAAGAAATGGTGACCACGGTGGATTATTCAGGGTTGGTGTTTACTCGAGATAGTTTTTAAACAGAAACAATGAAAAAAAAGTTGGTAGATTGTACAATTTTTTTTGATAGTCAAGAAAATAGACTAGATCACATTCCTGTGTGTTATTAGGTGATCCATTTACTTCCAGAAGACTACCTCGTAAGTTGTCTCACTTAATCAATGACTCTAACAAAATGCCTGAAATAAGAATATTTATTGAGACCCCGAATTTTACCCTTGATAAGTATTTTTCTGAACTGTCTTGAATACAACTTGTGAGTATCATTAAGGTTTATTTATGATAATGAACCACAGACTATATAATGTGTTTTACGTAAACTAAAGTCTTTAATTTAAGACTTTTCATATTGTAATCAAAGATCTTACGATTCGAGATGTTAATAAAGTGGGAAAAGCACCAAGAAAGATATAGTAGAAACAAGAAGGGTTTGGGAAAGAAGACGGGTTTAAATTGTCGTGACTTTAAAACGAATAAAAGTTGTAACATTAGGTAAAAATTACAGGGAAGTTACAAAAGTAGTCTTCTCTCTTTTTTTCGTTTATACTTACCACTCATTTAACAAAAAATATGAGGGTACTTCTTGAATACTTACCTTAGAACCTCGAATATGAAAGATTTCCACAATTTATAATTACTAATATGGATAAATAAAATTATTTTGTTAATGATACATTATATTTATCTCTTTTGAAAACCAGTAAATCATATTTTTAATATAGGACGATCGGTAGTCGTGTAGAGGTGTGGTTATTGTTTTTACTAAATAAAAGAGTTACCTCTTTCATAGATTATGGATGATTTCTTCTCTCACTTTTTCAACCGAATTTCGAGTTGTAAGTCTTTTACTTTTAGTACTGTAGGCCAGGGTAGTGAAGGACCCTTTATCTACCCCTTTGTCACCTTTGTCACAGTCTAAAATATAAAACCCCCGAGGTTTTAGTGACGTCTACCACTGACGTCGGTACTTTAATTTTCTACAAATGAGGAACCTTCTTTTCAATACTGGTTGGATCTATCGTATAAGTTTTCGTCTCTGTATTGAACCGGTTTTTTCCGGTCAGATCAGTTCCGATACCAAAAAGGACACCAGTATATACCTACACTCTCAACCTGACACTTCTTTCGACCCGTGGTTTCTTAACTACGAAAACTTGACACCACAACCTCTTCTGAGAACTCTCCGGGCACCTGACGTTCCTCTAGGTTGGTCAGGTAAGACTTCCTCTAGTCGAGACCCTAAAGAAACCTTCCTGACTACGATTTCGACTTTGAGGTCATGAAACCGGTGGAGTACACTTCTCAACTGAGTAACCTTTTCTGAGACTACGACCCTCCATAACCCCCGTCCTCCTCTTCCCCTACTGTCTCCTACTCTACCGACCTGCCGTAGTGACTGAACTACCTGCACTTAGACTCACTTGAGGCCCTCTACCACTACCTGTCCCTCCGGACCGCACGACGCTAAGTATCCCAGCGTTTCTCAGCCTGTGCTGACTCGCTGACTTGACTTCACTTTATCAGGTCTAAATAAATACCTAAGAGTAAAACGACATTACTCTTAAGTACTTAAACTATGATAACTCCATATGGTAGTAAAGTCAAAGTCGAAGTCGTATTCAGGAAGGTTACTTATGGGTCCTGACTAGAGGAAATCCTACCTGACCAACCTAGAGGAACGTCAGGTTCCCTGAGAGTTCTCAGAAGAGGTTGTGGTGTCAAGTTTACGTAGTTAAGAAACCACGGGTCCAAAGAAGTGTCAGGTTGAGAGTGTAGGTATGTACTGGTGTCCTTTTTGGTATCGGAACTAATCTACCTGTAAACAACCGTTTCATTACAGAGACGAAAACTTATACGACAGATCCAACCAGTATTGAAAGGAAGGTCCTCATTCACAGAAAATTAAAGTACCGACGCCAGTGGTAGACGTCACTAAAACCTCGGGTCTTTTTACTTCAGACTGTGACAAAGGTGACAAAGGGGTAGATAAAGGGTACTTCACTACCCTGGTCTACGGTATACACTGTCGATTCCTTGACACATAGGTCCTCAAATTCATTGAACTAACTACAGTAAATAGGATAGTCCAAAGGGAAATAGGACTTCAGTCGTAGTCGTTGTATAAGATGTAGATTGACCTGGACTCTTCTACCTCTACTTGGGCATTCTCAAAATCACGTAATACCCTGTCACCTGATTCGAGTTAAACTGTGACGTTTTTTGTCCCGTCATTATCTTCTGTTGTGAAAAGTAACATATGTAAAGTATGATTCAGTAAATTATTTCTGTATCACTAAAGATGATATCAGATCATGTTATTCCAGGAACCACCTACCGTTTCTATGTATTTGTGGAGTTCCTCATATATGTGCTAGACCACTCTTTTCTGGCTATCTGTGTCAATTATTAAGGGTTATTAACTAACTGCTCAGTTGGACTAACCTGGATTTTATCTAAGACATCCAAGTTAACCCTATAAAATGTTTAAAAGGTGACTCTTATTTGGACAGTCTAGCGAACGGGAAACGATACAGTGGTAAATAATATTTTAAACTCGTCTCCGTTTCGTTCAACATACTACCTGTAAAATAATTTGTTGTTTTTATCAAGGAATACCTTTCTTACCCTCATTAAAACGATAAATCGGTACACAAACCCTTTATAAATTATCAACAACTGAACTTCGAAAAAAGGAATAGGATCAAGAGACTAAGAGGTTGTGGTTGAACCGACATGTCTTTACGTTAAGTGAAGACTGTGACTAATTGACCTCAATCGGGTCGGAGAAAACCAAGTAAGACAGAGTATACAATTCATAGATGATTCAGTGGAGTCAGTACAAGTTGAGAAACACTGGGGTACCTGTCATAAATCGGGTGGTCGAGGAGAGAATGTCCTAACAAATCCGTTCTTATGACTTCACCTAACGGTAAAGGAGGAGGTCCCCTAGAAGGACTGAGTCCCTACTTTGTAACCAGAGGGTGTAACGTCCGTCTAAGAAATTGTAAATTCGGTGGTCCCTTCGGATGACAAATAACATTTCTTATATTAAGTGAAATTATAATTCTTATGTTACGTAGAATAATGTTTCCTTTGTTGTCGGTCTACCTTCTCTACGTATCTCATTCCATACCCCCTTCTAAATCCCCACACAAAGGTACAAAGGAGACCCACCTGGTCAGAGTGTCTTGGACCTATACAAATGGTCGGGTCTTCGAGAGACTCGGGGTAGGACGCCCACAAAAGACCTCAAAAGTAATGTATCTATGTGAACTAATTTAGTAACTGTGACCGTTAACTTAAGTTGGAAGTCACTCCAGTCTCCACCCCAACTTTAAGATAGGAGATTGCTGTGCCAAAAACGGAGACTCTTAGTCGGGGGTAGAACACGATAAATCTCAGGTGGTTATCACTGAAGTGATCATATTTGAGTCTATACTAACTTTTCTCGAGTAATACTTACTACTTTTGATAAAGATAGGAAGTCCTCTAAGGCTCGTAAAATCCTCGAGACAAGGTCCTTGGTCCCTCTTCTTGATTTCTAAAAAGTGATATGATGTTCCGACTTACTTTATAGAAATCTGGTTGAGACATAAATAACAGTTCTAATAGTTTGTCACAAACTTCTTTATCGATTTCAAACCTTTCTATAGTGAAAACTATCGATTATTATTATTATTTTAAATAGACCCCGAGAATACCCGGTCCATTTACGTAAGTCTAAACTCTGACTCTTATCCTGATACGTGAGGGTAGTATATTTTCAGTTATACACAGGTTATAAAAAAAGACATTTAATGTTTTCCCTTTGAAAACAAAAGAATCGAAGATGGAGACCGTCAAAAAGGACTCACCTTTCATTTTTTTTGGACCACTTAGTTCTTTTAAATCCACGATGTTAAACGTACGATCGGATCTATTTAGAGACGTAAAGAGACAAAGAAACTTGTGACTTAACTCGTGTCTATAAGAAGTGTTGAAACAAATGGATTTATACTTAGGATTCAGATAGTTTAATATTAACTTTGGAAAAGAAAAAGGCGATGACTATTCTTGGATTAACTAATTTAGAAAGGGGAGATCTTGTCACAAACTGTAAATGTCATTCACCTGTAAAATATCCCAAGGACTTAAACACTTCAAAAGATAACGAAAGAGTAATGACAAAAATACCTACAAATTCCTTTACCGTTGGGTGAGGTCATGAGAACGGACCTTTTAGGGTACCTACCTTCTCGGACCATCCGATATCAGGTACCACAGTGTTTCTCGACCTGTGCTGACTCACTGAAGTGGAGTGGAAGTAGTATAATCCCCGAAGGGACTACCACGTCTGTCATATCTTATACGGACGTTACGTCCCCTGGCCCAAGATAGGGGTCCAACCTTTCTCGGGGATCTCTTTCCTTACCGTTGGGTGAGGTCATAAGAACGGACCTCTTAAGGTACCTGTCTCCTCGGACTACCCTACATAATCAAAGTATAAAACTTTGTCTAGTCGGACGTATTACTGGAATTATTTTAATAACAACATCTCCAAGTCTCTAGGATCTAAACTAAATTTACTAGATAATAATAATAAAAATTAGTCCATAGACTACAAATGAAAAGGTAGAGTAAGTAGAAAATTTTTAATTTATATATATACATAAAAATATATAGGAAATAAGTCTAATAAAAGGGTACATCCAATAATCTCATAACTCATCTTAAGAGTCACGATAAGTCATCTGGGGAGGTTTTCATAACGAAGACAAAGGAGATCAGGACTTCTCAAGGACACTAGTTCGAAGTGACCGGAAATTTGAGTTTATAGACCCCCACGGAGAAGAGCTACGGTCTGGGGGTTTGAACCCTCGGACTACACCCGGAGTCTTGAGAGTGAGGACACCCTCCTGGAGACACTACATTAATAAAAAGTCAAATACTCGAAGGATGGGCTACCCATACCCTACACTCACGAAACGCTTAGAGTAGAGTAACACGAAGAAGTAACAGAAACCTTCATCTCATATAAAAAACAATCCAAGGTCTGGAAAAAAACAGTTACCCCCAAGTCATCAATCAACACTAAACTCACAAAGGACTCTCCTCCACTCGAGTCAAGGGAGATGAGACGGCAGAGTAGACCCGTAGTCGGTTTTTAATAGATAATAAAAATTTTACTGGATATAGTTATAAACGAAAATATGAAATAGGTTTTATTTCACAGAAAACGACGAACAATGAACGTTGAAACTTCCTCAAGTCAAAGATTCTTTTTATTCGAAGAGGAGACATCACTTTCTTTCTATATAAAACCGTTTGGATCTACGTACCGGTCCGAAGGGACCACCGAGTCCGTCATTTCATAGGTGGACGTCACGTCTCTGGGCCGAAGTCAGGAACCCGACTTTTATCGGACCGCTTCCCTTACCGTTGGGTGAGGACATAGGAACGGACCCTTTAGGTTTCCTGTTCCCTCGGACCGTCTGATATTAGGTACCCCAGTCTCTCAGTCTGTACTGACTTACAGATTCCTTTGTACCTTTCTATCCGTCCATTCCGTCTACTAGTTTAAGTCCTTTCCCTACTGTAAAATCGATCTGACCCTCGATACCAAATTTCTAACTCGAAGACCTTTGATTTATTCCTTATCAAACCCGATTCTACGTCAGACGTATTTTACTTCCTCAGGGAGGTTTATTGTCTTCCTTTCCCCAAATTAGGATATTAATTTATGTAAATAACTCTTAATCTGTACCTTATTCTACGTAGGATCTTTAAAGTGGATCTCGGTCTGTAGGACCTTACGCTTCAATTCACCCGGAATCCTTCGTAGTTATACTTGTTTCGATCACCTCCACTACCTTAAGGTCAACTCGACAAAGTTCGGGATTTTCTACTACGACACTTTCACGACGTGAGTTATATGGTCGTTTAAACCTTTTGAGTGGTCACCGGTGTCCTGACCTTTTCCCGACAAAAGTAAGGTTAGGGTTTCTTTCCGTTACGGTTTCTTACTAGTTTGATGTCGTGTTAACGTGAGTAGAGTGTACGATCATTTGATTACGAGTCTTAAGAGGTTCCTTCCGAAGTCGTCATACACTTGGCACTTAAAGGTCTACAAGTTTGACCTAAATCTTTTCCGTCTCATTAGTCTCTAGTTTAACAGTTGTAGGTGACTTAGTATCTTTTTCGTTCTCTCAAGGTTTTTTTGTAGATGAAGACGAAATAACTGATACGGTTTCGGAAACTGACACACCTAGTACTGTTTGACACCTTTTAAGAAGTTCTCTACCCTTATGGTCTGGTGGACTGGACGGAGGACTCTTTAGACATACGTCCAGTTCTTCGTTGTCAATCTCGACCTGAACCTTGTTGTCTGACCAAGGTCTAGACCTTTCCTCATACAGTTCCGACATATAACAGTGGCACGAATAAATTGAATGTACGTCACATGTAGAGTGTTTTACAGTCCGACCTACTTCACGTTCGACCTTAGTTCTAACGGCCCTCTTTATAGTTATTAAAGTCTATTCCTCTATTGTGGTGGGAATACCTTCTGTCACTTCTTTTTGATTTCTCGGAGAACTACTTTCACTTTCTTCTCTCACTTTTGGAACCGAATTTTGAATTGTAAGTCTTTTGATTCTAGTAACGTAGACCAGGGTAGTAAAGTACGTTTATTTACCTCTTTGTTACCTTTGTCACTCTCTGAAATAAAACCCCACGAGGTTTTAGTGACGTCTACCACTGACTTCGGTACTTTAATTTCCTGTGAATAAGAAACCTTCTTTCCGATACTGTTTGGATCTGTCGTATAATGACAGATCCAACTTTGTAATGAAACGGTTGTGTCCAGGTAGATCAATTTCGATACAAAAAAGGTCATCAGTAGATATCTACACTCTCCACTGGATATTTCTTTCAACTCACTTCATAACTATGAAACTTGACACCACAACCTCTTCTGAAAACTCTCAGGGAACTTGACGTTCCACTAGGTTGGTCAGGTAAGATTTCCTTTAGTCAGAACTTATAAGTAACCTTCCTGGCTACGACTTCGACTTCGAGGTTATGAAACCGGTGGACTACGGTTCTTGACTGAGTAACCTTTTCTGAGACTACGACCCTTAATAACTTTCGTCCTCCTCTTCCCCTCCCGTCTCCTACTTGACCAACCTACCGTAGTGACTGAATTACCCGTACTCAAACTCATTCGAGACCTCCACCACTACTTGTCCCTTCGGACCGTACGACGTCAGGTATCCCAGAGTTTCTCAGTCTATACTGACTCACTGCCTTGACTTGACTTAAACTAAATTTTTTTATTTCTCTACCCGTATAGTCTCGTGGACTGGACGGAGATCTCTTTGGATATACGTCCAGTCCTTCATTCTCAATTTTGACCTGTACCTGACCAAGGTTTATCCTTTTCCTCATGCAGTTCCGACATATAACAGTGGAACAAATAAATTGAAGATACGTCTCATGTAGTACTCTTTGCGACCCGACCTTCTTCGTGTTCGACCTTAGTTCTAACGGTCCTCTTTATAGTTATTGCACTCTATACGTCTACTGTGGTGGGAATACCGTCTTTCCCTTCTCCTTGATTTTTCGGAGAACTACTTTCACTTTCCTCTCACCTTTTCAACCGAATTTCGAGTTGTAAGTCTTTTGCTTCTAGTACCGTAAACCAGGGTAGTGAAGTACCCTTTATCTACCCCTTTGTCACAGTCTGAAGTAATAAAACCCCCCAAGGTTTTAGTGACGTCTACCACTAACGTCGGTACTTTAATTTTCTGCGTATGAGGAACCTTCTTTTCAATACTGGTTGGATCTATCGTATAAGTTTTCGTCTCTGTAATGAAACGGCTGATTCCAGGTAGATCAGTTCCGATACCAAGAAGGACACCAGTACATACCTACACTCTCAACCTGACACTTCTTTCTACTCACGGCTTCTTAACTACGAAAACGTGGCACCACAACCTCTTCTGAGAACTCTCAGGGAAGCTGACGTTCCTCTAGGTTGGTCAGGTAAGACTTCCGCTAGACAGGACACTAAAGAAACTTCCCTTACTACGACTTCGACTTTGAGGTCATGAAACCGGTGGAGTACACTTCTCAACTGAGTAACCTTTCTGAGACTACGACCCTCCCTAACCTCCGTCCTCCTCTTCCCCTGCTGTCTCCTACTTTATCGACCTACCGTAGTGACTGAGCTACCTGTACTCAGACTTACTTGAGGTCCTCAACCACTACCTATCCCTCCGGACCGCACGACACTAAGTACCCCAGCGTCTCCCAGCCTGTACTAACTCTCTGACTTGACTTGACTTGACTTGACTATCATTTATAATAAACACCAACAATTTACAACTTTTGAAAGAGAAACTTAAGTCTTTACTCCGTCTTATGTGTAAAATATGTAGAGGGTGAAAATTAGTTGTACGAGAACCTTTTGTGTCTACCATGTTATTCTGATCTTTTTCTTTATTTGTGAAAATTCTTGACCTTAACTTCTTTATTTTGAGTAAGAAATACCTGATTCATTAACTCATATGTGTCTTTTAGGTTTTCTTAGATGTATACTTGAATAATTTTAATTAGTACTTAAGTAACACTAAACATCTAACTTACAAGATAGTTTTAGTTAACATACAGATATATTAGTTGCACAAATCTTTTATAACATTTATTAAAAATATTACAATAATTTCAGATGATATGAATTTTATAACTTAAGACAAACTATAATAGATCATTACAATCATTGATATAATAGTACTGGGTCTTTAATCTGACGGGAACTTTTCAGAACCTCTTCCTTTACCGTTGGGTGAGGTCATAAAAACGGACCTCTTAGGGTACCTGCCTCCTCGAACCACCCGATGTCAGGTACCCAGCGTTCCTCAACCTGTGCTCACTCACTGAAGTGAAAGTGAAAGTGAAACTTTTGAGAAGTATGACGTCTTTACTCATATAGTCACTAACCCTTTGACGAGAATTTATTGATTCTGAAATTTTGATCGGTGGTTCTTTCGGACCGTGATATTTCCTTTATCCCTATGTGTTGAAAATATTCTTTTACAATATCCTGACTTAAAAGTTTCTAATTCAAAGTCTCGGTAAGTTACACTTCGGACAAGTGTATTTGTGTCACTGGGGTACTCCCAGGATTCTATTTTAGTGTCACTCCACAACGATAAAGGTAAGAAACCCAATATAGTAGGAACCTGACTTCATTTTTTCGATTTATCCTTAAACACTCAGTTTAACCTACTCGGAACTTCTGAGTCCGGTCAGGTTCTTATTAGAACGGGTTAAAGAGGAAGTTTATCATAACTCATACACAAGAATACTCACAAATGAGTACTAAACTTTTTGACCAGTGATTGTCAAAACGTTGGAGTACCTGAAATCGGGTCGTCCGAGGAGAGAGGTACCCTAAAGGGTCCGTTCTTATCACCTCACCCAACAGTAAAGGAAGGTACCCCCTAAAAGGTCTGGGTCCCTAACTTGGTCACAGAGGACGAAACGTCCTTCTAAGAATTGGTGACTGTGGACCCTTCAGAAAACTTTTTGATCCCATAGGGAACTTTTATTCTTTTGGACACGGAAGGAGGGTTCACCGATATCCAATCATCTCAACATCATTAATCATCCTACCGATCACTCCCCAGGGTCCGATCGGGAGATGGTCTCCAACGACACAGTGGTATCGACTAACAAACTTCGAAAACACTAGTACACAGAATTATATACGGAAGGCTATGCTTTTACGAACTCAAACAAAGAGGACGTAAGTTTGTAGTGAGATGTTACACATACACGTCGTTCATAAAGAGTAAAAAGGACACTATAGACTAATTTCACATAAATTCGAAAAATGACTCTCGTTGATTTTAGACAAAGTATATTATGGTTGAAACAAGTAAATAAGTAAGTCGTTTGTACTTAGCTTGTGGATATATAACATTACTAATTTTGTTTTGGTTCTATTTCAGATTACCACCCTCTGTGGTTTCTTTATGTTTTCTTTGTACATTATATGAACAATATAATCACTATTAAAATATAGTGACACGTTGACTAAAGATGTTCACCTGAAATCTTTGATATCAGAAGGTAGTTTCAGTCTACGTCAAGGTCACTTGGAGTTTTTAGGTTAGTGATACTTAAATTTTCTTCGGATGAACGTGGTATCCGAGTGTGTCAAGTAAATGAACACGGTTGGTAGTTTTAAGTCCTTGATCTTAGTAGTCTCTGTCATATTCTATATGTCCAATTAAAATTTTCAATTAAAATCTTTCAGTCGTGTATTATTAATTTATGTAAATTTTGGTACTGTCTTTACAGATACTCCTTCCTTCTCAAACTGGTCCCGTGTATGATCACACCCGTATGTCACTTCTATTTTATACTCTGACAGTTTTGAAGTCCAAGGGAGTACCAACTTAAAAGGAACCCTGTCCTACCATCTAATCAAAGTAAAAACACGGTCGGGACTAATAAATGGGACCTGACTGTATTCGTGACACAAACTCCTCAGATCAAGGACAATTTTTAGATACATCTTAAGAAACAAAAGGTACGAATTGGTATCCGTTATGTTTCCGAAGTGGACCGTTCGACGGGAGGACACGGTCCGGTCCACGTTCTTACGTGACTTTAGAAACTGTCCTCCACAGTAGTTCCTGAGTCTGGGAAGGTTGATCAGTACGAAAAACGTAGAAACGTAAATGTCGGTTCAGGAGAAGTAAGGACCCAGAGAAACAAACTACGAAGTGTGTCTCTAAGAGAAATCCACGGAAACGCCTCTAGAGGAATATCCCCGGTCCCTCCGGTCCTCTTGGAACTTTGGAAAAAGGAGGGAGACTGAGTCCTGAGTCATGAAAGGTGAGGATTAGACTGGGGAAGAGGTAGAGGGGACCGGAGATAGATCTTTTGACATCGTGACGACAAACCTCGAGTCGAGAGAGTAGTCTGTTGGAGGTGGACCTGAGACCTGCGTACTCGGGAACGTCCCTCCTCTTATTTTCCCTCTTCAGTCACGAAAGAGTCAAATCGGTCACCAAATGAGTCGGCAAGAGACCTGAGTGTCCAAAGTGGAAACACCAAAGCGTATGAGTCTAAGTTATTACCTCCTAGGAACCAACCAACCACTCAATTGACAACACTTCGGTTCCCATGGTTTCGGACTGACAAATTAACATGCTACGATAAAAGGTATTCCCTAAATCTGTGGACGTCTAAAAGTATAGGCACGCCCGGGGACCTTGGTCACGAGACTCTCTGTTGACGTGAATACAGTAATTCACTACTTTTAGAAGTGGTAATACAAGTAAAGCCGAACAACAACGGAGTCATCCGATGAAGTTGTGGATCGTCGAGAGAGAGAACCGACTCGAGGACTGTCGTACTCCGTTTCAGAGTAAAATCGTGAGCACCCATAGAAAAGTCACTACCCGTGAACGGACTTGGTTCGGGTCCCATTGGTCGTGTCAGGAAGACCTGGTGAGTTCCCAGAGTTCTTACACCGGATCCTTAGTCGGGACACACGTCTGATCCAACGGTCCACGAGGACAAAAGGGCAGAGCGAAATAGAGTGGAGGTGGACGACGGGGGTCCAGACTTAACAAACCCATATCCTCAAGAATGGATTCCAAGGAGTTTCGAGTATAGGTTTCAGTATAAGAAGATTGAGGTAAACTTTTGTTGAAGTTCACAGGTCATCATCGTTGTTCTTACTCTCCTTCCACTACATAGTCCCTCCTCTTTTGATGTCGACCGGGACCTTGTTACACCCCCAGTCCTCGACGTCAGAGAGGAAGTGAAGATAGGGGGTGAGTCTCTTTTTATTTTTAAGGACGTGATGACAGAAATGGACTTTTTATGTCCTTACCCATTTACTAAGTGGGTTCATGTCCTTTGACTTTGGTAAACGTGTCTTAATCCTGAGTTTGGGAACAGGAGAACTAAATTGTATAAAAATAGAGGTCAGATTGTGTTTTAAAGGGGGAGTGTAAATCAATGAAATTCCACCCGAAGGGTCCACCGAGTCACCATTTCTTAGACGGACGGTTACGATCTCTGAACCCAAGTGGTCCTCAATCTTTACCGTTGGGTGAGGTCATAAGAACGGACCTTTTAAGGTACCTGTCTTCCCGGACCACCCGCTATCCCAACTTTCTCAGACTGTACGGACTTACTCACTCGTGTGTCCGTTTCACTTCTATCTGAAAAAAAAAAAAAAATTAGGTGTTTTTCACCTGGTCTCATAAACATAAAGTTTGGGGGTAACAAGTTGACATTAGAATGTACCATAGTCCGGGGATTTTAACAATATACGAAATAAACATAGATTCTTACTAAGGTGTACAGAGGATTCTAGGAAAACCTATACTCGAACACTGATAATCCGAAGGGACTCTCGAGTCAACCATTTCTTTTGTGCACGTTACGTCCTCTGGGCCCAAACTAAGGACCCAGTCCTTCGAGACAACCTCTTCCCTATCCTACGGGACTGAGATTATAAGAACCCGAAGGGAACACCAAGTCGACCATTTCTTAGGTAGACGTTACCCCCTCTGGACCCAAACTAAGGATCCAACCCTTCTAGGGGACCTCTACCCTTTCGGATGAGTGTGGTCAAAAGACCGGACCTCTTAAGGTTCCTGACATATCAGGTACCCCACCGTTTCTCAACCTGTACTGACTCACTGAAAGTGAAAGTAAACACTGACAACAGAATCCGAGACAAATCTAAGATTCCTCAGATATCCGGAAAACCCATTCCGATACAAAGTCCTTAGTATTCCGATACAAAGTCCTTAGTATTTCGATACAAAGTCACTAGTATCGTTCAGGGGTTTAAAAGATAATTATTCAAAGAACCGAGAGTTTGTTTAAGTGTCTAATCATGACGATCCCTATCCCATTATACCTACACCCATGACTTGAAAGACATTAATAACAGTGATCTGATCCTTTATTTCACCTCAAATAATTCTTCTCATGTGACTGAAACCTCAGTCGTGTGGATTCGATTTAAAGTCCGAGGTAGGAACCCATCTTTATACTGAATCCGTTTAACAAAGGATCGAGACTCAGGACTAAAAGTATTGTTCATTTTACGGTTGTCATGGATTGTCCCAATAACACCATTAATCTTTTCTATTACATAAATTTTAAAGATTGGGGTGTTTATCCTAATCTTGTTTATCCCATGTCTCGTTTACAAGTTGTTCTTTTCCATAGAAGAGGAAGTCAAGTCAAACCAGCGAGTCAACACAGACTGAAAAACGCTGGGGTACTTGGTGTCGTACGGTCCGGAGGGACAGGTAGTGGTTGAGGGCCTCACGTTGGTTTGAGTACAGGTAGTTCAGTCACTACGGCAGGTTGGTAGAGTAGGAGACAACAGGGGAAGAGGAGGACGGGTGTTAGGGAGGGTCGTAGTCCCAGAAATGGTTACTCAGTTGAGAAGTGTACTCCACCGGTTTCATAACCTCAAAGTCGAAGTCGTAGTCAGGAAGGTTTCTTGTGGGTCCTGACCAGAGGAAATCCTATCTGACCAACCTAGAGGAACGTCAGGTTCCCTGAGAGTTCTCACAACTTGTGGTGTCAAACTTGTGGTGTCAAGTTTTCGTAGTTAAGAAGTCGCGAGTCGAAAGAAGTCTCAGGTTGAGAGCATAGGTATGTACTGGCGACCTTTTTGGTATCGGAACTGATCTACCTGGAAACAACCGTTTCATTATAGAGACGAAAAATTATACGATAGATCCAGTACTGAAAGGAAGGTTCCTCATTCACAGAAAATTAAAGTAAAGACGTCAGTGGTAGACGTCACTAAAACCTCGGTGGTTTCTATTTCAGTCGGTGACAAAGGGGTAGACAGACGGTACTTCAGTACCCTGGTCTACGGTACTAGAATCAAAAGACTTACAATTCGAAATTCGGTTGAAAAAGTGACAGGAGAAAGTGAAAGTAGTTCTCTGAAAAAACAAGGAGAAGGGAAAGACGGTATTCCCACCACAGTAGACGTATAGACTCCACTAACTATCAAGAGGACCGTTAGAACTAAGGTCGAACACGAAGAAGGTCGGGTCGTAAAGAGTACTACATGAGACGTATCTTCAATTTATTCGTCCCACTGTTATATATCGGAACTGAATGAGGAAAAGGATAAACCTTGGTCAGACAACAAGGTACAGGTCAAGATTGACAACGAAGGACTGGACGTATATCCAAAGAGTTCTCCGCCCACTCCACCAGACTATAAGGGTAGAGAGAGTCTTAAAAGGTGTCAAATAACACTAGGTGTGTCAGTTTCGGAAACCGTATCAGTTATTTTGTCTTTCTATTTATACCTTCCCGTTACCGACCAGTGACCTTCTCTGTTGTCCTTCAAATAAAGTAGAACGTCGAGAGTCACCTTTGAATAAAACCATTTCACTATAGGAAATATTTGTTTTTTATCCATTACATCGATCCCGCATTCTCCTTAACTTTGTCTTTATCACTGTCAATTGTCCGTATGGAACCTCTATATCGTACAAACCAAGGTCTAGTGGTATCATTTCACTTATAACGGTATTTCACTCAGGATTCTTGAAAAATTAAAGGGTCACGTATATTTTTAACACGAAGGTTATATGACATCGAATTAATCATATTATCGTAATACAGACTATATTTGTTACATGTATGGAATTAATTTTTCATGAAATAATAATTTTTATTTTTTCGATGGTTATTGAACTAGGAGTTCACATAACATTACGAAAACGACTCATAAACTTATAACACTCGTAATGGCTTTACACTGTGTGTCTAAACTTCTCTCCTTCACGAAAACCTTTTTACCACGGTTATCTGAAGGAATTACGTTTCAACGGTCTTTTGTAGATAAAGATCTACATCACAGACATTTCGTGTTATATTACTCCTTACGAACATGTGTTTTACTTTATTATCGTAGAGGACAAAAAGAAAAGAGACCACAAAGTACTGGAAAACTGAAAAATTTCAAGGATTAAGACACACAAAGAGAAACGTTAAACTCATGTTATTCAGAGAGTTAAAGTTGTCAAAGATTAAAGTTCAAAGTTGACGGATCCTCTCTTTGGTCGGAGTTATATATTCGTCCAGAATCTAGATTTAACAGTCACTCTAGACTGACCAAATCGTACCTAGTCTACGGGTCCGGACCTGACTAGTTGAAATAGGTTCCACCAACCTAATACATTGACACGAACGTCGAAACTGACACCAACGTCTTACACCCTCTCCTCTGCCTTTATCAGAAACGTTTAACTGAATTCACCTCCCTCTTCTTTTTTACCCGTAGAGACAGTCTCTTTTCAGTAGCTATAAAGTAAACGAGTATTGGATCAATTCGCGTACAAAAATGGACTCAAGAATTACTTCCCGTCACACAACCAGTGCAGACATTGACGACGACGATTCAGCGAAGTCAACACAGACTGAGACACGCTGGGGTACCTGACGTCGGATGGTCCGAAGAGGCAGGTACCCTAAAAGGTCCGTTCTCATGACCTCACCCCACGGTAACGGAAGAGACGTGTAGACATTTTGTGACTTTATTAGTTGTTTTTACTTGGTTTTACGTCTCCATCTTAAAGATACATCATTTTCAAAATGGACCAATTTCCACTTCACTCCTCGTCGAAACTTCAGTATACATATATAATTCTTCTTAACTCTTTTTAGATTAACATGTAAAGTTCCTTCTTACTAAAGAAGGACTTCGTTTGACACTCGTACAATTTTGGTTGGAGTAAGAGATAGGTTAAGTGAAGAACGATAACGGTGACTCTTTTTAGTGTGGTACTCTAGTTTCGATTCCTATAACTTTGTCAATAGAAGTCTTCAGATATGAAATATATTAAACAATTTTTAAATACATATAAATATTAAAACGTGTTCATGGGTAATGATAACAGAACAATAACATAATGTATATAATTGTCTGTAAAATTATACGTGTATATATAACGAAATTTATCCTTCATGCAACATATATGGACGAAAATATGGAGTGGTATAAAAGTACAAATATTATACCTGTTTAATAATTCGTATATCAAATTAAGGATAAATTTTGTTGTGTATATATTTGTGTATAAAACCTACACATTTTCACACATATTCTATTTCAGTATATTTACTATTTGTAAATTAAAAACTTTATAACTTGAGATTCTAAATTTATTTGAAAGACCTTCTCATAGAGTTTACATTCCGTCAAGATTTCTAGATTTAAAAGAAGGTGTAAAACTCTATGAACACATAAGAGGTGCCATCTTGTATGAGAAATAATTGAGTTATAAAAAAATTGTAATTTCCGAAGATACTAATATAGAAGAAAGAATTAATCAGAACATTCACTAAAAGAAAAAAGAAAAGCCAAAAGGGTATTTTAAACGAGAACCCATAAAATTAAAAAAGTGAGTTATAGATAAAAGATTGAATAATACAAGACGGTAATAAAAATAACTAGGGAGAGAAACCTAAAATATTTTAGTAAATCAAAACAAAATGTTTTTTCTAAACGTAGTTTAAGGATCAGGTAAAATAAAATGAAAAGTACAAATTATTATTTAACAAATATACTAAATACCTAATCGGTGGATTCTTCTGAACCGGATGTATCGAATGTAAAACAATACGTCACAAAAAATAACAAGAAAATTTTTTATACAACGTAAAAACAAAACTAATAGAAAAGGGTAAAAAATGAATGTCTATAGACGATTTTTATAACATCTTTAATTTCAAATTTAATAATATGACTAAGTATCGAATTGTAAAATTCGTAACGCATTCCAAGATTTTAAAGATAAATTAATATAACTCTGAGAAGTGCAGATTATGTCTTAATCACAGTAGTATATACGTTGTCCTGTCACATATTACATGTATTCACTCAAGTACTTTTTATATTGAACTTACCGTAAGAAGAATGGACTTTTTCGTTTTTGATGGGTCTTAACTCTTTCCTTTTTTTGTCGGGACAACTATTCGTCTGACGTCGTTTGTGTCTTTTCCGGTAACCCTTTTGGGTGTATTTTGTCACTAAGAGGTCTCCGATTTCCTATCGACGTTTTAATGAACTACTTACATGGGTTTAGTCTCGATTAGGAGTGAAGGGACAACAATCTTAGTGGGTCATGTTCAAATTTTGAGTCTTTTTTAGAAGGACGGAGAAGGAATATTGTATGAGGTAGAAAGGGGAACAAGTAAGACGGACATTATCGTTGAATGATCTGGGTGGTGACAACCGGACCCACTGGTTTTTACACAAGGAACACGACTAAGAGACTACCGAAATGGAGGGAGTTAAGGTTTCACTTGACTTCCATGATGATTTTAATAATATTATGTATCTTTATACTCTTTTAGACGTATCCGTGATTTGTGCTACTCCCCATGGTTATTACAGGGTATATAAAATCCCTATAAGACAAAATACTGCATGACAACTTTATTTGGTCTTCCTTCTGTCACTCCTGTTCAACCCTTGAAGGTGACCACAAAACAAAAAAAAAAATTAGAAAACTAGAAAAACCAAAGAGAAACTCGGAGCGTCTTTGTGACACTACACCTTCCAACACGACATCAGCACCAGAGACCCGTGTGTAAAAGTGGAAAAAAAGAAAAAATTTCACGTAAAATTCCTTTGACTTTGAAAATTTAACGTGAAGAGAACCTCCCTCCTTTAAAGGGGGACGGGAATCAAGAAAGTCGACTCGATCATTAATTCCGTTACGTCCCGTCTATTATCGTCCTTCTTTTTAACATTCCTGTCTCAAGAATATCTTAACCTTAGATACTTAACTGGTTTTACTTCACTGGTTTCATCTGACAAATATATAATCTAATTATATATTAATTATCTGACACATACAAAAGTCTAAATTTTTCTAACACACTTCTAAATTATTTTGTTTCCCCAAAAACGAACCGAAAACAAGTCAGCGATTCAGTACAAGTTGAGAACGTTGGGGTACCTGACATCGGACGGTCCGAGGAGACAGGTGTCCTAAAAGGTCCATTCTTACCACCTCGCCCAACGGTAAAGGATGAGGTCCCCTAGAAGGGCTGGGTCCCTAGTTTGGGCGTAGAGGACGTAACGTCTATCTAAGAAATAGTGACTCGGTGGATCACATCACTTGATTACTTCTTCATTGTTTCAAACAGATATATCGAAAGACTCGGAACTGAAGGGATGAAGACCTCTATTCCTACGAAATATAGGAGGACCAGATCTCCTTTATGAAAAGGTAGACTCTAAATAAAAGGTGAAAGTCCCACGTTCTTCCCCACAGTCTCACTAAATAAATAAAAATAACTTCATATTCACTAAATGTTTCGACACAATTAAAGACGACATGTCTGTTTTTACACCGAGTACATAAAAAATTTTTTATAAGAAAGGTAATACCAAATAGTGTCCTATAACTTATATCAAGGGACATGAGTTATCATCCTGGAACAACAGATAGGTTTCATAATATATATTATGAGACGTAGACGATTGGGGTTTGAGGGACAGGTAAGGATGGACCTGGGGTGGAGGGGGAACCGTTGGCGTTCAGACAAGACAAACAGACTCAGACTAAAAGAAGTGACTGTTCAAGTAAACACAGTATAAAATCTAAGGTGTATTCCCTATAGTGGACTGTAAACAGTAAGAGTGAAGTGAATCACACCATTGGAAATCAATGTAGGTACAACGAAGTTTACCGTAATAAAGTAAGAAAATACGAACTCATCATAAGACAACATATATACGTGGTTTAGCAGAAATAGGTAAGTGGACAGACACCTGTAAATCAAGTTAAGACACAAGACACGACAATATTTGTATCCCCATGTATATAGAAAAACTTAATATCAAAACAGACATATATACGGGTCTTCACCCTAACGACCCAGTATACTATTGAGATCGAAATCGAAAAACTCCATCGAGGTGAGAGAATAAAGGTAGGAGAAAAGTTATATTCATGATTGAAAAAAAAAAAATTAAAAATAAAAATGAAATAAAATGAAATGTTATGACACAACCAAAACGGTATGTAACTGTACTTAGGTGGTGCCCACATGTACGTAAGGGTTTGTACTTGGGGGGAGGGTGGAGGGTCATATATTCATGTTCGAATATGACTTTTCATGGTTGAATATAACAATAAGGGATATTGTCATGTCCGTCCAGGGGGAAAGAAGTGTAGGAGTGGTCGTAAACAATAAACATCTGAAAAATTACTACCGGCAAGACTAACCACACTCCACCATGGAGGTAACAACAAAACTAAACGTAAAGAGATTATTAATCGTTACAACTCGAGGAAAAGTACACGGATAAACGGTAGACATACAGAAAAAACCTCTTTATAAATAAATACAGAAGACGGGTAAAGAGTCAACCGTAAAAACAAAAACATAACAACTCAATATACTCGATAAACATATAAAACCTTTAATTCGGGAATACTCAGAGTAGCAAACGTTCATAAAAGATGGTAAGGTATCAAACAGAAAAGAAAGAAAAAAAAAAAAAAAAGTATCAAAGGATACGACACGTTTTCGACCATTCAAACTAATTCAGGGTAAACAAGTAAAACGAAAATAAAGACTACGGAACCCTCTGGATTCTTTTATAACCATGCTAAATACAGTCTCTTACAAAACGGACAAGAGAAGATCCTCAAAATACCACAGCATAGAATGTAAATTGAGAAACTCGGTAAAAACGAAGGGTCCAACATGATCACCATTTCTTGGACGGACGATTACGTCCTCTGTGTTCTCTATACCCAAGTTAGGGACCCAACTATTCTAGGGGAACCTCCTCCTTTACCGTTGGGTGAGGTCATAAGAACGGACCTCTTAAGGTACCTGTCTCTTCGGACCGGCCGATATCAGGTACCCCAGAGTTTCTCAGTCTGTGCTGACTCGTTGATTGAGAAAAGAAAGTACAGTCTCTTACAAAACGGTCAAGAAAAGATCCTCAAAATACCACAGTATAGAATACAAATTGAGAAATTCGGTAAAACTCGAATAAAAACACATACCACACTCCCACACAAGATTGATGTCACTAAATGTAGTCGAGAGGACAAAAGGGTTGTGGGAAACGACTTCTCTGATGGTAAAGGTATAACATATAAGAACTGATGAAACTACTTCTATTTAACTGACATTCACTTTCAGCGAGTCATCACAGACTGAGAAACACTGGGGTACCTAACATGTTACCTTAAGAGGTCCAGTCTTATGACCTGACCCTTCGATAAGGGAAGAGGTTCCCTAGAAGGGTTGAGTCCCTAGTTTGGGTCCAGAGGACGTAATGTCCGTCTGAGAAATGGTAGACTCGATGGTCCCTTCGGAGTTAACTGACATCCACACATCTAAATAAAGACCCGAGACATTAAGACAAGGTAACTAAGTGTATACACAAAAAAAACAAAAACAAAAAAACGAATACGTACGACAAAACTAACACCTTCAAAATGTCAAAACACACTTCAGACCCTTCCAATACAGAGGACGAATCAGGAAAGGGGAGTCCTAACGAAACCATTAAGACCTAAAAAATGTCATGGTATATTTAAACTCCTAATAAAAAAGATCAAGACACTTTTTACAGTACCCATTGAACTATCCCTAACGTAATTCAGACCCCGAAGGGAACACCGAGTCGACCATTTCTTAGGTGGACGTTAAACCCAAACTAGGAACCCAACTCCTCTAGCCTCTTCCCTTTCCCATGGGTGAAGTCATAAGACCGGATCTCTTAAGGTACCTGACATATCAGGTACCCCAGCATTTCTTAACCTGTACTGACTGTTGAAAGTAAAAGTGTAATTTAGACATCTGACGAAACGTATCACATCCGTAAAATTGTTACAATCAAGAAGGTTAGATTCTCACACCCCATAGAAAGGTAAAGAAAATAAAAGGAATAATTACAGAGTATCAAGAATCGTATACAGAAAATCGAGGAACTAGCTCATATAAGGAAAAAAAAAACCATGTTAAAGTTCTTCCAAAAAAAAAAAAANTTCTTCAAAAAAAAAAAAAAAAAAAAATGTAAAGGAAAGACTATAAAGTAACGATCACATTTCTTTACGTTGGTTAAAAACATACAAGTAGAACATAGAACGACGGAACAACTTAAAAAAATAGTCAACATCGTCAAAAACATACTTCAGAAATCTCAAAAGATATATAACATAACCCGAAAGGACCACCGAGTCTACCATAGTACAGTAGACGTACATTACTGTAAAATGGGGAAGGGAAGGTTGAACCTATAGAAAATAAAGAAAAAGAACAGACTGACTACACAATCCTGAAGTCATGACATAACTTGTCTTCATCACTCTCACCCATCCGAAGGGGTCACCGAGTCACCATTTCTTACACGGACAATTACGTTCTTGGAACCCTCTACGTCCAAACTAGGGACCTAGTCCTTCTAGGGGCCCTCCTCCCGTACCGTAGGGTGAGGTAATAAGAACGGACCTCTTAGGGTACCTGTCTCTTCGGACCACCCGATATCAGGAACTCCAAACAGTTTCTCAGTATGTGTTGACTTTACTGAATTGTACGTGGGTCACTCTCTCTCGTAGGAACAGACCAAAGTCTACAATCACCCTTCCGAAAGTCGAAAAGTACAACAGACACTCAAACAGTAATTACCGCAAACAATACAATCTAGACAAGGGAGATATGGGTGAAACCATTTTCAAAAATAGTACTTACCTTCAACTTATAGTAGTTCATCGAAAGACGTAAATAACTCTACTAGTACATCAAAAACAGAAAACGAAACCACCACATAGTGTAACCAAGTGTATATAACTTGGTAGGAACACTTGAAATCTACTTATATCCAATCAACACTACACACTGTAAAATTACACGACAACCTAAACCAAACGATTATAAAACAACTCTATAAAAAGTAAATATAAGTAGTTTCTATAACTTGACATTAAAAGAAAAAACTATCATAGAAACAGACGAAAACCATAGTCCTACTGTCACCGAAACAGCTTGTAGAAATTTTCACAAAGAAATGTCAGAAGACCTTCTGAAACACTTCCTAATCATATTTAAGAAGGACCACAAAAACCATCTTAAACGGACACTTCGGTAGACCAGGACTTGAAAACAAACATCTCACACGAAAATAATAAGAATAATAATGTCTAAGATAAAGTGTAAGTCACTAGTCAGACATGTTTAATATATAAAGAACTAAGTTAAAACTACCCGACATACAAAGATCTTTGAACAGTCAAAGGAGAACCAACAACTTAAACGACCGTATATTAACAAGTATTATAAGAGAAGAAATTTTTAATTTTTTAGACACTTTAGTCGACAATAAAGAGGAAAAGCAAAGAATAAATAAATCCAGGAGAGAGAAGAAAAGGACCGGTCTCCAAACAGATAAAACAAATGGGAAAGTTTCTTGGTCGAGAATAAAAATAACTAAAAAGTTAAAAATTTAGAAAGAATTTTTAAAGAAAAGAGACTAGAAGTAAAGGAAGGAAGACTACTGAAATCCAAAAAGAACAGAAAAAAGATTAAGAAAATCCACTAGTCTCACCAAAAATTTAGTGAAAAAGGTGGTCGGCTAAAAGTTCACTACAATTTCATTAGTTATACGGTAACACCTTATAGAACCCCACTGGACAGGACTTGGGATTTTGATACGTTATTCACGGGTACCAACAATGAAGATAAAAAGAATAGATTTAAAATAGTTATTTCCTCGACTCTAGACCTTTCTTACTCTCTGAAAGGATAAAGATAATAAAGGGTTGTCTCACCCTTTAAAGGAGTCCTTTCACTGTTTAGGAGAGACTTCTAGTCAAAGGAATGGAGACTTCACTCCTTGTTTTATCACACATTAAGGACCGTGACACTCTTCCTAATCTAATGATTTCAGTACACATCACGTGTCCTCGAAGGATACGTGAATGGTAAACGAGTCAATTACTACAATCGACGATAATGACTCTCCCCGTCGAATCTCGGTTTCGAGGTTTAAACCTGGGGTGTAGCAGAAGACGATTGGAGAGTGGAATGAAACCTTCATTTATCTTTGTCCATTGTAAAATTTAAACGAAATTTAACACTTCACACAATGTCAACCTTTACAACCATTTACACACACTCCACCGTAGAATCGAACAATCACTGTCGTAAACGAACCCGAGATGTGAGGTACAAAAAGAAAAAAAAAAAAAAAATTAAATAAAAATTTTAAAAACATCTTAAGTAAAAGTTCAATTAATTGTTTTTAAATGTACTTTACATTGCCGTCTCACAAGATTTCTATCGTAAATAGAAGTCTTGGAAATCTGAGACTAAACAAAGACTTACGGTGGAGACGACTACACCCCTACAGATGTATAAAATCGTCCAAAATAGTAACTTAAAGGATTTTCACTAAACCGTCACCAAAATTCCGTTCGATTGTTCAATCTCATTACATTTTCTTTTTGGAGATAGTCATCTTCTTTTTGATAAAAACGTTCTACAATTGGTGTATTAACAAAACTCAGTACCATAAATAAGACCAAAAACGGGGTATTTTATTTTAGTATTAGAAGATTTGTAAATTACTCGAGAATAGTAAGTAAATATGTAAAACCAAAAAATTTTTTAGGACGGTAATTCGTATTGAATCTTACGATATAAAAGGGAGGTACTTAGTGTACAGAAGACCCATCATGCATATTTGGTCTATTTTCAGTGAGACGGACTCGGGGTGACTTGTTCGTCCCTTCGTCCTTTATGTGTTCTGTGTAGTCTCTCCTTTTGCAAAACACACTCACGTAATACATTTTCATTGGGGAATGATGAACCAGTCAGACCGTTTTATTAAAAACTAAGTCACCGCAATACTCCACGTCCATTAGACCCAAGGAAAGGAACTACTATGGTCTTCTATAGTAAATTGGACTTTGAGGTCTTACTTTTTGGTCCGTAGTCAACAAATTATGGACTCAAGTTTTATTCCTCTATTTCACTTACGTAAATTAAAGTTAAATGAAGACGAAGTACTACTTATTAATTATGTACCCCACTAAGATGACAGTCGAGGTCAGGGTATTGTGAAACTCCCCCACCTTTGAGTCTCGGACCATATGGATACCCTTTATTGAGATATAATATAAACTTAGAAGAACAATTTTGGTTGAGTTACTTGAAGTTCCGGTGGAGTCCCGATTCATATTATCGTTCTATAAATTTTGGTTTTGTCTAGTTTTGAGGGTATAAGAAACAACTACAGGAAGGTCAACGAAAGGTTCTTTCAAAGACAGAGGGTTTACGGGATTTGGTCCGTATTTATGGAAAGAATAAGAGACGGATGGGAGACTTAGAACTACTTACTTCGAATCTACACGGTAGACTGGTCAGTCTGGATCTAAGTCGGACGTCAGGGAGAAAGAGAATATGAGGAGTTATACATAGGGCGAAAGGGAGAATTAGAGAAGAGACTTTAGTTGGTGTGTCCCGAAACGGTGAACGACCTTGTTTATCCTCCTGAGACAGGATAGAGGGTAGGTGTAAATCTAACTAGGAACACTCCTAAAAGTGAGGACACGAGGTTTAAGTCTACATGATATTTACCTCAACGGTCTCTTTTAGTCCTACGGGTCACGATACCTGACAAATACAGGAGACTCTTAAGTGTACAAATTTGGATTAAGGGTCACACTACCATAAACCTCTATCCAACAAAAAAAAAAAAACTTCAATTAATCAAGTACTCCCTTAGGGTAGTACTACCCTAAGTCAAGTCAAGTCAGTGAGTCAACACAGGCTGAGAAACGCTGGGGTACTTAGTGTCGTGCGGTCCCGAGGGACAGGTAGTGGTTTAGGACCTCAAGTGAATGTGAGTACAGGTAACTCAACCACTACGGTAGGTCGATAGAGTAGGAGACAGCAGAGGAAGAGGGGGACGGGGGTTAGGGAGGGTCGTAGTCCCAGAAAAGGTCACTCAGTTGAGAAACGTACTCCACCGGTTTCATGACCTCAAAGTCGAAGTCGTAGTCAGGAAGGTTACTTGTAGGTCCTGACTAGAGGAAATCTCACCTGACCGACCTAGAGGAACGTCAGGTTCCCTGAGAGTTCTCAGAAGAAGTTGTGGTGTCAAGTTTTCGTAGTTAAGAAACCGTGAGTCGAAAGAAGTATCAGGTTGAGAGTGTAGGTATGTACTGGTGACCTTTTTGGTGTCGGAACTGATTTACCTATAAACAACCGTTTCATTACAGAGACGAAAAGTTATACGATAGATCCAACCAGTATTGAAAAGAAGGTTCTTCATTCACAGAAAATTAAAGTAAAGACGTCAGTGGTAGACGTCACTAAAACCTTGGGGTTTTTTATTTCAGACTGTGACAAAGGTGACAAAGGGGTATATAAAGGGTACTTCATTACCCTGGTCTACGGTACTAGAATCACAAGACTCACAACTCAAAATTCGGTTGAAAAAGTGAGAGGAGAAAGTGAAAGTAGTTTTCCGAGAAATCTAGGAGAAACGAAAGACGGTATTCCCACCACAGTAGACGTATAGACTCCACTAATTATAAAGAGGAGCGTTAGAACTAAGGTCGAACACGAAGTAGGTCGGGTCGTAAAGAGTGTTACATGGGACGTATATTCAATTTATTCGTCCTACTGTTATATGTCGGAACTGTATGAGGAAAGTGTTAAACCTTGGTCAGGTAACAAGGTACAGACCAAGATTGACAACGAAGAACTGGACGTAAGTTCAAAGTGTCCTCTGTCCATTCCACCAGACTATAAGGGTAGAGAACTTATTAAAGGGTGTCAAACAACACTTACGTGTCAGTTTCCGAAGTCGTATCAACTACTTCGTCTTCATCTACCAATAGACCTTAAGAGAAGGAAAAAGATACTAGGTTGCCTATAACCGTTAAACTGGAGACCAATGAGACGAAAAAGATTTAGGTAAAACTTGTAGACCTTCAAGTACCAAGTGCATGACAACTTCGGACCGAACCTCTTAAAACACGTAGTAAAACGATCGCACACTCTACTCACGTTAACACACCATCAGACTAGTAAGAAACCACAACAGAAAGAAACCCCAACCTTACTTTTGACTGGAAAAAGTCAAGACACTGGTGACAACTCAAAAGGATGAAACGACCATATAACTCACGTTGTGAATGTGTCGTAGTATAAAATCTTAAACTTTGTCGAGTCGACCTTAAGGTGATGAAGGTGATCGAAACAAACATCACTAGGAAGGATTCCAGGTGAACTGAAGTGTGAGATCCTACAGACCGAGATCCACTCAGTAGTGTGGTAGTTCCAAAAGACCCAGTATTGTTAGAAAAAACATATCAAGAAGATATATAAGAACGGTGGGGAAGAATTATAGAAGACGAAGACAATCCAGAAACGATAAAGACAGGAAGTAACACCGTTACAAAAAGTACTTTACAAGGGAACCATAGAGGTTAAAAGAACTGTTCTAAAGGTCGGAAAGGGTAAGATTAAAAAGGGAGATAAAGAAACGTAAAGAGTGAATCCTTCCGAAACAATAGAGAGTAACGATAAGAAACCTTGAGACGTAAGTCTACCTATATCGAAAGGAAAAGAGAAAACGGAAAACGAAGAGAAGAAAAGAGTAGATAAAATTCTGGAGAAGTCTTTACTCATATTATAACACGTAATGAGAGTGTTACGAGACTTCTAATCTAATCCTTTACAAATATCTCAAGAACCGGACATCATCAATGAATTCTTTACGGTATCAGAAAGGGAAAGAGGATCAGCCGTTGTGTATGTTGTATATTCACACAATTTTACAAAAACGTGTGGTTACAGTTGTGTTGATCAAACATGATCGGAATGAACGAGAAACTCCCACATCATGTTTAAGTACTACTGTAAAAGACCTTAGAGTTTAAAGATCGAAGGGAAACTTTACTTGTAAGAAAAACGGATAGTCGAATAAATAAATCACGATCTCAGTTTCGATTATGAAACAGAATTCAGGTAACTAAAGGGACCCAGGAGAGTAAGGATAACCCGAATGACAGATTTTCAGGGTAGAGAAAAGGTATACACTGAGGTTGTCAAAGGGATGAACTTATTGAAATGGAAAAGTCTGAATAGTCGTATGGACATGAAGTTTTTAGATCCCTACCTTTTTTACGACAAACGGAAGCTTACGATGGGCTGGGGTGCAGGTCATTCTATAGACACAATTTTCTACACGAGTCATTAATATATTTGTGTACTTACATCTTTGCTGATGATAGAGAGATAATATTCGGAAGTCGTCGTGGAGTAACAAGATTCCCTTAATTGTTCAAACATTGTACCGGACATTCAGTGACATCGTAGAGACGTAGTCGTATATGATAGGTTAGTGAATAAGTATGTCAGTCGGTTCTTTATAAATAATGTGGATGTTATATAGTCTTTTCTGATATAGGTCCTTAACTCACATCTTCACATATTTCGTCCCTTTAGGTGAAGAAGTATCTAGAATTAATGTTAATCCACTTCCCTTTGTCCATCGTTTCGTATGTCTATTAATATATGTACTATACATTTTCGCGGCATACAAGACTTTCCTGTTTCGTCCTTTCCTCAAATATCAAGATTATGAGACGTCTCGAATCCGTGAACTTGGAGAAAAATAGGTGAATAAAAGATTACCCTGGAGCCATCTACAATAAAGGAAAGGAAACTTGTTACAAAAGACGTTAAACAGATTTAAAGGATGATAAATAGAACGAAATAAAGTTGAGTTCAAGGAACCCAATGGGAAGGGTAGGGGATTTAAGGGGACGGGGGTGGGGTTACGGTTTCCTGTCAAGGACCACAAAGACACGAAGGGACTCGAAATTAAGAAAGGGAGTCTCCCGAAAAGAGTCAAACCTTAATAAGTCAGTAAAAACTCTAGTTAATATTAATAATAAAAACCGACTTGGTAAACCATACACCTTGAAGACGACGATCTCTCGTTTAAACGTGGGGGTGGGGGGGCTGGGACACATCGACTTTGTACCTTAGAATTGGTGACTGGTGATCCTTCAGGGACCCCGGTTAATAAATTGTACACAGGAGTGTGATCTTACACTGCAAAAGTTCTTCTCTTTGTCGTAGACAAGAAAACGGGGTGAGAATGGGGGTCTTATTCCTCACAGTACGTCATCCGTACTTGAGTGTCTACAAGTGTCCTCCCGAGTGTCATTATTGTACGTTATTAGTACGACAGGTGTACGGTTCTCAGGATGTGTACAATCGTTATTCCGTCGTCTTGTCCCTGATATTTAACGAAATTTAGGTCGAAATAAATGTAATGTCAAAACGGACCCCAGTTTAGATAAGGTTCTTAACCACTTCTATAGTGTCACGAAAGTTGTATCCGAAAAAATTTTAAGGATTCACTAGTTGTTCCTTAGTCCCACACAGGAGGTGGATAAGACGTCTCGGTTCTTTACTCTACTTTATTTATACTGTATCTAGAACAGGAGTTCTTGACTTTAAAGGACGTTTTTACTTTACAAGGATGAGTACCCTTAGTTCAGAGACTGGAAAGTCAAAATAGGTTTACTGATTTTTCTTCACATCTTAACGGTAGACCTTAAGAACCGATTAACGACTTTGAAACAAAACAAAATCGTTTTTTTTTTTTTTTTTCTGAGAAAGGTGGGACCGGAGAGAGACTTGACAACTTAAACTTCTTACACATCACGGAAGACGATGTAATAAAGGGTCGAGGACTTAAGACGTAGGTCTTCTTTGAGATAAAGTACATTTCCGTAATTCTTATACTCCCCTCTAACTTCCAAACACTAAACACCCACCTCCCTTACCGGTGGAACGGGTCCATCCTCTCGTCGACAGGTCCTACGACTCAGTGGGACCACGGTGGACGAACTGACCGGGTGATTAGACGGTCGGGCAAAGACACTCGTGGTCTTAACAAAGGACCTCTGAAGGACTTTGTAAAGAATGTAGTTAATTTCTGATTTCTTGTCTACCACTAAAGAACTCTATCACTTCTAAAATTGACTAAGTAATGAGTACATCCCTTGTCACTACTATTGGTTAAGTCGTAGTATACGAAACCGAATGAAAAGAAAAAACAACAGTCAAAGGTCATACAATCCTCTAAAGTCCGAAATTCTTATTTTTATACGAGCGAAGTCTAGTACCTCTGAATAGTCCAACGGGATCTTTCAGTCTTTCGTGTCTCTAGTCAGAGTTATTACAGTTCCAGTCCAAAATTACCTTACCTCCACCATAAATAGTGGAAAGTCCATGGTCTCGTTGAGGTACCTGTGAGTAGTCTTTGATCTCTGAACAGTCTAAACTATTACAGACGGTTTCGTTTCGTGACACGGGTCGTGTGTCTTTCTGGAGTCTTTATATACCGACCGTAAGATAGTGTTGTTGTCTTTAAGATCCTTAAATTGTCGTCCAAAATAACTCGATACGTAAGTAAAATCGTATGACAACTTTCCTACAAGGATATACAGACTATTACAATGGAATAAACAGCGAGATAAAAAGAGGTTGAGACGAGACAATCAAAGAGGACGAAAGGAAGAAAAGAGAGAGAGAGAGTAGGTAGAGGGAGGTGGGAGAGTAAACCTTAGTTCTAAGGGGTTCTCTCTCTGAGACTACTCTGTATAATAAGTGATAGGAAACAGCCTCGTGAGGGTGATCTGTAAGAACATAGTTTACTGAGAAATTTGACGAGGAATTTTGACTCGGTAGTGATGAGGAGAACTCAGACTCACGTGAGAATCAAGACTATGTACGGTAGGGTCGATACAATTGACCAGGTGTCCTGTCTTTCGAACCTCTTAAACCCCATTCTTAGTGGGACTCCCTGAGACGAACCGACCTCTGGTCCCTACGTCCCATGTAACTCAAAGTATCCGATAATTTGTATAGTCATTAAGTAAACAGAAAAGGAGACCTCCGGATTATTCAGGAGAAAATTTCATATCACACTTTCAGGGAGTCAACACAGTCTGAGAAACGCTGGGGTACCTGATATGTCAGGTACCTTAGGAGGTCCGGTCTTATGACCTCAGTCATCGGAAAGGGAATAGGTCCCTTAGAAGGGTTGGGCCCTTAGCTTGGGTTCAGAGGACGTAACGTCCGTCTAAGAAATGGTCGACTCGGTGTACCCTTTCTTATCGTTCAAAATTTCATATCATTCAAAATAAACTACCAAGTTGTAAAAAAAGTTTGTAAAAACATTAACTTCACATCAATTAAATGTTACAAGGTAATTAAAGTTCACATATCGTTACATTGAGTCAATACCCACCTGAGGCCCTCAACCACTACCTGTCCGTCCGGACCGTACGACGCCAAGTACCCCAGCGTTTCTCAGCCTGTACTGACTCCCTGAAAGTGTGATATGACTATATCTATAGTCTTAGAAAAGGTAATATCCCATAATATTCCATAACTCATATCAAGGGACAAATCCAGAAACAAACGGGTAAAATAAATATCATCACACACATACAATTAGGATTTGAGGATGAAATATGTGTGTGTATACACCCGAAGGGACCACCGAGTCTACCATTTCTTAGACGGACGTTACGTCTTCTAGAGACCCAACCCTTGTAAGGGACCTCTTCCCGTACCGTTGGGTGAGGATATAGGAACGGACATCTTAGGAGTACCTGTCTCCTTGGACCACTCGATTTCAGGTGTCCCAGCGTTTCTGAGTCTGTACTGACTCGCTGAGTTGTCTCATGTCGTGTATATATACACATAAATAGATATATGTCTATATATGTACAACGAAAAATATGACCAAAGTTCGGAAATTTTAAGACAGTTACTTGTGCTTTTCACAACGAGTCCTTCATCAACCCACGACTGGAGCAATCTGTATTTCTTGACAAACCTTTTAGACGTCACCAGGTGTTCCTTAGAAGGGTAGCACACACAGAGACGTACGGACCTCGGACCGACCCGGTGTTTCAAGTAAAACCTTCGTTTGAGTCCTGATTCACTTATGAGAGGTTAAGGACCGTCCTATTCTATAGTCTCTCTAGTCTTTCCTCTATCTGAAACCAAATTAAGTCACAAAAAAGTTGTTTATTGGTTGTACAGTGAGTCGGAAAGACCTCACGTCAACTAAATTAGACATTTACCAAGAATCTCTATTACGTATGTTTTGTGGATTCGTTATTTATGATCGAGAAAAGGGGATACTCTGGATAAGACATGTATTAAGTATAGAGAAGACCGGAAAGAAACGAAGAATCCACTCGTCACCCGGGAAGGTCACAAACATGAATGGTCCGACCTCGAGACAACTATAAGACCTCTACACATCAGTATAAAGTGTAACTCCACGACCGTCACGTCGTAGGTGACCATCCTTCTCCCGTGTTCCTCGACGTCTCCTCATTTGGGACTCACTGATCACACTACTCATCTACCTTGGGTCCACATCGGACCCGGTCCGGACCACCCCCAGTCCGACCACCCCCTGTCTGGTCGACAGGGGTAACTATGTCACTTTGGGTCCGATTTTTAGTGTCCTCATCTTTAACACTGAAACCAATACTTAACGGAAGACAAGGACGAGTCGTGTGACGTAGGTGGAACTAAGAATAGGAGGTCCGGGTCTAGAACGACTAACCTTCTAAATGGAGAACGATGACCTAGAATGGAGAAGCTTCAAAATCCTTGTTGGAGGAAAACACTTTCCTAGGGTTTTCCTTCATCGTATGTGTCTAAAAAAAACTCTTGATAACTCTGGAAGTTCATATAACTTCTTTATATGAAACGTCCCCAGGTTTCAAGTATGTCGTAAGGGTTTATAGTCACGGTCTACAATTCTATAACAATAAATTTATCTCTGTTTAAAGACCCTGACATTGACTAAGTCTACTTTTGAGGATAATCTTACATCAAATATGTGTAAGGTACGATCTAAAATACACACAGATTCATCTTATGTTCAAATCTTCTTTTAAACACTGTTACAGTAAAATTAAAGGAATAATTTTATATATAAGGAACTTTTTACTTTGAAAAGAATACGTAGAACCTACAAAAAAGGTAACCACGATAGTGTCGATGAACTTCTATAATTCAGAAACTGTATATAAATAAATTACTCATGTCCGACTAGTAAAATAATTACAATACCGACAAGAACCTCAATTCTTGGTGGGGTCTTATAACGAGGATGTGTCGTGGTAGACAAATCTAATGTCTTATAAGACTAGAGAAGAAAGACCCAGTAGGTCGAAGTATACAAGTACTTCTAGAATTCTTTGAATAAGACGGGGTTTAACATCCGGAAAGATGAGTTGTGGATGTGAGACTTGGGTTTTAATGTTGTGTAGAAGTATATTTACGTCCAATAGAACTTTCTTTTTATCTCATTTTGATTATCTACCATATTCAGGATGAGTAAAAGTTGTAGTTCATTTTATCTAGATACTGTTAGGAAATTTTTCTTTATTCTTGTTTTTCTTTATGTTTACTAGGTCCCTCCTTATCAATGGTCTACATTTTATCTACTTCCACGTTGTAAAGGATCAACCCTTATGATTTTAGGTTTTACCCTACTTCTTTAGTTCCATATTCCTTTGGGTTCTAATCACGAGAAAGTACAGTTCTGGAATGCAGGGTTATTTTATAGTTTATAACAGTTCGTAATATAATTTTCTTATTCCGTTTATACTAAATAAGTCTCTTACGTGTATACCGAACTGTAACCAATAAGATAATTACATTAAGTAGTGTCAATTCTCAATTCTTTGAATTCCGATAAATATTTTAGGACCACGGTCTTTATTTGTAATATTGTAATTTAATGTGGACTATGACTCTCTTAACTGATGTATAATGAGATTTTATAAGTAAACAATAGGACGACATCGATGACTATAATTAAACAATACATATAAAAATCTATTAAAAAACACTTTGAATATATGTACATGGACATCGTTATATACCAGTTGCTAAGACATTAATAAATCTAAAGTGACATCTTTTGGTGTCGTTCGAATCAACACATTTTATTATATGTAAATAACAACATAACGAGTCCCTAGTCACCCAGGTACCAACGTCCTACCCGTCGCGACGACTTGAATCCCTAAAGAACGTACAAAACCCCTCAAGGACCGAATCCGAACAAGTTTGATAAAAAGAACGCGAATGTGTAACAATCTAACTCTCTCCCCAGGTGTGTCCCTCCTATTGTTAATGTCGACAAAAGAAAAAAAAAATTGTTCGTCACATAGAGTTCTAGGTTCTTTCTTGTGACATAGTATCGGTATATAAGACTGTTTTAAAACTACTTTAAATTACAGGTATACTTCTCTTTTTTTCACGAGTCATCCGGTCCTTCTCTTCATAAAGGACTTTACTATTATACATCGTGAGTACGGTCATGAGATATTGTACAAACTACTACTTTATAAAGTACATAAGGATTATCTTAGTTGAATTTAGTACCCACGGTAGATAGTAATGATCTTTCCTTGACCCGTCTGGTTATCTGAAGAACCTGTGGGGGACGAGAGTAGAGAGGATGGGAATTGGGTAACTGATCATCTGGAGTCAAATCAAATAGAGATCACGACGAAATTAACTGTCCACATTTCCTATAAAGGGTTTCCCACTAAAAATAAAATAAATAAATAAATAAAAAAATTCTTTATACGGTCGTTTGACCCTACCTCGAACCTTGACTAAGACATTCATCCTATCCTTGAACCGTGATGACCAACCAGGGTCAACGACATGACAATCGTCAACGAAGGTTGTTGTTGTTGTTTAATGATTTTAATTAAGGTCATTACCAAAAGTAAATCATATGACGTAGACTTCTTTCAAACCTTAAGTTCAGACTATTCAAACTTTATAGACTGTAACAACAAATATGAGAACGTTTACTTCCAATCATTCAGGACGTGATTTCTATTCTACTATAAAAACACACACAACTATGTTTGTGTAAAACCACTACGTGTCATAATACCATGTGTCTTTCGAGTATAGATTAATTCTTTAAAAAGTTCGTTTTTTGTAAAAACCTTAATCGATACCATGTGTATATTAAGTATTAACATAGATTTGTTAGAAAAATATAGGTTTACTTTCAATATTAACATCTTTAAACGTATAACAATATATACGTGTAAATCTCATGTCATTGTAATTTTTAAAGTACTACTACGTTTACTCATGTGTTTGTATCTAATCGTCTCGTCACGTATTCAAGACGAAAACGACGGGTAATAGTGGTCATACAATTTTATTAAACTTAGAAGTTTTTAGTCGACATTTCGTCGGATGTAAAAAATTTTACCGTAATTTAATAAAAAAATACACTAAAGGTATATGCAACGAACTTTGAACAAATTTTAGACACCTTTACAAATGAGTTTTTTATATCATTTGACATACAAGTAGGATAAATCTTTCGGTTTATCATATGGTTTTTATTTCTTTTTGGTTTGGATTTGTCATCACAATAATCTATGGGTTTTACTATATAATTTTTTATAGTAGATTTATACCTTATTTTTATTTGTATACGAAACAGTGTATTACGGTGTATGTAAAACGGTATCTCCCACGTTTTTAATGTTTGTAATAATTAGATTGTCAAGGTTATTACTCTATTTTTAGTACTCATAATCTTACATTCTAAACCAGTAATTACACTAGTTTGTTGTCATTTTAATTAACCACAGACACTTATTTCCTTACTTCTCCCTTTTCATGGCATAAAGTATCTCAGATTCTAATTTACAAGTGTATAGTTTTAAAAACTTTAAATTTACAAAATTCTAGTAAATTTATAAAAAAATTTTTAAAATAACCTCCTATCAACTAAGTGTTACAACAATTAAAGTCTATATGTCGTTTCACTAAGTCAACATGTATATGGAAGTAAAAAAAGTATAAAAAATAATATCCAATAGTGTTTTATAACTCATCTCAAGGGACACGAATGTCGTCCAACGACAACCAATAGATAAAATACGTCTTAACATACACATAAAATGAGGGTTCGAGGACTAAATAGGGAAAGGGGACACAAAGGGTAAACCATTGGTATCAAAGGAAAACTATAGACATTCAGACAAAGGTATAGCATTTCTCCAAGTGAACATAGTAAATTTTTTTATTCGACGATGTATACTCGCCATAGTATACTATAAACAGAAAGAGACTGAATGAGGTGAACTATACTATTAGAGATCCCGTAGGTACGACGACGTCTATCGTAATAGAGTAAGAAAAACCGACTCATTGTAAGGTTACGTATATACCTGGTGTAGAAAAAAATAGGTAAGGAGACAGTTACCTGTGAATCCAAAGAAGGTAGAAGACGAATAACAGTTTATCACGACGTTACTCGTAACCCTACGTACATAAACAACTTAATGTCAAAAGAGGTCTATTATGGTTCTACACCCCAACGATCCAGCATACCATCAAGATAAAATTGAAGAAACTCCTTGTAGTTATGACAACAGGTATCATCAACATGGTTAAATGTAGGGAAGGTTGTCATATCTTCCCAAGGGAAAAGATATGTGAGAGGTCGTAACAAATATCTGATAAACTAATACTGGTAAGACTCGGTATACTTCACTATGGAGTCACATCAAAACTGAACTTAAAGAGACTATTATCCCAACTCGTATAAAAGTACACGAACCGGTAGATATGTAGAGAACCTCTTTACAGACAAATCCAGAAGACGGGTAAAAAAATAACACAACAACAAAAAAACTGTATCTTGAAGTACTTGACAAACATATAACATATCTAATTAGGGGACAGTAAACTAGTAAACACTTATAAAAGAGGGTAATACACTCGACAGACAAAAGGAGAAAATGACAAAGGAAAGGACACGTCTTCGAAAATTCAAATTAATACACGTAAACAAACAAAAATAAAAGTAATAAGATCCTCCAACTAAGTTTTTATATAACGACTCTAAATGTAGTCTCTCACAAGACGGACACAAAGGGAGATTCATAAAATATCATAGACCAGAATCCAAATACAGAAACTAGGTAAGACTCAAATAAAAACACATACCACAATCTCTTATAAGACTAAAGTAAAAAATTTTATATCGACAGACCAAAAGGGTCGTGGTAAATAACTTCCCTGACAGAAAAGATGTAACATATACGAAGAGAGGGAACAACATCTAATTGATTGGTATCCACGTACCCGAATAAAGACCCAAAAGATAGGACAAGGTAACTAGACATAAACAAAAACGTGGTCATGGGGTGACAAAACTAATTGTCTCACCGAAAAATCTCATTAGACTTCAATCCCTCAGACTAAGGACCTCGAGGTGAAAAGAGAGAGTTCTAACGAAACCGATAAACTACAGAAGACACAAAAGTATGTTTAATTTTTTTTTTTATCAAGATCAAGACACTTTTTACAGTCACCTTAAACTATCCCCAACGTAACTTAGATCTGACGGAACACATCATACCAGTAAAACTGTTGTAACTAAGAAGGTTAGGTTCTTGTACCATATAGAGGTAGAGAAACACAGTAGAATTTAAAGAAAACAGTCACAAAACATCTAAAATCTCATGTCCAGAAAACAGAAGAATCCATCCAAATAAAGATCCATAAAGTAATAAAAACTAAGTACTATTTACCTTAACAACGGAAGTAAAGAGAAACGCGAGAAAGTAACATAAGGATACTTAACAATACGTATGCTTATGTTCTTTAAAGACACATAATTAAAACGTAGGACGTTGAAATGGTTTAAGTGACTACTCGAGATCATCAAAAGACCGTCGTAGAAATCCCAAAAGATACATATCATAGTACATTAGACGTTTGTCACTATCAAATTGAAGAAAAGGTTAAACCTAAGGAAAATAAAGAAGAGACTAACGGTATCGAACCTGAAAGTTTTGCTATAACTTATTTGTTCCGTTCTCACCTATAGGAACAGAAGAAGGACCAGAATCTCCTTTACGAAAATCCAAAAGTGACGACTTATACTACAATCGACATCCAAACAGTATACACCGAAAATAATACAATTTCTTACAAGGACAGTTGAGACATCTCTCAACAAAAAAAAATTAGTATATACCCATAACTTAAAACAGTCCAAAAAGACGACGATACCTCTACTAGTATACCAAAAGGGACAATTCACACAACTACACCACATATTGTGACTAAGTAAATATCTATAACATTTTAGGAATATAGGGATCCTATCTAGGGTGAACTAATGTCACACACTCGGAAAATTACATAACAACCTAAGTCTAACGAACATAAAACAACTCCTAAAAACACAGACACTAGTAGTCACTCGAGTCCTGAAAAGTGAGAACACCTCTTGAAAACTTAACGTTAATAAAAGATCAAACACACATTGGGTGGACCGACCCCAAACTAATAAAGCACCTTCACGAGTAAGATGGTAAAACAACACCGGAGCAGAAACAGAAACCTACATTTTAGAATAGACCATTGAAGGTCAGAAAAAAACAGTTATCAACAAGTTGTCAACACTAAAACCACAAAAACGTTTCTCCCCTACTCGAGGTCAGGAAGATAATACGGCAGAAAAGACCTCAGCTCCCCGACGAAAATCAAACCTAACAAACGACGGAAAAAGGAGTAACACACGACCGACATTGGGTGAACTATACTCTACACATCCGTACCGTTGAGAACGTACGAGGGTCCCACCGTCTCTGTCTCGAACCACGGACTAAAGTCCAGAGGATGTCCATCGAAACCAGGCGTATAAGGGTTATATCGTGTCTTTCCCGAGGCGTGAACGAGTGACCAGAAGGTCCCCGTCGACGATAGGTACGTGAGGACCCGGTCACCCTGTTGAGAATCGTAGATGAGAATGTAGAATGTAGAGGATCTCTACCGACCCGACGACAAGTGTGTGAGAACAATGTCACCCCCACCTCAAACGACGGACAAGACCTCAGACCTTACCCGTAGACGAGGGGTACGGGAGGTCCTTACCCCTCCCGTCACTTTAAAAACCATACCTCTAACCCTTCATTAAAATTCATAAGTCTACTTCTGTGAAATATTAGGAAAGACCCGAGGTTCTCTCTCTTGAGACAGTCCTTTAGAGGTTCGATGTCATCATACTAGGATACAACCGTTTAAAATGGAAAGACCCGGAGTCAGAGATGTTGAACTATCACGTCGTCTTGTATACCAGATAGACCACCTCCTAAAGAGTTTCGTGTGACGTCCGAGTTCAGTCTTCAGTGAGTGGAACTGACGAGACCGTAGAGTATTAACAAAAATAGGTCCTTCATCGATACTGTCGTCTCTTCCGGTACCGTTGGGTGAGGTCATGAGAACGGACCTCTTAGGGTCCCACCTCGGGCCACCCGATGGCAGATACCCCAACGTGTCTCAGCCTGTGTTGACTCCGTTAATCGTCGTCGTCGTCGTCGATGCTGTCTCAACAGTGACGACCGAAGACAAGTTGAACCTGTATCAATAAGTACGATAGTAACATAAGTCGATTCGATACACGTAACAACTACGATGTACACCTCTCAATTTAACAACAAACTTTACAGAAGCTCGTTCTGATTACACTAGAATTCAGTTTTACTTTTCAACATAAGTCTTTCCACATCTTTATGTCGTAATTCAATATTTAACCTATAACAATTTCGTTTATAGGTAGTATCCTTCGGATTGTTGTTAAAGTATGAAGGGAAAAAGTTTCGTCATTCACTCTCAAAATATCCTGTATTCTTTCCTTGAATTAGTGATCATCTTCCTCGATGTAATAAAAAATAAATAATCATAATTCTGAAAATTTATCATAAAATAATGAAAAACAATGACTCTACATACGTCTCCATAACTGAAAATGTTCTAATCAGACAGTGATTTCGGACTCTTTAACAGTCAAGGGAGTTTTACAACTTGCCTTAAAGGTTAGTTTCTCGTTGTAACTCCTTAATAGTTTCCCTGAAAACATCTAATTAACCGTCGTGAAAAATCTATAAAAAATTCCTCTGTTCTATTGTCATATAAAATACTGAATGTAGTAAAAAATTCTAAAATACATTTTACATAAACATTGTTTGGTCCTGTCTGAGATCCATTATTGCCGTTTTCAATCCCTCCGTTATGACGACTGATATCTCACGAACCCCTTTATATCTTGTCACTAACAGAAGATGTCCCCTGAGATATCCAGAACTATTTAAATTATATACTTCATGTGGATATTCATTTTAGTTCTATATTTCAACAAAGTTAATGTGATTTAAAATTTATAAAAGTTTAAAATGTAAAATAAAGAGGTATTAAAGACTTTATAAGTCTTAACACCTAAAATAACATATTTACATACCTCATCTTAACCGGGCGTAGGATTGATGTTTTCCTAGTAAACTTCCTTCACCGACTACTTTTATAAATCTTAAATACAGAACTTTCATTCTGGTGTCTTAAATAGTTATCTAACCTAAATTCAAGACTCTATTTAACAACAACAACAACAAGTAAACGATTCGGTACAGGTCGAGAAACACTGGGGTACTAGACTCTATTTCCTAATTCCAATTTAGATTTCAATACAAAAGGACTCGTTCATTTTCCTACCCCAACGGTCATACACTTTACCATTCTCTATTTTCTCTAGACCGAAACCCTTCTCCGGTCTTAAGGTCAGAATGTAGATGAATTAAACTCTACAGACACTCTGTAGAATCATCTATACATCGTCCAAAACTTATATCCTTAGAGTCCAAGAGTCCTAATAAACTCTACGACGATATTGCAAACTTTAGTAATGGTATTTTTACTCTCATCTACTTTAGTTAAGTCTTTCTTATATGTCTTTCTTTTTAAAGGTCAACTTTGATACCCAGTACCGTTGTAAATATTCAACTTTGTCTTCCTTCCTTTACTCCTCTGACCCTTCCTTACTGGTCACTCCGTCTTTCGTTTGCTCTTTTCAAACCCTTCCCTCCACTGTTTAACTTTAGGTTTACTTCTTTCACAAACTTTCGTCTCCTTCAGTAGGTGACACAGTTTACTATGACTATTCAGTTCGTACTACTCCTGACTCTTTTAACCAATATCATATTGTTTCACTTTTAACAACCAGTGGACCTAGTTTTATCAAAGTCTACTGTATACCAATACTTTTTGGGTTGATCTCGTCTAAAATCTTTCCCTCCCCTCCTTAAATTCTTTTGTGTCTATCCGTTGTTAAAGACTTTCAAAATGTGAGTCCCTCTTTCATCTCTTCATAATCATCTATTTTTTCTTTCCACGGGTTCTATCACAAACTGGAATTTTTTTTTTCTCTCTTTTATTACGTACGGATATACAACGACTGTCTTTTCTTTTTCTCATTCTTTATGCACCACTACAACTTCCTTCCTATTTTGGACGTTCCTTACCACATATCACACGTCTACCTCTTTTGACGCATTTAGTAACTGTTATTGTCCTTACCTTTAGTTCAAACACTTGTGTCTCGGGACACCTACATATCTATATCTTCACTTTTGAACTCCTTTAAGAATACTGAAACGAAAAAAAAATCCTTTATCTTCGGTCAAATAACGACTCGCACTTCTACCCCCTGCACTCTCGTTTAGTAAAACAAGGGATGTTATACACAAACTTTTTCTTAAATAGTACATTCACAAAGAGTCATTACGGGATCTACACATACAATATCGTTTGAACGACTAATAGAATTGAAAATATATAAACGATGTGAGAAACAGAGTAGACAAAAAAATATAGACATTTTACCCCTACCATTATGTATAGAATCTTATAACAACCCTACACACAACAATTAAATCTATTTTTACATATTTTTGTATAACCCGTTGTACCATATTGTTATTCTAAAAGAAAAAACGGTAACCCTAGTTCTCCTTCGAAATAAAAATCTCTTTACATAAAACGGAATATTCTAGAGGCTAGACCCCGGAACACTCGTTTACTCCTGAGTAGACCAATAATTAATCGTTACGTGTGGTCCCGTCAATATTAATTTACGTATGAGGGACAGTGAACGTCCAATTTATGAACCAAGTTACGTAGTCAGTCCTCCTTTTCGAAATACTTGCCACGAGAGTTCACATCAAACAAAGTACTACATTTAAATAACGACCCTTCTTTAACGAGAACCGTTGTATTAATATCAAATTTTTCCTGACTCCCCCTTTGTCAAGTTACATATCGTATACAGTACCGACTGTGTTAGTCTCCCACTGTCGGACCGTTTTTAGACATGATCACACTGACCTAATAATACTCGAGACTACGGTCTCCAGAGAATAGTATTTAATAAAGTGGGTATTGCTAGTTGACTAAAAGAAAATGGGTTCTTGTTACTGGAATTGGAACTATCTTCCTAGGATTTCATTCCTTCTACTTTGGGGTTAAGAGTTGTTTTACGTAAGAACTTTATAACGATGATCTCGGGAGAGGCATTTGGACTTTGAATCTTCACGAAGTCTATTGAAGGTAGGGGGTCGAGTTTACACAAACTCTTGATCTTTAACCGCTCCGCTCACGTACCCGGTCCTCTATGGAAGGAATAAACACACCACCACCAAATCAGCGATTCAACACAGACTGAGAACTCTGGGGTATCTGACATCGGACGGTCCGAGGAGACAGGTACCCTAAAGGATCCGTTCGTATGACCTCACCCAACGGTAAAGGAAGAGTCCACTACCTTTATACTTCTCCTCCCCTCGTCTCTTCCCGGGGAAAGGACACGAATTCGTGGAGACGTCACAGATCCACTGTTAATGTTCTCCTGGTGGTAAACTTTCACTGTCGGGATTAGGTTATCTCGTCTTCTGATTAACTTGGTTTTGAAGTAAGATGTTAGAGTATAGTCCGCGTACACACTCGTCTCAAGACCTGAAAGATTATTTCCCGACAAAAAGACCCACCACCCGTTCATTAATCGTAAACTATATAGAAATAGGTTTGGAGTCTCACTGAGTAGGTTTTGTAATAAAGGAAAATAAGAGAATACACTTCAAACTCAAAGATGGGTGACTTTGATATCTACTACTCAGAATCTTTCTCCTTATTAGTGTTTAGACAAAGTCCGTGAACTGTGGTCCACTATTGAAAGTTTGGTGGTTGAAGAATCAATGAAAATTACTTAGTGACCACCGACTCACACTTGATTACACTCTCTTCGAGTACTTTGGACGTCAGAATCTTCTTCTGATACCCGACAGGACGGTCCTTGGAATAGTGTCACATCTACTCTTCTAGGAAAAGACCTAGACTAACCCTCTCCCCTCCCACCAGTGACACTTAATTTGGGTCTCATAAGGGTATTGTTTCTGGATGGACCGTCCCCCCTTTGGGAAGTGTCTTGGAAGTGGATAGACCCACTTCGTCAATGGGATGAGATTAGGGAAGATCGGAAGGATTCGTGGGTTCTCCTTTCCTCCCTTTCTGTGTAAATTTAGTGTCGGGTCCCTTTGTCGGGTGAATTTTCCACCTCAAATGTCAATATCTTGTAAGGAGGGGTGTGTATATTGGTAAGTTTGTTCAGAGGTTACATCAATGTCACCTCATATCGGTTTCTCGACATTCAATGTTTGATAAATTTCTCTTAAGAGTCCCTTCGACTTTCTATTGTCCCTTCTGTTTGTGTTTATGAAGACCCTTACAGATAAAAACCTCTGACAGAGGGAGGTAAGGACCTGATAGTTAAATTGTATGTCTTACGTTGAAGTTAAAAATAAAAAGTCAAAGAAAGACTTATGAACCGGTACGGATGAAAGAGACGAAAGATTTAAAGGTGTCACGAACGTTTATATAGTGATCAATCGGGAGTATAGAACTGAAATCAAAAATAAAAAGAAATATGTGTCAAAAGAAAAGGGGTTGAGTCACTTTGAGAATCTCCTTTACGGACGTGAATATGTAGAAACTCAACAAGTATCCTGTATCGGATATTGTCTGTGCTTTATAAAAAACTCTTACAACAAAATATTGGACAATGGAAGTTGAAGACCAAGACCAACACACACTTCTTACCAAGTTACTCAGGATCGTAGTAATGGAAATCCTCTTTTATAGACCAAACTACTTAACATATACACCTACGATTGAGACGGAAATTGGGACCGAGGTGATTTGTAGTGTTGTCCGCATAAAACACAAAAGGAAAATTAGAGACTTTGAAGAAAATACCGGGTGATTTTCGAAAATAACATGTACTCACTAGTTTTCAAAAAGGTTCATACTGAAAATAGTACTATACACTGAGACTAAAAGACCTACTCTCTACTTAGTATACGGTATTGTATGTAACAGGATTATATAGAGTCATATATTCTAGATTTATATTTATGAAATGGATAACGGATCTCAGGGACTTTAGACTGTTTACTTCCCGTACCGTTCACTGTCTAATCAATTGTAATACTGTTTTACTTTTATCGTCATACCCTATACGAACGTTGTATATAAGTACGAAGAAATGTTCGAGTTTTTTTTCTTTTATCCCGTTACTGTACAGTAAATATTTAACCTGACACCTTTAGTCGTAAGTAATCTTACTGTTAGATTCTAAAAAACAACTTATTTTTCAGTATAATCGTAAACTTCGTACTTTACAATAATTTTGACTTGGTCTACAACGTAAGTAGGTTCAACACTTCAGAAGGATCGTCACTGTTACCTTATCGTTTGTTTTATTTGTTATACTATCGCAACCCGAACAACGGTTGTATTGACTGTGTATTAGAGTTTCTTTCAGTGGACCTTTTTCCTTTGGTTTCTAACAATGACCAAAAATTGACTCCTTTATATCTATCTAGTTTGTATCTATACCGAGACTTTTATTAATACAAAATATAAATCCCTTTATTGTCACAAGGGATTTAAGTGTTTCCGTTAGGTTCGATCTAAAACAAACAAACAAAAGGGTATGCGTATTAACCTTTTTTTTAATTCCGGACACTGAGGTTCCCTTGGAAATTCTTGTTGACTTTAATTACGTAAGATACTCGTCTTGAGTTTTGTAACTTTATGAACTAACCAATACAACGTAAAATAAAAACCGATAATGGAGACATATGTAACTCGTTTTACCGGTCCACTCTAAAACCACAGTCTAGAATACCCTTTAGTACTATATTTTATACTATCCCTCTATTTTAGTTCAGAGTCCTAAGAGTAGGAATTTCGCCTTTAGTATTAACACAATATCCCATCTTACTTTCAGACTTTTACTACGTTACATTCTTTATGTAGTTTGGTGTACCGACCGTGGGTTATCTATACGTGATTTACAATCGATAATAAAACGTCGAAAATCGTGTTTTAGTATCGGTTCCTTTCTTATCAAATTTTTGTTTTTGTAAATCGTCTCTTTCTCTACATTTGTGTGTCGACACAATACGAAAAAAACACTTGACTACGGGGTAAAACGTACGTGACATAAACATTTATAAATAATCATAACACGATGTACAACTCAACCGGTCTTTCAAGTGAACCTAAATCTTTTTGCGTTACTTTATAAACTAGTCAGGTTATGTTATAACTGGTAAATCGTTTGGTCACGAAATGATAAGTTCAATTTTGAAAGGAATAGGTATCCAAACCGTACACTTAGACTGATAATTACCCTCCTTTCGACTACCACTAACAACATAACATAAGTCTTAAGAGCAGAGAGGAGACCCCGAATATATACCCCATTTCCACGCAACACGGACCGAGAAACACGACAATCCATTTCCACAATGAGCACACTGAGTCGGAAAATAACTTTACTATGAGTGTACCGTAAGGAAAAGGAAATCAAGTCAACTATTTATTCTCGAAATAAATTTTAAAGACAAAACTAGTCAGTATGGTTCTCACACCGTCAGTATTTAGAAATGTATTAGTAGTTGTATTTTATTGTTGTATCTTTCGGATTTGACGGTATACATGTCTATTAGACTAGTATATTGTACTTTTTTACTTATCTTTTCCCGTTGAAGTAGTTGAGTTTTCTATTTTGATGAATCTTTAAATTTCATTTTTCATTGTTTAAAATAGAGTTCGTGTAACGGACAATTTCATCTTTTCTCAACCCATACCTGAAATCCGATCAAATGTTTGTCTACTAAGACCTGGACAGAAACGAGTATAGAAAAGATAGATGTCACTCTTTTAAAGATACTGAAATATATAATCTAGTAATTAAAGTAGACTTTAGTAAAAGTTGGATAATAAGGTATACAAAAAATAACTAAAGTCTTAAAACTACGATAAAAAATTTTAAGGTGTCTGACGTTAAAAAATAAAAATAATAATAAAACCTATTATAGTAATACAATTAAATTGTGGACACGTTAAAACTCATATGTTTCGTCTTAATGAATTTTAACGTAACCAAGAGTCGTCTTAAAGAATACAAGAGGTCTCAGTCTAAAACCAAATAAGTAAAACCAAGAAGAGAAAAATTTAAAACATAACCTTATATCGACTAACTGCTACGATACTATCAAAGTCTACTTGTCGTTTCCTTAAGTCGGTATGCATATATCTACATAGGTAAGAGAGGGTTTGGCATGAGGATGGGTCCGACGGTGTATTGTAACTCGTCTTAAGGGACACGATTTGTCATTCATTCAGGAACAACCAATAGGTAAAATTTATCTCGTCACCAAGAAGAGAAACATACAAAGAATTTATAGCCAACTAGGGATCAATTAAAGAAACGAGTAGTGTACCAGGCTAAACATAGTAGATCTCTAAGAAGTTGTAAATAAAGCCAGAAGATTACTATTAGAGAGGAATTAAACTGTGTTGACATTTAATTGAGAAAAAAGTAAATGAAGAAAACACTAGGTCAAACTAAACCCTTCTCTTGTGTCACTTTGAATGTACGAGTCAAAAGGTAAAAGTGGATCTTAAGACGAAAATTTGAAACCCCATTTCAACTAGGACAAAACATCGGGTCCTAATAGGGTTTGGCCAGTTACCAAGGTTCGTTAACTAAATCAAGTGTCCGGACCTAGTGACAAAAGTAGATTGTACGATTGACTACCTAAGATTCTCTCCTTGACGGGCAAGTCAAATCATTTGGAGTGTCTACAGAGTCTTCCACAAAGAGAGACTGTAGTAACATCTCTGGAAATGGACATCTAGACTTAGTTTACAGAGACTTCCACAAAGAGAGACTGCAGTAACATCTCTAGAAATGGACATCTAGACTTAGTTTACAGAGACTTCCACAAAGAGAGACTGCAGTAACATCTCTGGAAATGGACATCTAGACTTAGTTACGGATATATCAGTGACGGTGACGTCTTTGAATCCGAATTTAAACTCACTCACAAAATGATAGAAAGAAGTAACATACATTAAGTGACTCTTTTTACTATAGGGTCAATACGGGAAAAGGAACAAACTATTTATAAGTAAAGAAGGACCACTACACTTTTTACAACTTTACTTTCAAAGTCCAAAAGGACCCCTCTTTTTTTATTGTTAAAAGTTAATGACAGGACGAATAGTGTTTTCGTCAAAGTAAACGGACTACCGAAGTAACTGACCACAGTCCTATTACGGTTTATCTTACAAAACGATCGAATTACGGTGGGTGTCTCTATCTGTTTTATAACGAAAAGTATATGAAATGTTTTTATCACCGATAATTAACACGACGAGTTGGTATTCGACTAGTTCGTCCTCTTTTGTCCTTTTCACTGTAAATGTCAAAACCCTCGGTTAAGAAAGTGAAGATCAGTAATTAAGTATTAAATTTAGAACCTAAATCCTTATAAATGGTTTAAGGAAATCCAGAGAACTAAATGGTATAAATCAATAAAGTACACTTACTTTATCTCAAGATTTTTTTCAAACTCCGGTAACTCATTCTAAATGACGTCGTAATATTGAATTACAACACAAAAACATGAGACCAAATTACACAATTTACAATTTTATTCTTGACCATGTATTAAAAACTGTTAATGACTTGTATTAGTACCTGTCAAAAGAAGTTGTTCGTAAACAACTACGAGTACGGTAAAGTCTGTCCTAAAGTCCGTGACGTCATACTTTACCATTAAAACCTAAACACACATATCCAAAATTTCTTCACGGTCTCAAATTTCACTTTCCTGACAATTATATCACCGTTTTACAAGATCTTTTGATCTAACCCTGATCTAAACTTTTTGCAACTTCTGTTCCAGTTCCCTACGTCTACAGCTTCCTTGTTACCAAGACAATCCATCAATCTGATCCCTTTTCCTCAGGTCTTACCGCCACCGATTTTCCATTCCTTCTCTTTTCGGACGCTTTTACCTTGTTTCCTTCCAGGTTCCTGGCCTCGCTCCTGGAGTCCATTTTGTTTGTTGTGAGGACCGACCGGGTTAAATGTATCCTGTCCGGGTCCCTCTCTTTTTGTATATTTCTCTCCTCGGTTTCGATCGAGAGAGCGAGAGAGAGAGAGGACGCGCGACCCCGCGAGAAGAGAAGCACAGAAACCTAGTTGCACGGAAGTGTGGAACTTCTACCTAAAAGGACGATAGAAGATTTATTTTATCTCGACACTGTGACTCGACATTGTGACTAAACAGATTCTCGATATTGTACCAGGAAAGCTCTGGACTCTCGATAGTGTGACAGATAGGTTCTGGGCTCTCGACACTGTGCGGCTCCCCCGAAATTACAGACAGTGAGGTTTAGAAACAACACTGCTCTGTTTCTTAGCTCCTTGTATGTGAGCACACTGACAAGGAAACAAGGAAGATGTCCACTCTCTGAATCCTCAGATATACACGAAATCTTGACAGTAAAACTAGTCTTAAATTTCCTACGGGTCTAATCGTTACTCTGACCTATGTTCCTCATGTCCTAAAATAGAAGATCTCAGTCATGTCCTGTATTTTTACTTGTACACCTACCTCCCCACCACATCAAAACGCTGACCGATCATCTGACTTTATCTTTTTCTACTCATCTAACAGACCTTCATGTCAATATGTACACTGTGCGGAGAACCCTTCAGTAATACAACTTTGAAAATGTTAGTTTGAGTGGGAAATTTTATACTCGAGTAAAAAATATATTACCTTACTTTTATGCCACTAATAGAATTATTTTCTAGGACTTTTCTTGTCGTTACACCACCAATTTTTTTTTTTTTTTTTCGTGTATACAACTCTGGAGTTCATTTTAAGACTGACACGATATCGTCCAATATACTTTAATCTGTTCAATGAATAAGACAGATCGAACTCAAAGAAGTGAAAGATTATCTTTCTATCCGTACTACTGTAGTATCTTAATAAAATTTTAAATTCACTTTATAATACGTACCTTATGAATTCTGGGTAAGACTGTTCATTATCACCGAGTTTTAAAATCAGTAATTATCTGTTTACTTAAAGTTTTAGTGGAATACTGTGGGATAAAGTTAAGTGGAGAATGCGTCTTAACGTTATATCTTTTGCCTAGTTTCGTTTTGAATCATAGACAAATAAAATATTCAAGTAGACGTACTGAAAAAAGAATCATCTATCTAATAGTCCCGTTTTAGAACTAGGTACATCTGAGATTGTATGATTATCAACCATATCAAGTAAACCCCGAAGGGTCCACTGAGTCTGTCATTTCGTAGACGGATGTTACGTCCTCTGGACCCGAGCTAGGGACCCAGCCCTTATAGGGGACCTCTTCCTTTACCGTTGTGTGGGGTCATGAGAACGGACCTTTTAGGGTACCTACCTCCTCGGACCACCCGATGTTAGGTGCCCCAGTGTTTCTCAGTCTGTACTGATTCACTGAAGTGAAAGTAAAGTGAAAGTCCACCGAGTCACCATTTCTTAGGTGGACGACCACGTCTTCTACGTTCTCTACACTCAAGTTAGGGACCTAGACCCTCTAGGATATCTCATCCTTTACCGTTGGTGAGGTCTTTAAGGTACTTATCGCCTTGGACCTCCTGATACCGGGTCCCTCTGCGTTCTCAGTCTTTACTGACTCGGGTGTGTGTGTAGCAGGTAAACTAATGTACTCGAAAAATAACTTCAAAATTTTATTTTATAACTACTTATTTAATCCATTTTAAGGTCATTTTACGAACGTCTTAGAACCTTCGTAAAGTCTCCATAAGACCAGAAAAAAACTTCTGCCAAAAATTTTCTAAATTTTTTGTACTTACATCATGTTGGGGTAGTTGTCGGAAACATCTACCCTTTGTGGGACTCTTTGTTCACTATACGAACCTAACTGTGTCGTCCAATGACCATTCCGGTTCTGAATGAGAACCTTTACGTATCTCGTCCCTTTACGTATCTCGTCCCATCACATTATGAGAAGATTACTAATTCTGTGTGAAAAAGTTCGTCGTGGGATAAATATAAAAGTCAAAACGAGAGGTCTGGATAGTCAACGACAACAGAGGAAAGTATAAAAAATGATTCCGATGTCGCCTTTGAACACTCACTGACTCGTTTTGAATGTTTTTATTTTCGAGGGTTTTCCGTCCTAAAAGCAGACAAAAGAGGTGATGTCTTGGTGGTCACGGACTTTGTCTGAGACCGAATAATCGTTCAGGAATACAAACACTTTACTTATAGGAAAAATATCTAGTACTATCCCTGATCACCCATCTATGATGAAGTTAATTTTATTATTACTATTAATTCTATTACTATGAAAGTTTTCTAAATGATAGTCGATCCGTCATTAGATTCGTGAAACGTAGATTATTGAAAGAATTAGTAGAGTCGTCTGGATGACCCATCCACAACAATAATGGACGTAAAACGTCTACTCTTTAAACTCCTCACATTTCAAATTTAGTCAAAAACTTCAACGTGTTTTGAACTCACCGCCTCCGTCGTACCCTTGATTTCACAAACCGAGACCACAAGTGAGAGTCCTGGTGATCTTTTACCGATGTTCTATTCAGACCGCAAAGTAAAATGAAGACAGCAAACGACGATAAAGTCTTACTTTGTTTACACGTACTTCAAAATATAACTATAACATCGGTCTCGTCATCTAACAGAAGGAGGTCTCCCCCATACTCAGGGACCTCTTCCCGAACCACTCAGGTAGTCCTGACTGTTGTCTAGACCCGGTCCCTACTGGACTTCCTTTACTAATAGACCAACCCCACTAAAATTCGTTTAAGTGTGTTTTTAAAACCACGAAGGAGGTAAGTCCTTCACCTCGAAATGATATTGGTCAAACTTACACTTAACTCAAATACCAAGTGAAGATTACTTACTTTATGTCCTGTGATTACTATATGGTGAACTCTCTAATATTGACCGAGTCCGGAACCTGAGAGAGACCCAAATGGACGGAACCCCTTCGGTCGACGGTGTAACGCACCTCGGGACACCTCTTTACAGATACCATTCCCTGAACGCATAAGTCGATTATCGGTCACTCCTTGACACCGGACGGGTCTGGTGAACTCACTCGAGGGGTACGGACGTTCGGACCGATTGTCGAACTACTCTGAGACTCGGTCCTGATAGAGAGATTCGACGAGAGCCTGAGGATCCGGTGTTTATCACTCTGTCAGTCACGACATGATTTTAAGTTTCCAAACCTCATTAAAAACGTATAGACATATCTATTGATTTATGGTTGGATTCAGTAAATCTCTTCCTTTACATTAATTTACGACTGACTTAGTAGAGTTCTTCCTCTACATTGGTACTTGAGTTCTTTCGGTTGGAAGAGACACTGTGACGAAAGATGGAAGAATCTATTCAAATCAGATGCATCATTTCATACCTGTAGGTAAAGAGATTTCCTCAGGAATTCTCCGACGTCAAAGTATTTCTGGGGATCCTCCCAGAAAGAGATACGGGGTATACCTCAAACCATACCCCTGTATTCTTTATAAAAGATGAGGTAAATGAGATAAATAACTTTTGAACCTTCGAGTTTGGTGAGGGTAGAATCATTAATAAAAAGGTACCATGGTAATTATTTCCTTTTTTCATAATCGACCAGACCCTCTTCTGATTAACTATCCCTCTTTTCTTTATTTGTTTAATCCTAACCATTAAGATAACACTATTTTACAGAATTACGATATTAATGTAACATTTCGACCCAGTATATTAAAAGCTTCCTCCGAAAAATCACATGTAACGTGTAATTTTACGTAAACATGCACGTAAAATTAAACTATTTACCACTGTGGAAGGGTAAATTTTACGGTTCATCACCAACTGTTTCTCAAGTTCTCCCTGATTTTGTTCGTTTTCTTTTCAGACACATTTTTTAAAATTCGGGGTAGTCTTGTACGACTCCGGTATAAGTCTTTGAGAACGATTCTCTAGTTTTAGTCACGAAGAGGGTTTTGGTATGTAGTCCGTAATGCTTAAAATTCATACATCAGTATCTCTCGTACATAAATTAGAATTTTTATAAAGTTTTATATGACCGTTTAAATCCAGGAACGACTACCATCGTCTTTCTTCTCTTTCATAAAGAAAAAGATATTAACGTAAAAGTACATCACCGAACCTACTCTCTCAATACTTCCAATACTTTTCACTTTTTATAACTATAGTCTTACAAAAATTTCAATCTCAACTGTCCGAGTAGATAGACTATAACTCACACTCTGTCTTCTTGGTTCCAACTTTAGTCTCAAACTAGACTCCTCGTTCTATCAGCCATCACGATCATTAACATTCACTCTTGAAATTACTTAATTGTCCAATCCACCACCACTATGAGTCACTCATTACTCAACACAAATTGAACATAACGAATAAATGTGGATTCATATCTACAACTTATAGGTCAGTCTAAATGTTTAGGGATTACGTTCCCTCTGCAACAGTGACTTTTCTATGTAAACTTATAGTGGTCTAATATCTATCGACACTGTCGGTAGGAGGATACGACACGAGTCATCGAAGTCAGTATAGACTGAGACTCTGGGACACCTGACATCGGGCGGTCTGAGGAGAAAGGTATCGTAAGTGTCGGTCAGAAAGAATTCTCCGGGGTTTACTAAGGACCGGGGACCATCAGTACTAGAACAATCCGGGGGAGGGACGCAAATTGTCCGATCCAGACACACTGATTATCTTATACGTTTTCCTACTTCCTACCGAACGGTGAAGACTCTAGTCCAGTGACAAAGTCAATCTCAAGAGTTCTCTTTGTCTTCTTCTTCCTCCCTCCCTCCACCTCCCTAACTAACTAACTAACTACGTGTTGAGTAAATTCCTTAACCGAGTACTTAAATATGTCTAACAACAACGACAAGTCATCGAGTCAGTACAGGTTGAGAAACACTGAGGTACCTGACGTTTTCGTAGCTAAGAAACCGCGAGTCGGAGGACATACCAGGTTGAAAGTGTAGGTATATACTGATGACCTTTTTGGTATCGAAACTGATTTACCTGGAAACAACCGTTTCATTACAGAGACGAAAAATTATACGATAGATCTAAACAGTACTAAAAAGAAGGTTCGTCGTTCACAGAAAAATTAAAATACCGACGTCAGTGGTAGGTACCACTAAAACCTCGGGTTCTTTTATTTCAGACAGTGACAAAGGTAACAAAGGGGTAGATAAACGGTACTTCACTACCCTGATCTACGGTACTAGAAGCAAAAGACTTACAACTCAAAATTCAGTCGAAAAAGTGAGAGGAGAAAGTGAAAGTAGTTCTCCGAGAAATCAAGGAGAAACGGAAGACGGAATTCCCACCATAGTAGACGTATAGACTCCAACAATAAAGAGGGTCGTTAGAACTAAGGTCAAACACGAAGTAGGTCGGGTCGTAAAGTGTACTACATATCTGTAATTTATTCGTCCCACTGTTATATGTCGGAACTGCATAATGAAAGGGTTAAACCTTGGTCAGACAACAAAGTACAAACCAAGATTGACAACGGAGAACTGGACTTGTCCAACAAGTCCTCCGTCATTCCACCAGACCATAAGGGTAGAGAACTTCTTAAAAGGTGTCAAAAAAACACTAGGTGTATCACCTAAATTTCCCGAAATCGTATCAGTCACTTCGTCTTCGTCTACAAAAAGACCTTAAGAGAACGAAAGACACTAGGTTGATTACAACCGTTAAACTAGACCGAGGAGACGGAAAAGATTTAAGTCGAAAATGTAGACCTTCAAGAGTCAAGTGTATGACAACTTCGGATTGAATCTCTTAAAACTCGTACTGGAACGATCGTACACTTTACTTACGTTAACATATCATAAAACATGTAAGAAAAAGTAACGGGAAGAAACCCTAACCTTACTTTTCACTGGAAAAGGTCAAGACACTCAATAAGGAATTTTGTTCTAAGGTCAATGAGAAACAGGATAACGCACACAGGAATCAGTAAGTCAGTACAGGTTGAGAAACGCTGGAGTACCTGACATCGGGTGGTCCGAGGAGACAGGTACCCCTAAGAGGTCCGTTCTTATGACCTCACCCAACGGTCCGGGAGGAGGTCTCCTAGAAGAGTTGGGTCCCTAGCTTGGGTCCGTCTCAGAAATGGTAGACTCGATGGTCCCTTCATGTGACAGGATAATCTCCTACGGTTCAAATTTTTATCAAGTACCGGACGGTAGATTTTTCTTCAACCGTCTTCTCTATAAACAAGTTATCTGTAAATGACTCTCTTATGAAACACGGTCCTAGACCACTATGGTATTAGTTATTTTATCCCTCATTACTCGTGGGGGTCGTAAAGAAGACGGGGATTCAAAGACCAAATAATAGACCGTTGGGTGATTCTTCCTGCGAAAACCTATAAATCTCTAAAGACCATTTCTTTGACGGAGAGGTACTTTTCCTAGACACTACCTTCCCCTCCCAAACGTAGACTCAGTTTCTACCAGGGAAATTAGTTGGTAGACTTAGTTTCACGTGGTTAAAATTTACAATTAGAGTAAGTTTCTGTGAAAGTGTGTGTGTTTTTTTTAGGTCTTATTACAAACTGGGTGGTAGACCTGGTGTATATCGGATCGGTACAACTGAGTATTACAATTAATAATGTCAATATGTTCCGTATACCGGAAAAAGAATGAGAGAACCTAGTGGAAGAAACTCCCTTCAGTAGATGGTACAACATTCCTATAAGTCCGTCGGAACACCTCTTCACGTACACCACTCCTTGTCTCAGAAGACGGTGTATTTTCTCAATAAAACCCTCGTTCAGGAATTCGGGGTCAGTTTAAGAGTCTACTGGAGTCGACGTCGGTTCTCGAAAGGATGTCGGAGTAATCTCTCGGGTTGACTTTGGTGGAACGACACGAAGAGACCCTAAAGACTTAGGAGTCTTTTGTACGGTTTATTCTATACAACAAAAATTCGATGTTTTAAACCTCCATTTAAGAGTACATCGGTAACGATTGATTATGTCTAATAACGACTCTTACACATTCATAATTGATTTTGAATTTTAACACTTTCACCAAAACCTTATTCAGTCACTCACCTACACTCTTCGGACCTACTCCCGTAAATATTTTCGAACATCTCGGGACTCCTTTAAACCAGCGTTGTAGTACCGGGAACTCCTTAGATACTAACTACTTTCATTCCTTTTAGAAAAACCTTTGACCTCACTTCCGTTAGGAAACTACATCACTGCCTTACAAGTCGTTGTGGTAAAGGATGTAATTTCTCCTTTCATCCTTTTACATAGATCACTTAGCCTACCACAGTGATTGCTCTAAAGGTCGGTCTCAAAATCTCTCGGGTAAATAAAAAAATAGAATAACGAATATTCATTGTATACTCTGTCCTTGATCTTCCTAACAATTCGGACTTCCTCAATTCTGAATTACCACAACTTTTAAAAATCCAAAAGAACACGCTTTCACTACGATTTTATTCTCTACCGAAGATTTGTTACTAGTTTGGGTTGTGTGACGATCCTTTGTACCCGATTTCTATTCCGTATTTCACACCGATATTTTTAGAAGACAATCCCGGAGTCTCTTTAGTTTTAACATGTAGTCTCACAGTAAGACCAGTCTGTGGTCCAGCACATTTCTGTCATTAACTCATCAAGTATCCAGGAGGATTAGTTCTCGAAGGTTCTTCGACTTCTCGTGACAACGAGTGGACCGAATCCTATTTGGGTTCACCTCTTCTCGAATAAAGTCTCTCCGTAAATCATTCAAAGACAGGTCATACATCCCGTCTTCTGAATAGAGAACTCACAAAGTGTCTGGAAGTCTAAATCTCTCGTTAACGTGAACTCCTTTCTCGATGAATTCTTTAATTTAATCTTTTCGAAGTAAATGTGACCCGTGGTAGAACGGAGGACCATAAGTGTGGGAACAAATCTGGAGAGTACGAGATGTGACTCCAATCAGACACACTTGTTGCCCTTTACTGTGTTCGGAACCGTACAATGAAGGTGCCGGTACAATACTGTAACACCAAAACGGACCGAGAGAACCTCATGACGAGACCCCTTAAGGTCACAGTACGATAGTCCATGGTGCCGTCTCACCGGGAATAGTTCTTCTTGTCTGCGGAAGAAGGTGGTAGGTCCTTCTTTTGCCTTTGGAGAAAGGTCATTGGTGGATTCTTTAGGTAGAACCTCAGTCTAGGAGGTTGAACTAAGGTCCGAAGTCTATTGGAAGTGGTATCGACTGTCGATCTAAGATTGACGTCCTCTCTGGAACTTAGTATTGGTAGGTGGATTCGGTGACTACTTATGAAGTAGGAGTCTTTGGTACACTCTATTATTTATAGACAAAAAAGTTTGACGACTTAAACCTCATTAAACAATGTATCGTTATCTGTTGATTATGTCACGATAAATTTCGGTAACAAAACTTCTCTAGTGGATCTTTCATTTCTATCTCCCTCCCTTCCGTACACCAGTCCCTTGACCACGGACTTAGGACGAGCACAAATTCATACTCTTTGTCACCTTTTCTATGTCGACATATTGAGACCAGTTAATTGACCGTAAATAAAAGGGTGAGGTAGTTTATCTCTATTTTATCGGATGTCACTACACCCACTTCTTATTACTCTTTTACAAACATTACCCACATTATATCACAGACGTTGTAATATGTCATAGTTAACCATAAAAGGAAAAAAGAATATGAGATGAATGATTTCAAAATCTGTAAGTAATAGTAATTGTCCCGTCCTAGAGTCTTCAAGTCTACTTGTAGCACTTCACACAGTTTAAAAGTCTTAATAGAGTTTTAATCCAACGGATACGAGAGACATCTATAGAAGGAAAGAGAAATTTAACCACGTAAGATTTTAGGTAAAAGGTTCCGGTCGTTTTCTTACAATAGAATAGTTTTATATGTAGACATGGAAATCTTAATATACATTCCTTATAAAGACCCCTTCCCCGTCTAATTCCTGAATCGATGGTTTATTAAATCCAAAATCAAAATAAGTACACGTAATTATAAAAGAGATTGACAACCTTTTTAAAGATAGGTTAGCATATATATAAAAAGACTCACGTTGTAGGACCCTTTAAAAAATTTGTTACTCTTCAATCTTCCATAGAAGTTTCGTCTACCCATCTTTTATATAAAAGGAGTCTTTAGTAAATTACAGTGTAAATTGACTTACATGTCGACTTTGTACTCTAATCGGTAGTCCGTAGACTGTTAAAAGTAGGACTAGACGGTCAGTTTACGAAGTTTTTCTGAATTGTTAGGACGTAAAGTGTCTTATACCCGTTTTAATCTAAGAATAACTACCCTTTTTTACATCCCGTTAATAAATGAAAAAAAAAAACTGAGGGAATCTTAAAACCTTACTCCTAAGATATTTTGAACAAGAATATAACACCACGTTATTTGTATCACCGGTCTAGTGTTTAAGGTAAAATCCACTACTGTGATTTGTAAAAGTTTTTTCATCGAGGTTTTTATAGAATTTTTAGAAAATTATATTTGGATGTATCTTTCTCTTAACAGTAGAACAGGCCCATTGTAACATTTAGAATTTGTCACTCACAAAGGTGGTGTTTGTATACCGTACAAACGTGACAATTGTATCCACAACCTTAATGGAAAATAATGGGAAAAACAGATAACGAAAAGATTAGGAAAGACAAGATGAGAAATTACCGTATAATTCGAACACCTTTTATGAGTGAAAAACGAAGAATTTTATATTTATAGTAAGAATCCTTTTTACAGATTCCTCCCTTCTCTTGTTTCTAAAACAAAAAACAAAAAGAGGGGGTCACGGAGACGACTGGAATCAAGGGACTTTTGTCTGAGTCTTTTTTTAATAAAAATTCTATAAATAATCTCGAGAAGATATTTTCACAGATATTCTTCCTCTTTTCGTTCAAACCCGTCTTCCTCTTCAATTTGACGACTTCGTTACATCGTCTTTGTAAGACTTCCACCCAACTGGAAGTATACACAGGAGTCAAATCAAGTCAGCGAGTCAGCACAGACTAAGAAACACTGGGGTACTTAGCGTCGTGCGGTCCGGAGGGACAGATAGTGGTTGAGGACCTCAAGTGAGTCTGAGTACAGGTAGCTCAGGCACTACGGTAGGTCGGTAGAGTAGGAGACAGCAGGGGAAGAGGAGGACGGGGGTTAGGGAGGTTCTTAGTCTCCGAAAAGGTCACTCAGTTGAGAAACGTACTCCACCGGTTTCATGATCTCAAAGTCGAAACCGTAGTAAGGAAGGTTTCTTTAGGGTCCCGACTAGAGGAAGTCTTACCTGACCAACCTAGAGAAACGTCAGGTTCCCTGTGAGTTCCCAGAAGAGGTTGTGGTGTCAAGTTTTCGTAGTCAAGAAGCCACGAGTCGAAAGAAGTGTCAGGTTGAGAGTGTAGGTATGTACTGGTGACCTTTTTGACATCGGGACTGATCCACCTGGAAACAACCGTTTCATTACAGAGACGAAAAGTTATACGATAGATCCAACCAGTATTGAAAAGAAGTTTCCTCATTCACAGAAAATTAAAGTACCGACGTTAGTGGTAGACGTCACTAAAACCTCGGGATTTTTTATTTCAGACTGTGACAAAGGTGACAAGGTGACAAAGGGGTAGATACAGGGTACTTCACTACCCTGGTCTACGGTACTAGGATCATCTGGTAATGACAACGAGTTAAGTCCGGCGGGGGTCTCCCCTCCCGTTTGGACACTCGGTCACCTCATTACTCGGTTGACGATCAATAGGTTCTTAAAACGTTTGACCAATAAATTGACAACTATGGAACCATAGTCGGTAGTACCTTAATTAATAAAGTCCCAAAACGAAAACCTCGAGGTCAGATCGTCGTGTTATGACCCACGGAGGGACCCACGTATGGAGAGATTCAATTATGGGTCTCTATCTACATCGACACTCGGTATTGTTCGTTACTAGGGTCTCCGGTTTCGTTACTCACAGTGGAAGCAATTTCCCCTCTGAACCCATGTCGTACTGTCACGATGTCAGGTGTAGTAAACAGTGGGTGTAAGTGAACCAAACATGTCATTCTAGTGGAGTAGACTCTCAGAAGGTCTGAAGTTCACGGGGGAGAACAAACCCAATGAATCTTCTACTTCTAATCAATCATCTGGAACTTCGGTCTATGATACGAACAGTAAAAGGAAAAAGAGAGAAAGTGTTGGGGAACATATAAGGAGAAAACAACCGGACCCACCGTACAGACTACCCCACTTGGAGTAGAAGTATTGTCACGGTTTCACTTTCACTTCAGCGGGTCAGTACAGGTTGAGAAACGTTGGGGTACCTGACATCGGGTGGTCTGAGGAGGTAGGTACCTTAAAAGGTCCGTTCTCATGACCTCACCCAACGGTAAAGGAAGAGATCGCCTAGAAGGGTTGGGTCCCTATCTTGGACTCAGAGGGTGTAACATCCGTCTGTGAAATGACAGACTCGGTGGTCCCTTCGGCATTGTCACGGTTTACTGAGGGTTTGGCTAGTGGTCGTACGGTCTAAATGAATAGAGACCGGGGTATTAGCGATCCAGTCCCACTCAATGAGGACCTGAGGAAAGAAACGGAGACCAGAGAACTGAGTTTTTTGAGTTTTACTTATTTACCTTCGACTTTTTATTTCAAATTACTTTCAAACACAGAGGACCACTTTCAAAAGACGGAAACCCTTGGTCTTTGAACTCCAGGATTCTAGTATCTCTTACCTTTATGTCAAAAGGATCTACCCAATAACACTCAACGTCATTAATTCCCACGGGGATAAGGACGGGGAAATCAAGACTTAAGTAGACAAGATGATTAACCCCTGAAAAGTGTACGACGAGAGAAACTCGACCATGGGGTCGACCCAGTTCCTTCGTCGAGACCCCATCATAGTAAACATCATCCTACTGGTACCAGTACCCAGGTGATATAGAGGAAACCATAATACCACCAGGGAACCAGACACTACAACAATACGTCCTAAGACCCAACTATATAGTCTGTAAGACTTATAGAAACGTACCATACAATCGACCCCGGGACAACCGTTCTTACCTTTTCGGTTTGAATCTTATATACGACTAAGGTCAATTCTACGTATCGACATCGATATAGAATTCCATTCTCTTTAGGTGACATTATTCGAACAGTGGCTATTCAAAAGAACAACCTACTATTAATCCCACATTACGACCAAACTCAACACCGTCCAAGTGGTAAACCGTCTTCGGCATCGATATAGTCAGAACCACTCTCCCTTGTGTACGCATATAAGATAGAGACTGAATTACGGACTAGGTAAGTACTCCAGTGACATATTTCTTACTCCACCGTCTGTTGTCCCTTTGACTACCCTTTTACGTCTCAACGAAACTGACACACCATCAAGTCATGAAATAAAGTAACTCACACAAAGACCTAATTGTAACAATGTATTATGTTGTAGAAGTTTATGACATTGATGAAGATAACCATGTAGGTATACGGAGAAAGGGTCTAGAAAGACAAGAGTCAGAAGAGAGAGGAAGATCCGGGTACCTTTAAGTCGGTCAGTATACGGTAAAGAGTAATCAGGTAAACGTAACAATAGAACCTAACGAAGGAAAAGATACGTTTCACATCTTGGTCCACAAACTCCGAAAGGGAAGAATAAAGAGATAATAGACCATTTTTTTTTTCTTTCTTTTTACGGATTACACCAGTATCTATATTCGACTCTCTCTTCTTGACTCGATAGACGAATACGTTCCTACCACGGAATGAATACAAACTTGTATAGTGAAAGTATAATGTTACTTAACGAGAACCCGATCAGGTCGGATACTGTAGTACTCAAACTGTCATGTATCGATACCGGTACACCAGTTTACTACAGACACCAATCTGTAAGACAGTCCCATGTCTTCGTCTTCTCATCGACAAACAGTTTACCATATATCAATACGTGAAATTCCGTCTTTGAACGACGGTTAGGGACCTCCAGACTAACACTAAAAAGACAACCTCCTAAACTATTTACCGTGAACCATACAAATGATACTTTCACCATAGGAAATCCTAAAATTAACTCATTTTAGTACATGACATCATCAAGTCTCAAATCTTAGACCTCATATCGTCTGGTACTAACTTTAGAATTAAGACGGTAAAAAGTCATTCGATGGAACCTACTCACTATATTCGATTAAGAAATAATAAAGTAGACTTTTACCCCTTTTTCTCGTATTACATTATTGAATAGTTTCTATTGGGTTTTATATACGTTTCGTAGATCATACCACGACTGAACATCTTTTATGAGCTCATCTTAAATTAAAACTATTATTAATCGTTATAATAGTAAAAATTTTAAATGGACTTTTGGTCTTTATACACAAGTAAATTAAAAGGTCACATATAAACCATCTAGAATTATAAAAACAAACAACTATTCACAATCACACCAACGTACACTGATAAAATGTAAGTATTCATTTATAAGTCGACATAATGGAACTAAATGATTTACTTTTAATTTCTGACTCTTGTTTGTAGACTTATAACTCTAGTACTTTCTCCTTTATAATATACTATTTATTAAATAAGTATTAAATTTTTCGTGTTTACTCGACAGTGTGGTTCTTTGATTCTTTCGTGTTTCATTTTACACTTAACAATTTTATTGATCCTCATGACGACTTAGTGTACTCTTATATACAAGATGCATAAAGAAGGTCGGACAGTAAGTTTCGTAACGGTACATTTATACAATAGTTTTTCTCCAGTGACATATAATGTAAACTTAAATCTTTTTCCGAGATTTCCGATAAAAGAAAAAGAAAGGAAGGAAGAGAGGAATAACACAAAGGATATCGTTTGACACTTAACTCTATCGAATTAAAACACAAAGGTAGACTTTAATATGAAACTTTTAATGACCCGAATATACAGTCTATATCCTCCTTTAGAGACTTAGTTTCAGATATAATATACTATTTTTATATTTATTTTATAGATTCGTATACGAAGGGATGAGAAGGGGTAAATTTTAGGTGGATATCTAATTTTTTGAAAAAAATATAACAGTCACCTGCATAATATGTACAGTTCTGAAGTTTGTAAAATAGTATATATGGTTTTTTAGAACTACACCGTAAATTAGATCTCCCGGTTCTCGATTACCTCTCCCGTCCACCCTTCTTGTCGTGGCTTTGGGGAGAACTGTGACGACTACCTATTGTGATCACTCAGGAATAAAACCCAGTCGGGGACAAAGGTTGATGTACGTAAAAGTCGACACCCTTCCTGAGAATCCCTACTCTTAAAAGAGAGTTCAATACCGTCGTTAACTGGTCTTCTCTACGACATAAGGATCAGTTCGTTTTTTTCTGTACATTCTCTTTACTAAGGTCGAGTCTAGAAAATTTGTTCTCTTCGTCATCTCCGTATACGGATCGAGACGAGGGGTGTACAGGACGATAGAGTCGTGTACTAAAGACCTGGAGTCTTGAGTGGTACATTTAAATAATTATATAGTTCGTTGACAACTCGAATTCCAGACTAGTGTTCTACGACAGTCTTTAGTTCGTCATGACTCCTTTTTTTTTTTTATTTCCTTCACTCAGATGGGTTAAATACCTGTCTGTACTAGACCAACCCATAAAAAGTAAGTCTTATTAATACATTTATTTTTGACCGTACTCTGGGTACCTTTACAGGTGTATTTATTCTTTCTTCTTTTTATGTGATCATTCTTAGTCTTCTTACGTGTGTGTGTGTGTGTGTGTGTGTGTATATACGTAGAGATAAGACAATAGATATAGATATAAATATATAGATAAAGATATATAGATATTTTCAATGGAATAAGGCCAAAACACACGACTACTCTAAAGAACTTGATGTAAAATTTCACGTTAAAACTCTGATAATTATTTTCTGGGTCACTTTCACTTTCGCAAGTAGAGAGTCACCACAGGCTGAGAAATTCTCTGCTTACACAGCCGTAGTCTGTTGTACGAGGACCCACTGTTGGGTTACACAAACCAGGAATATCTTCCGTTCACCGGTTTAGTGTACTTCTTCATCACAGTATAATTATCGAATGCCACTTGTTACAGTCAAAACACTAGAGACTTCTTCTTTTAAATCGAAGTCCTGGTC